>JANHFL010004660.1:0-26781 GCA_032468155.1 Oxyrhabdium leporinum | reverse complement strand
TGTTCATCACAGAAGGCATTACAGGATTGTTGATATTCAAAATTATTATAATTTAACTTGCTTCTTGTTTTTTATTTGTGTTTGAGTTCTATGCTACAGGATTTATTGATTTCATTTTATTTCAAATTTTATTTCAAACTTTCCATTAACACACTTAAATAGCTTTCTGAAAATCCAGATGTCTGGATCTGTTATTCATAGTTGCCTTTGAATTCAGAACAATCAGAAGAATTGAGAACAATACTCATCCACAAGTATTTTTGTGGGAAGGGAAGGGAAGATAAGATCAAACAAATGCCCAGAAGATCAATGACTTTTGCTTCAAACACCAGGGACTTATTTGTTGCTGGCTATGAAGTTATATTGTTACTTAGTTCAAATAACCGAAAGAAGAGGAAAGGGCATAGCTATAATTGATCAAGTTCTTTTTTGGTATTTTATTATATCCCTTTGAGAAGGTGTTGAAAATGACTCAGGTAACCTTTACAATATGCCAATACAAATATTTCTAGATAGCAAACAAATAGGTAATATTAACTAGAAAAAGTTGAGTCTGTAGTTGGCTAATACAAATATATATTTTCACTGTTTCCTTTCTTTAAAAAAAATCCATTCAGCTTATTTTTCATTCTATAGAAATGAGAATGTTATTTGTATCTCAATTAACAGTGCCAATTATGTAAATTTTAAACACACATTTTTGTTGACTGTGTTAGATACCTACTCTTTTCTTAGAGATTTATGATTGTTTCTCCAAATCATCTAAACTATTACATGCACCAACACTGACATGTTTAAAAAGCTTCCCTAGAGTCTTAAGAGATAGTTCTTGATGGTAACCAATTGGCTCTAATAGCAAAATAAATAAATATAAATGAGAAAGAATAGCAGCATTATATATTATGAATTACTTGTGTCCCTGGTCCTGCTAGACACCTGCATCCACAGATTTCCATCTACTGTATCTTCCTATGAGGTAAACTGACGTGGGTCAGCTAATTATATAATGCATGTTGGGTATATCTTTTCAATGCAAACTACACCAGAGATTGTAAATGCATATTTTGATGTCAATAATGCATGTATTATGGAAGTTTAAACAAAAGTGATATTAATATAATTAGGAATCTAATAAAATTTTGTTATTATCAGTTCTATTCAAGACAGGATCAGGCTTGTTTGTTTTTAGTAGAATAAGCTTTTAGAAATGAGTGAGGGGAAGACTCAGAATGTGATTTTAAAAAATATGCATAAACTCTCATTTAAAGTGCAGTATTCTTTGTCTCCTGAAGTTGCTTGTGCAGTATAAGATCCAGCCAATTATTCCATCAAATTAATGATTTTTTAAAATGTAATTTAAATAATTATTTAGATAATTTTGGATTTGACAAGAAATATCTGATTTTCATTAAACATAATTCAATACCTATGCATTCCATTGAGCTAATATATAGGTTTAATAAATGAGGTTCTTGTAAATTAGTTCTGAATTGTCTTTTATTGAATACAGGTGCTACTTAAGAGACATCATCCAGTTTATCCTTTCATAGTATTTATTAGATTAGAAAGATGTGTATTCATGAAAAAATGAAATATCTGTTAGTATATATTAGAAGAGAGAGAAGGGAAAAAAAGAAACTGTTTCTTGCTTTAGTTGGCATGTGCCAAATATGTTCAGACAAGCATGCCATAACAGAATCACAATATCTACAGAGCTACTTCAAAATCAATTGGGATGTAACTGTCTAAATGAATGAGAAGAAAATATTGTACATTTGTTTTCTATTTGAGTTTGTGAAATATATAGTCACAATTCATTTGTAGCACTAGCTGTTTGAATTTTAGTAAGTGAATAATTTTCATTATATCATAATGTAGAATTTATGATGTGGGAAAGGTTTTCCAATGTACTATCCTGTGAAAATTGAACAGAAATTATTTCTTACTAACTTCATTTTAAAATGGTAGCAGGAAGGATATACAAGGATAATTTCCCCTCACCCCTGTTAGGAATGAAGTTAAATTTATAATGCTTTTTTTCCCCTCCCTTCTCTGAAAATCCCTTCAGGTATTTCTTCTGGATTATAATCTCCACATTTTCTTTAGAATTTCACTGTAAACTAAAGCTCTAAATACTGTGGTAAGAATCATGGAAAATGAATGCTATTGAACAATCTTGCTTGTCTGACTGAAATTGAGATCAGATTTCTGTTCTTCTGTTTGTATCCTTGTAAACCTCATGAAAATGAATATTCTTACTAATAAGATCCCATAATGTTGTGTTGGTTTGCCTTTATACATGTAGATATACATGTGTATCTAGCATGCTACTGTATTTACTAAAGCACCAAAAGGGTCAAGGGAAATAATGTTTTAAACTATAATGGCAGGCTTCCAATTTATAGGCTTTCATTTTACATCAGATCTATTGTAGCATGTCTTATACCATCAGAGACCTTGAAGCTTTAACTGCAACATCTACTATTGCCATTAAATGTCATCTATCCTATATGTGCTGCATTCACATTTATCAAGTGCAAGGTTAGAATGAAATGACAAAAGGAATATATTTAAAAATACTGCCAAATCAAAGTGTGGATTATAGCAAACAGTCTAATAGCTGGTGAGAGAACAGCTATTTTTTTTCTTGCTGAAATTTACAGTTTGATAAATCCTGTTCTCTAAGAGCTGACTCCATGAGATCATTATATCCTTACTCATTAACACTTTCAATATTTCACTCTCTTTATTTCTTTCTTATGCTTGGAAGTGAGGGTTTCTAAGAAGGGTAGAGAGAGTTATTTTAGAGATTTGTAAAAATATTATTAAAATATTTTAAAAATCCTGTCTTTGTTTTTATAAATAAGTCAAGCATGCTTAGTACTGCTTACTTTTCTTATTTTCTCCACAACAACCCTGTGAGGTAAGTTGAGCTGAGAAAGAGTACTGTCCCAAGGTCACCCAGCTGGGTTTCTTGCCTAAGGCAGGACTAGAACTCATGCTTAGTCTCTTGCTTTCTAGCCTGGTGCCTTAACAGTAGACCAAATTTGGAAGTAATTAAGAAGCATGAAATTAGATGGCCAAAGTATAATATTAATATTCATGCTATTTTGAAGCCTTGTTATTTGGATATGTTAGTGGAGTTACAAGAAAGAGAATTGCTTCCAGATTTTAAACATCTTGACCATAGACCAGGGATGTAAAACACAATTTCATTGAGGATCGCATCAGGGTTGTGTGTGAGTTTGAGGGGCTGGGGTGGGAGTAACGAGGGTGGATGTGGCCAGCATGATGTCACTTGTGTCAGAGGGCACCTGTGGTGGCCTGAGAACTCTGCCCATGAAAATGGGCTCCTGAGCTTTGTTTTCAGCTGTGGCACCCTCCTTCAACCCTCTGCCAACAAAAATGGGGCTCGGGTGGGCCACATGGGGCCCTCCCAAGCTCCATTTTTGCTGGCTGTGGCATTGTGAGCCAATCCTTCACTGTTTTCATGGTGTCCCTTGATCTAAACAGCCCTGGCCTTTGAGTTTGACACCCCTGCCATAGAAAGTCTTGTTGACAAATTTTGGTCTTTGGTTTGATATTGATATCATAGGTTAAGAACAATGTGCTTATATTAAGCTAAAGAAATAGTGTAAACATTATATTCTTCTAAACATATTGTTTACTTTTGTATGCAACTTGCTTCATTCATAAATAAGAAATTTAAAGTGATAGATTCTAAATCTTGAAAAGTTTAGCTTTATTAAGCAATTTGGACAGAAGAAAAAAACACTATAACTTTCAATAAAATCTAGGACCCAAATGCTTAAGCAACACCTTTAAAATACTAACAAAGCTTATTATCTTAATATTTGACAGAAAAGTATTGCTTCAGATCCAATTTTTGGAAACAGTATAGTGACTTCAGATTAGATTTTCTTGGCATTGGTAACCTGATTATACAATTTTCTCTCAAAAGCAGCACATCTGACTTCCTTGCAGTTAGCTTTTAGGTAACAGTTAAATATATGGATCAGAATAGATTGGAAAAGAAGCAAAGATCTAACTTTTTTCTGCAGAAAATTATATATTAACCAGTGTTTGTCAACCTTGACAACTTACCTGAAATTCCATTTGCCACCCAGAAGCTCCTGTTCCTTTTCCTGCTCTTAAATCTGAACAGCAACAAAAAATCTACTTTAGTCACACCCTTTCCAGTGACATCATTGTATTATTAAAAAGCTTCCTGCAATTTCTAGATGGTAAGATATTGACTTGTGATTGATGGCCCCTTAAAAATTGTCTATTCCTGGATTTACACCATGTTTTGTTAAATGAACTACACATTTGCTAAGTCATAAGTTGTGTTTTAAAAACCACAGTGTATACCTTCATATATCACACTAAATCAAAACTAAACTAACAACCTTATGGTACAGTATAATATATAAACTCAGCTAGCAGTTCTATTTAGCAGTAGTTACATAGGATAGCCCTCTACAAAACTATATCCATTTCTCTAAAGTTCTAGGTAAATTGAAACTGAGTTAAAGCCTGTCTCACTGGCTCAAGGTTGACTCAGACTTCCATCCCTCTGAGGTCAATAAAATGAGAATTGTTGGGAGAAATACGCTGATTCTGTAAATCACTTAGAGAGATCTGTAAAACACCGTGAAGTGGTATATAAGTCTAAGTGTTATTGCTATCCATGGTAATGAAAAAAGGTTAAGCTCTTTGCTGCTGGCCATATTACCCTTCTTACCATGCATTTCACCCATTTCTGTCATAAAAGGGGAAAAACCCCGAGCTTTAAAATCTCAGCAGTAAGCTCTGAAATAAATCTCAACCAACACAAAAATGAAAATTATCAATAGTGTAGATGATGCTTCTAAAATTATTGTCCAATTTTCAATTTCCAAATGTTACTAAGGCTCCCTGGGAAGAAGAAATGATTTTTCAACTAAATTAAATTCTACTGTACAGTTAAGTCCTGTATATAAATAAAAATAAAGCATATATCAGAGTTCCAATATTACTGAATATATTTTTAGTCCTAGAATATATATATATAGAGGCACTGGCTGGATCTTTACAAGAATATTTGACCCAAATTGTAGGAAGAAATTCCATTGAAAAAGTAGTCCAAACTATCTGATATTAGCTCTAATCTTTTCTGATTTATTTCTGATTCTGAATTATGAGACTGGAAAAAAAAATTGGGTTTTTTTTGGTATCAGAATGGGACTTCCAAATTATGTTAAATTTTCCTGGCAAAAAGAATGAAGTAACAAACTGCATAGAACACAGGAGTTTTCAATCTTCATTATCATTTGAATATAGGTAGTTCTCATTTAGCGATTGCTTTGTATAGTGATCATTCTTAAATACCATAGAAATGAACAGTAATAGATACACGTAGTCCTCAACCTTTGACCACAACTGAGACCAACATTTCTGTGGCTAAGTGAAACATTTGTTTAGTGATTGTTGCCACATTTTACCACCTTTCTTACCAAATTTGTTAAGTGAATCACCACATGGTTGTTAAGTGAATCTGGCTTTCCCCCTGATTTTGCTTGTAAGAAATTCACAAAATGAGCACATGACACTGCAACCATCATAAATATACTTACCAAGTATAAATTAGCAAGTGTGCAAATTTTGATCACATGATCATGAGGATCCTACAATGGTTGTAAGTGTGAAAAACAGTTGTAAGTCACTTTTTTCAGTTCTGTTGTAACTTTGAATGGTTGTTGGATGAATTGTTGTAAGTCAAGGATTCTTGTAATTCATTTCCCAATCATTTCAATCATTTACCACAACAAGGACCTTCAGTGAAACTGAATAATGTCTGATTGATGTCAGACAGCAGCTGTGAGTGGGTCAGTTTGTAATCAACTAAAGTCACAGAGCTAAACTTGTAACTTTTGGTTAGCACTTTTTAGAAAAGTATTGTGTTGTGGAATGGTCAGGCACAGGACATTGTATGAAACAACTTTATCTAAATGAGGTGGCACCAACAAGTGAATGATATTTCAGTATCATTTTGAGTTTAATGTGGTTAATGTAAGAACCTTTTCAGTGGAATCAATTTCAGTTACTAAACAAGAACTACTTATATAGGAATTAGGCTCAGACCTTTTCACAACAGTTTCAAAGCTACCAGAAATAATGTTCACTCCTCCATCATCTGCAGCAGTCTCTCTACTAATAGATATACGAGAACAAACATGTCTAGCAATGGTGATGAAAAATAGACCATGTTTGTGTGCATGCATGTGTATATAAAAAGAACAATGATAGGGAGGAGCACGGTGGCTCATGAGGTGGGAACGCTGGGCTGCTGATTGGCAGGCTCATGTTCGAGACCCATTGCTACTATGGGACAGGATGAGCTGTGACATGCTCCAGTTCCTGCTGACCTAGCAGCTTAAAAGTGGACAAACATGAGTACATTAATGGATATCAGTTCGGTGAGCAACTATAAGGAGATACTGGGCACCCCCCGGGCAATGATGATATCACTGGCAAACGCTTTTGCCATGGAAGCATTTTGGTGCTTCGTACATGAAAAAATAATGATAGGGAAAAGAATTCTATACCTATGTTACTAAAAGCAAACAAACCTGAAGCTAGCTATTGGAAGGATGATAAATGAATGACGAGGAAAAACAGTATTTAAATAAAACAAATATTGGAAAGTAAAATATACAGTATGTTGTGAAAAAATGAGAAGAATGGGAGAAATAGGAAAGGAAAGGCAAAAAATGGAAGATGAGCAGCCTAATTGAAGCTGGATTTTTCAAGAATTAGTAGAATAAGATTGGTCATTTGCAACATATTCCCACAAAGGACCATTCTGTTGCTGCAGTGCAGAAGAATACAGGTTGTGCTTCCTAGTGCTCAATAATATCAACCATACTTACAATCTATTCCATTAAATGCAATATTTAAGTGAGCCTGGTCCTGGACAGCCCCTATCCATTTAAATTATACTTTATGCATTATAAAATCATTTTAAAAGTGGATATGGTAGGAATAAGACCATATTACATGTATTTTTTTAAAGCAAAGTATCTATACATATTCATTGGTTGATATCCTAGTTATTATAGTTAGCAAAATTCTGTCTGTGCTGGAGCTGGGGAAGCATTTTCAATATAATTACCACTGCCATTTCTTTTGCTTTAGTCTACTATTAGGGCCATTTAGCCAGTCACTTAAAAAGCTCCCTTGCTCTTTTTAACCACATCTGCCGAATTAAATTCCACGCACTTACAGTGAAGCTTTCAAAAGCTCAGAATCAATTCTTCAATCACTCCACATTCTTAGATGTGATTAAAAACATGTGTCCCCTAATTAAGCTAACGAGAAATTGTTAATTGGCACAAAGCCCCCTTCTGTGCATGCTTGTTAATGTCACCGTCAATTTGACAGGAGAAGGAATTTAAATGAAAGGCAGGCAATCTTAACAGACTCAACATTGGACTTTTGGATGCAGGCTTTGTCTGTAAAGTGATAGCCATTAGCTGAGGAGTAAAAGGTAATGGAAGACAAAGGTGTTTCTCTTTTAGCTGAGCTTAAAAAAGACTAAGCAGAATGGGATTGTCCTAAAAAAGGCTATAGCTATATTTCTTTACTGAACTCATATTGTTTTCATTATTTTCAAGCTTTTTCCTGGTTGTTATCGTAAGTAACTATAAAGGAACTTTACACATTAGACCCAGACCCAAGTACGGTTCTGGAAATTGCCATGGATTTGATGACTGCAGGTTCAGAAAATTAGGAGGGTTTTTTCAGTTGTCAGATTGGTTTTGTGTTCTTCCTCCTTTCAGCTATGAATTTATAACACAGTTGTGAAATGGGAGGAGAGATTGGGAAATCTGAGAACTGAAAAAAGGCCAACAGTAATTTGGCTCTTAACTAATAGGAAGTAGGAAGGTTTACTGTGGAAAACATAGAGGTCAAATCACATTATTGACAAAGATTGCTTATTTTATTTTAAAGAAGCATTTTAGGGTAGATTTTTTTTGTCATTATGCATTCCTTCCACTTAAATAGACCTTTCTAATGTACATATAGGTATACTAGGTAGGTAGATATACAATATAATCTGTGGGATGGTGAGTGTGATATATATGAGCATATTTGTACAGCATAGTCTTCAAAATCATTCTGATTGCAACTGCTAGAATACTTATTTCTTGTAATCATCTACCCCTTTGTTGAAACAGGAAAATAATAGCTGTTTCATTAACATTTCCTCAATATTATACCTCAACATTTCCACCTCACTTATTTTTTGGGCAAATTTGGGTAGAGCTGAGCTACATGGCTCCTGAGTCCACATCAATATAATAAATATGAAGATTGCAGCCAT
Organism: Oxyrhabdium leporinum; assembly: GCA_032468155.1. Taxonomy (NCBI): domain Eukaryota; kingdom Metazoa; phylum Chordata; class Lepidosauria; order Squamata; family Cyclocoridae; genus Oxyrhabdium; species Oxyrhabdium leporinum. Next base: position 18,416 of record JANHFL010004660.1, on the reverse strand, counting down.
TTGCCGGTAATGGCTTTTATAAATGTTTTCATAACTGACTGGAAAAGAATATGCATTGATAATACTTCAGACTTCCGTTTCACATGACTGTCACTGATGAGCTGCATGCTGGTGGAAATACATTAAAAAAAAAAATTCCCCTAGAAAGTATAAAGAAAAAATCAACTATTGCCACAAGGCAATAGCATCCTGGAATATCATTATACATGCATTTCCCCCCTACCCCATAATAATCCATCCAGCAGAAATATCAGGAGCTATCAATATTACATAAAATAGAAGTCAAATAAGCTAACAGTAAGCCAGCACAAGATTAGAAACACGCATGGTAGCAGTAGCAGCAGGCCACACAGGTATCACAAGGCTTTGTCGATCAGTAACTTGCTTAGTTGTTTTGTGTAAAATTGGTAAGAAGGGAAGATGAGGAATGACAGCTCAGGGCAATGATAAATTTCCCATTGCATGAAGCAGGGAAGCTGTGGCATCATTTATTTTTATTTATTTTTTAATCCAAATACATTTTCATTGTGAGAGAAAATGTAGAATGGGTGTCACAAAGAAAAATGACTGAGATTTTCCAACAAAAGCACTGAAACATTCACATGCTTAAATTTCAAGTCAGTCTTACTCTTCAAAACTTTCGCTACAAATTCAAGTTCATCCGGCTATAGATCTAAATATTTATAGTCTTGTATCATATATCATATCATATCATCATACCATACTATACCATATCACACCGTACCATACCATACAATACCATATGATACCATATCATATATCATATCATATTATATTTTACTGTTACTTACTATTTCACACCAACATTGTGTATGAAATGTAGCTAACAATTTCTTTTTCTAATAAGGTAAATATAAGTCAGACTTTCTCTCCCCTGCAAATAAAAAATAAAAATAAAAGGAAAAAAGTTTATATCACACCAGGCATCAGCCATAAAAATAATATTCTTTATCCAAGATCTCTCTCCTTTCAGGTAGTTTGATAACAGGGATTTCATTTGCTTCTCCCAAAAGTGCCTTAACTGCAGGAGCAACAACAAACTTCAGCAGAGGAAATTGTTGCCAATAGCACTTCATTGTATGTGTGTTTTTCAATATCTCTTAAGCTGTTCTTCTTCCCTTTTTGGCCTTCTTTTAATGCCACAGCTACACTAACACAAATAGTAGGAAAACTGGCCTTCTCATTCTTTTATGACTTGGTAGTTTCTATGTTGAACAAATAATATTTTATTAAGAAAAGAGCTGTATCAACTTTCATATTAAATCCACTCCCCCAAAAAATCTGAATTTGTCTATAGATTTATATCAGTAAATATAAATCCAATCTTCGGTAGTTTGAATGAAATAAAGTTGCGTTAACATATTACTTTATGCCATATTAATAACTTCAGTTATTGGGTGGAAACAATAATTACAATAATAACAGTTTGAAACAATGCTTTAAAAATTGCATGGAAACGATTCCTCAATTAGAAAATAATACAAAATTGCAATCAAGCTGCTTTGGGGGGTGGATGAAACAATTTGTCTACCGGTTATTAATATTGTCAAGAATTATCATTGTATTACATGTCCAAATTGCCTTTCAGACATAAGGGAAAGATATTGTATAAGAGAGAAAGACTAAAGCTTTAAATATTTGGATTATATCTTGACTAGTCAAGAAGTTTATTTCCCCCTCCCCCCCCCAAAAAAAAAAAGGAAAAAACCCACAGGAAACATCTGATTCCAGGTAGTTTTAGTCAACTTAAGTAATGAGATATAAAATAGAAAATATTATCTAAAACAATAAAACATCTGCATATAGAAAACCAAACTTAGAGGAACAAGGGTTCCACTATGTAAAACAATTTAATTTTGTGACTGTTGTATTTCAGGATTATATGGGGAGGTGGGCTGCGTTCTTTTTTGCTTTGTTGAATTCCTTATCTTTGTTCACAGTATGTGTGTATGCATGTTTTTCTGTGTGCCATCAAGTTATCCTGTATAAGGTCAGTTTTTATTTTCTATTTTATTTTATTTTTATTTATGGTGACAAATACATGATTTGGCATTTGGGTCTTAGATCCTGCCATTGCTTTCCATGAGGTTTCTTAAATGTGAAACTGAAAACCGAGTTTTCAGGAATGTTTTTCTGTTTTGGAATTCAAAGGGTCTGACTTTTCAGTGTAATGGGAATGAGATTCATCTGTGATTATTTAAAGGAGGTGTGAAAATCTTGTTAATGTTAAATAAAAGCTACTGTGCTGTTTTGATTGTATGGATGGACAGGAGAAAACAGAACTCAGTTCAAATCTAGCTTCTGCTGTGCTCTCTCTCTCCCCCTCTCCCTCTGTCCCTCTCTCTACCCTTCCTACATCCCAAAGTTGTTATTGTCTGGGAAAAAATGATGGAAAACATGTTAAGTATGTAGCTTTTTCCTTCTAGAGAAAATGTAGGGTATAAATCTATGAAACTAAACAACCAACAAATTGCATTTTCCGCAAACCTTTCTAAATAAGATAATTAAAACAATTCTGTACATTTAACTGTTGGTTTGGATATCTTTAAGACACCACTTTGTCATGTTCATTTTTTACTTTTCTACGGCTTTTCTGTGTGATCTGCCTCCAGCTATGTCAGACAAAATATTGATTGCCTCATATTGTGGCAGAGAAAAAGAGATTGTACATGGTTTTCAATCAAAGCTAATTTATTTATTTAAAAGAAAAATGGTTTCCCCCCTTATTTTCATACCTGGTTGAGCAAAAAAATTGTTGAAAATTGAGCAAGAAATCTTCCTGAATATGGTTAAAATGAATGGAAAATCTCATAATGTTAGAGCTTTCTGTCAAGTCTTGTAAGGTTGCTTGTCAGCCTAAAGATTCTTTTAGTAAGATATAATTATTATATGTACTATAGAACATGTATTTGGATGTTGAGGTGTGATTATACAATTTAAAATGTAATAGTGATTTGATATAGGATTTACTGCTGGTTACTGCCAGTTCATCTTGTTTACAGCTCCCTTAAACATCTAAAAGATGCCTTCTGAAAACAAGTGATGCATTTTGTATATTTTACATATTTAAGCCATATGTTTGCCTCAAATTCCAGGCAATAAAGTCAAAATATATTCTAGATTAAGAAATATTCCTATCTATAGATTCCTACTTTTGAAAGTATGCTAATAGTATAATGCAGACTTAAATAATGATTACTGCCAAATAACTGTAAAATCTCTAGCATAAAAGAAAAACTTACCATTATAATGCTTTTTATTACCTACTGGATACTTCTAACACAGACTAACAGAATAACGGAGTTGGAAAGGACCTTGGAGGTTTTCTGGTCCAACCCCATTCAAGCAGGAAAACCTAACATTTTAAATCAATCAGATAATACATCAGGTAATAGACTTCTTTAAAAACATTAAAGCAGCTTCATCCTCAAGAAGATTCAGCACAGCTACTTCCTTTGTTTATTACATGTAAGTACATACAATGATTTTACTAGAAATCTCTGTAGGCTTGTTATATTTGCATGCATGCACATACTTCAATAACGAGGCTTATACCAATCTGCTTAGTAATATAGCCTTTTCAAATGTCTGGGCAGCTACACTGGACTATCTACAAGAATTGCATTTTGCACTGGTTATATCAGCAAAATAATAGGTAATTGTCAGCCTCAGATCTCACTACAAGCCAACAGTAAACAGACCAAACAAAGAACTTTTAAGAACACCCCCACCAGCACTGACAGAGCAAGCCACTAGAATATAAACTGAAAGCAAACCCCATTCTTTACTAGCACTGATGACATTACCTGCTTTGGGTAATGAAACTTCTACAAGAAAACAACCAAGCTCACAGAGAACTAAAGACCCCTCAAGGTTCAGTATTACATTAAGATAATTGACCCATCTAACTAAATAATGTGTTCACTAATTGATAGAGCTTCATGATGTCTCAGGGAGAATCTTTTCTAGTCCAGTTATAGAAAGTCTTGAAAAGGAGGATACTTTGAAAAAGACCTTGGGACCTCATAAATCTAGATTCAACATAAAACTGACATAAATGTGATAGCAGATATATAAATCAAGTTGACATTTTCTTGGATCTATGTAAGAAAAATGTAGGATTATTCATTAAAACAAGTGCTTAATGTGTTACTATTATTCCAATGTACATTACTTCTCTTATGGAATAAATTTGACCCTAACATCATCCCTAGAGGTCTATCACTACATTGCCTATGAAGCTGTAATATGTGCCAGAGCAATAGAAATATTGAACAGCCTTGTATGTCAATTCCTGGGTGAAGTTATTGAAATAAAAAGGGGAGAGCTACATACCGTGCTAAATATGGGGGAAAAAACCATGCATTCTTTTTTTTTCTGGAATAATAATTTCTACCTCTTATAGAATATTTTTTATAAGAGGTAGATATCAGATTGAGCTTTGATAATTGTATAAGGACGTAGAAAAAAATCATAGCATCTGATACAATGGCTAAGAAAACCATTCCTGGACATCCATGGGTAGATGACAAATGACAAAATATGCATAATGATATTATCATGCAATTGCTGTGGTTTATGTTAACGGGTGTGATATGTTAGGATAAAAAATATAATTGGTGACATTTATGTGATGATATAACAATGGGGTTATTGCCATTCTACATTATTATGGTTTGTTGCAGATGTTCTGATGAAATTCCATGCACAAGAACCAAAATGTTTTATTAACAATTCTGCTTATAATGAACACATTTAAATCCTCGTGTCTACTGGCTGTCTTTGCTTGCAATACTCTCTTCCCCTACCAATCACCTGCTCAGAGAATAGATGTTGGAGTCAGTTTTGTCTGTTGTCTTTCACTTTTTATAAACACACATAATTGTGTGTAATAAGGTCATAATTCAGCAGGCGCTGTCTTTGCCTGCCAAATCTCTGCCAAGAGAAACTGTTTTATGTCAGAGCCAGTAAACTCTTATCACTGCAGCTGTCTTCTCTACTAAGAGCACCTTACAGCAAAATATATATCTCTTCACACCTATATTTCCTAGGCCTTTTTAAACACTGAAGTTTAATTTGAACATGACTGATTAATTTCTTCAATCCATGAGCAGGCAGGAGGCCCATTATGCTCTTTTGCAGATGCTACTGCTATCTGCAAGGAGTCAAAGTCTTCAGTGGGAAGTGAAAGTCAAACAATAAGTTGGGAATTTATTTCAAATTTTATGCTCAAACCCAAATAATCAAGTGATATTTTTCTGTAGTTGCTTTAAGTAGGGTATTACTGATGGCCAGAATAGGACCTCTTTCAAAGTACTTTTCCAGACATTTCACAGTGTGTGCAGTAGTATAGTGTACATGCTACTTAATATCTACATTATAAATAAGCCAGTGTCAGACTGAATCTATGCATATTTTGGCTTCCATATAAATTGTGTATTATCAGGTATTATCAGGATTTAATGTTTGGAAAGCATGTTCAAACAGCTGTATACACACACACACACACACACACACACACACACATGCTTCTTCCCAAAGATGCGTACTTTCAAAGGAAGAATTTTATTGAGAGGGCAGTTCAACCTGAAGAGTCCTGGAGAACAGAAATACTTGAAGCTCTGTTGAAATAGGACCACCTTAGTTTATGTTGAGTTGTGCATACTTCAAAGTAGATTTTGGGAAAATTGCTGACTTGTGTAACCCTTTCAAAACTGAAGTGAGAGCATGGGATCACAAAGGCATTTGATATAATGCATTTCTTATCCTATTCGTCTACTCTCTTCTTATTGATCAAAAGCTACCCATTCCAGCCAATCTCTGGAAGAAATGATCATCAGTAGTTTCTTTTTGTAAGTATATCTTTAATGATACAAATGAACAATGTTTTTTAAAAAAGAATTAAAAATGTACTGGGCACTCTTCTCTTTTTTGAAATGAAGCCAGATCAAAAAAGTTTAAAAAAAATAATCAATATGTCTTAAAGCAACACACATCCACACAAACACACATACCACTTTGCAGAGAAAACTGAAAAAAGTCAGGCTGCTTTAATGAATAATAGAGAGGCCCTTGATTTGCACTTATCCAAGCTTGATAGAAAAAGGCAGCATTCATCACTGAATATGCAATAGTAATGATTAGTAGGCTATTCAAAATGGAACATATGTATATTAGTTTAGACGGCATTCAATTTCATGCAAAATTGAATTCATACAGTACCAGGCAAAGGTAAATGCAAAGGTCAGAGTTGTAACTTTCCCAAATCCAACATTTTTTACATAACAATCACAAATTAATGTGGATATCATTCCTATTGGCCTCCTATTGGTTGAAATTCTGCTTTTGGTGTACATGACAATGGAGCCTGCTTCACTTTTACCTCATTCCTAAATTATCCTCAGAAATCCCATCTTTTAAAAGTCAGGCTGGTAACAGTTTTTTCTCTTCTTCATGGGCAGAGATCTGTAGATCTCTGGGCATAAAGGATCTGTCTTTTTCTCATGCAGAACAAAATATAAAAGGACCTACTTTCAAGTAAAGACTCTACAAGATAAAAGTCTGCACTGAAGCCTGCATGCCAGATAAACTTATTTGCTTCTGAGCCAAGAATGTCTTGAATACCCACTGAGAAGAACATTCTAAATTGTAAAGAAAATGAAAATATAAATAACTGCACTATCCATAAGAGCAAGTCTCTTTCAAATCTGGATAATCTAGCTGAGAAAGAGCCAGACAATTCACTTGTGTCCATCATGTGGCAAGTTGTTAAACCAGTGTATAGTTAGTTCAAGGAGCTCTTCACAGAGCAGGGGGAAGGGGAGGCAAGGAGGAAACACAGTTGACACAATCATCATTATGATGCCGTGGAACAATGCATGGCATCACAATGCATTTGTGGTGCCACTTTTCTATTGTCACATATGTACCTCAAAGAGTCAGAACGTTTGGTACAACAATGGTGCAGTAAGAGTTGTTGTTGCCCCAGTAAAATCAAGCTGGCTCATTTTAATTATTGCCACTCCTTTTAGCCAAAGAGACGCTTGCTTGTTATACAAGTTTTATAATTTGCTGCGTTTGGTTCCTACAAGTAGAATATCATGACTGATGTGAGGGAATTACTACCACGGATTTTACGTAATAAATTGCTAAGATTAAAGTTGAAATTTTTTTTGGACAAGGCTATAACTCTCCTTAAAGATTCAATTTCTAAGGACGTGGACCTATTAAAGATGATAAAATTCATTTTTATAGTAGCAATATAAGTTAGATTTAGGTTTTTTGGTTTAGATATTTTTACCCTACCTTTGTCTTTTTCTATAAATGAAATAATGCAAGGTGGGGAAATATTCCTTCTATCTCTTATTTTCCTCATAGCAACCATTCGGTGAGGTGAGAGACAATGACTGTTAATTGCTTCAATTTACTAAGCATAAAGATGCTAGTCTGGAATTCCAATACAATAGTTTTTAGGTTTGTATATTCTCTGGGTTAAAATGAAGCAGCAAATGCTTGAATTAAAAGGTGGCTTCAACTTATGTTCAGTTCCACAGCATAGTACAATGTCATCCTACCTATTGGGTGTTTTTAAGAATTGCACTGGCGTCCAGGAGAAAGTAAAATGTGGATAATTCAGTCTTTTGTAACTAAATGTATTAAATACAATTATTCCAAAATTGTATTTGCATTATCTTTCCAATCTGTCTTTGAAAACAAATGGAACCTACTTTTCCACCCCACAAATAGGCATTTTTTATAATTATGAAATGGATAAAATGTCAGTCTTTAATGCAATTTATTCCTAATTACAAAATTGCTTTATAAAGAGCCTCTTATAGAAAAAATATAAGGTATACAATCAGGACTTCAAAGAAGGAAGTGAATCGTCCTTTTGTTCAGAATATAGATGAGCTAAAAAGCATTGGAAGTATTTTGGTGTTCTTATGTAAGGTACAATATGTTTGTATTACATAAATTAATTTTCTAATTAGTAATCAACATTTTTTCCTAGAATTATCCTTTTCAGTAAGATATACAAAGCTCACACCATCACAAAGCTTCATAAAAAGGCCTGAAACTGTATAGAATTAAGATACGTTCTTAAGATGAGAACTGAGAAGAATATAGATAGCGAAAGGCATGGTTGAATTTAGGATCAACATATTGGATGGCATTTTTTGGGGGGGATAGTAGATTAATGATGGTCACAATCCCAAGACTGAAGATTTGGAAGGAAGTTTCAGAGAAATGAAAAATGCATGATTTTTGTAGATTTGTACACAATTTCTTTTTCTTTCATATCTTTTTTTCTCAAAAAATCCATTCTTAATATTGTCAAAAATGGTCTATCCCACTTTCAGAATCTCTCTTTATCCTTTTATCCTTTATTAATTCTCTCAATCATTCATCATAAGCAATCAAATCAACCAAGTTTTAGATTTGTATCAATTCTTTTGTTATATGTACATAGACATTCTTAAATTGTTTTTGAAGCAGCAAACTTTTTTTCTCACCAGATAGTCAGGTACCATTCACCAGATATTCAGGTACCATTCATTTTGAGGTCTCTACAAATGGTTCATTCATTTTTGGTATTCTTTCCACATATATTATTTACAGAAATATTTTTCATGAGATGTTTGGATTCAAAGTTTGGTAAGTCATGAACCTTACCTATGAGTATTATTAATATAAATGCAGAATTTTGCTGGTATCCCATTAATTTGGGGGCACATCCCCTACTTTGAGAAATATTTTTTTTACAAACTATGAATATGTGGGCAATTGTTCACATATACAGGGGGGGGAGTCCCCAAATACATGAAAACCCATGCTTTTCTTTCAACAGATTTTGAGACCCAAATTCTTCAGCAGAATCAAGCTGGAAATAGAAATCACTATAAGCAGTTTTCTTTATATTAGCTCAATGGCAGTCTCTCAGAGGTTGCCCTTCAGTCTACAATATGCAGTATTTAACCTCCTAATAAAATGGCAGAGGATAAAATGCTCCTTACAGAATTTGTAGCATAAAATGAATCAGAACTTTGAAATAGAACCCTTTGTACTTCTTTCACTCAGGTGATAGTCTTTTTATTTATAATGACATCAATTACCAGTCTGTATGCTGATTCAAATAATCAGCTAGACGTCACTCTTAATTGTGTCACTATTTCCCCAATCCAGATAAAGTCACAAGTATGTAAATAACATCATTCAAACTATTGAATGGGTAATAAATACTTGAAGTTATTTATTCAACGTAAGTAGTCTTTTAATCCTTGTCAGGCATGAATCTTCTGTTCCATTATGTGTTCAGAGAAAACTTTAATTCAAGTGAGAATTTTACCTGCATAAAATAAATTAGGATTGAGTCCTGTCATGTGGAAATATGAGATTTAAGTTCAATGCAATTTGAAAAACTTAATTTTAATCTATTTTAATCCATTTATATGATAGTGTGATTAGAGTTTCATTTCAGATAAAATCCCATTGGAAGTAGTTAATCTAAAAATCAAAGGGCCTGAGTTAATTTGTTTTCCTACCTAATTTATCTGTAAGGTAAATATCCAAAGTGTTCCTATCATAAATCAGCGAAGCTGATATTTCAATGGGAAAGGGAATCAAATAGAAAAAAAGTAGCAATCATATCTAGACAGGAAAAGAGAACCTATCCCTTATTTATTTACTTATATATTTACTTACCTGTATAGGACCACCCATCTCAAATACATAACACTGGGGGGGGCGCTAAAAATTAGAAACAGAATAGAAACAGTGAACACAATTTTAAATAACCTAGGCAGCAGCTTATTTGTTCCCTGTTGGATGCTTTTTTAGTTTGTTGATATGCTGCCTGCTCAAGAAATATAATAAATCTCTTGAACATTGGGATACCTTCTCTTTGTTTAGAATATTTATTTAAAATCAATGTGGTCTTTAAAGAGTGCATGAACAATTGATCAATCCTTTATGAGTCTTCATGAGTTATTAAATACAGGGTCATTTCAAATAACACTTGTTTGATTTCCTAGTTATTCCTTCTTATTCTCCATTAGCTTTTCATCTGTTTGCATATCCTAATGATTTCTAATAAGGTCTCCATAAAAGGAAACTAAGAACCTGTTCTGATTGTTTCTCTTTATATTGTATTTTTAATATACATAAACATTGGACATTTAGTTGACATTTTCTAGTGCAGAAGTCAAAGCTCTGAACAGAACTGCCATACTTTTATTATGCAAAATATATTAATTCACTTTGACATTCCCTCTGGATTCAATCAATACTCTGGAATACTATGTGGATTAAATCTACTTGGCTATTCAGCATTTCAATATCCCTAAAAATAGTTGAATCTAGATTTATGAGAATCTCCATGTTCCATGATTCATACCTAATGTATTATTGAGACTTGATCTGCTTCTAGAACTTCATACATGACAGTCTAGTTGAAATTAAATTTTTCAAGCAATTCTTTAATGTAGCTTGTTCTTGAAGACAAATTCTGTTACAAGAAAACTGTAGCAACTGATTCTCATTATGGGCCTTCAATTAAAATATTAATAACAATAGGTGTCAATCAAGCTATTTCCAAGATAAAGCAATTCATTTTAGATCTTAATTTAAAACTCAACAGATCCATATCCAACATTATATTTTAGGAAATTTGTACCCTAACACTTTTTCTACTTCCAATGCCTGGAATATCTGGTTGGTTGGAAGATTAGAAATATACATACCTATATTTATAGATACCTAATACTATTTATTATTTTACTATGATTGTTTATGAATGTGCATGTTTATGTTTATCATGTTTTCTCCTTTATATGCCTTATTAGTTTTTTATTCATTTTCTTTTTCCTTTTAATTTGGACTTTGACTAGAAATATATATATATCAATTAATCACTTACTGCCTTTTTTCCTTCCTTCCTTCAATTTCATTGTAATAGTCACCATCTTTAATTTTTTATCATAACCTTTGGAAACCTCTGCAGTGAAATCTTCAATATCTACATCAATGGAACCTCATTTTCAAGACAGTTCTTGTTTTCCTGCAATAACTTTTATTTAATTTTGAAATATATTCACTATGGCTGAAGACTATGCTTTCAGGTGAAATTCTGTTTAAAATATTATTTATTAATAGAACTTTAGTCACTAAGCTTGAAATAAGCCATGTGTTTCTAATTCAAGAGTGTCATCTCCTCTACTGCCTCTTCCCTGAATTCAGGGAATTTATGGAAGAGGCAGTACTACTCAGGCGCTGCTTTAATCCAGGTATATTGGCATTTGTCTGTGATGAATTGCCACTGGACAGGATTGCTATCTAATCTCATTAGCTAATAGAGTTTTTGGTTGACTAACCTAGACTGCATAATTATCATTAGATTTTATTTTTATGGTGTAGCCTTTCTGTCTGCTATAATATAGTCTTCTCAGTAATCAAATAATGGTTTCAAAGTCCAAAGTACTATTTAACTGATATCATGGATGAAACTAGTTAATGATAATTATAATATTCACAAACTCTTCTCTTAGATTTCATTCATCATCAGCTGGTCAGACAATGTGTTTAAAGCTATCTGTGCCTACAGTAAAGACTGGATATCTGGTTTCTGCTGGAATCGTTTGCAACAATGTAGGGGAGGTCCTTTCGGTTGATTCCTTCATTTAAACAGGACTCATCCAAAATTGGCTCCATACTTTCAAAAATGTTCAGATTGTGCAATATTTCTCAGCCAAGGCTGTAAAACTCATCAATTTGTTGTAACTCGACATATAATTATTTCACTACTCTGGATTTCTTCATATAAAATTATTTACTGGACCTTTGTTTTCAGTAAAAAATCACAATAATTGCGAAAAATATATATACTGACTTATGATGTGAACAGAAGTGAGGTGGAGATATTTAAATAAAATTTCCTTAGTCTTTGAAGGTCTTCAAGGTTACATTTTATATATATTTCACATACACACACACACACACATAAACACAATAGATTATTATGAATATAGATTACCAGGATGAATGAAGATTTAACTGTATTTTTGAAAATTATTAGGAGTTTCAACAATACAATGTAAGCTACATTGATTTCTAGAATTGTGCCGGGTTCAATTCTACTATGATTCTGTGTTCAACTGCTTCATGCCATGGAATTGGGTTAAATACGAGACTGCCTCTCCTAGCCCAACAAGAGAGGCAAAAAACATGTTTCAAAATGCTATGTATTAAATGAATGAAGAGATTAAGTAAGATTCCATATACATACTATGAGTATGAATTTTCATCCAATTTCTTTTTAAAAAAAAGATATACCGTAAATTGATGCTCAAACCCCTTCAGATTTTAATTCTCTGTCACCAAACTGATATAGTTAACTTGTCTTCAGTGATTGTTGTCATGCAAAATACTTTCTGCTTTTGCCAAATGTATTGACTCTATGATAAAGGAGTTACATTTCTCCTTGAAATAAATGGATGGACGGAAGGTGAAAGATTTTTATGCTTATACAAAATACAGGAATCTTCTTTGAAAGTTTTTTTCTTTTAAAGGTTCTATTTCTATTTGTGTTATATCATTCTGTTTCAGTTGATAAAACCATGAACATTGTTGTGCAATTTTTGAGTATTTTTATCCATTTTAAAGGTTTCATAGCTAATTTTAGGTTGAAGTGGTTTTGATACATGTTCTGTCTGTTGAGAGGGACCTGCCATTAGTAAAAAAAATATAACCTACCTGAAATACCGCAGACACATCTCTCTCATCACTTTTAGTTTTCCTATTTTCTACTTCACTAGGTTTAGTCCAATGAATTAAGAACAATTAAGTGCCACCTTAAAAGAATCATGCTTTTTAATTTTTTTCTTCCACTGTTGCGGCAACAGAAAATTGCTTCAGAAATTGTAAATGAAAGCTTATGAACTATTTTTGTAAAGTATTCACCCTCAGTTCTTGTATCTTCTAACACAACTAGCTGATGAATTTGTGACAATCTTGATTAACAGTTTACAGGTAATCCTCAAATTACAAATGTAGTAGAGCTTGCCAATTACATTCATAACTCAAGGATTCATTTGACTGAATCAGGTTAAATGAATGTGATCACTCCCTGAACGTGATCACACATTCATTCCCTTCCCAATGCATTTGCTAATGAAATGCGCAGGTCATTAAATGCACATGAGGTATTTTAGGTTGGGAAGATCATGTGGGGCCTGGTGCTGGAGCAGGCCACTCAAGTCCTCCCCCGATCTCCTGACATACCTCATGCTCCCCTAAGGTGCTCATAATTTCTCCCCCCCCCATCTTGCCCAGCCAGGTCTCCACAGACTAGGCCTGCTTTGCCAGCATCCCAGATTCCACTTATTTCTTCCCACCCCATTTCCCATGGATTACTTACTTTTTGAAGATTTCCAGAGCTCCAAAAGAGGTTGAGAAGCCAATGTGCTTTATTCAGATGATGGCGAAGCTGTAAGAACATGAAATCTAAAGAAAACACTTTCACCAGCTTCTGAGTAAAAGACTTTGGGTTTGGGTCATGTGATCACAGATCTCTGATAGCATAAAGGCCTGGGGGGGATTGCAGCAGCCTCCTTCTTCAGGATATCTTCAGGGATTGGGCAGCAGCAGCAGCAGCAGCGAGGTATGAACCCAGTTGGGTGACTTTGGGCTAGTCACACTCTCTCAGCCCAACTCACTTCACAAGTTTGTTGTTGTGGAGAAAATAGGAGAAGTATTGTGTGTGTACACCACCTTGAATTATTTATAAAAATAATAAAGGCATAATATAAATAGATATTTAAATTAAAATATTCTAATTCTCCATGAGCCCATTTGATACTAAACTGAAATCTTGTATTACACTTGCATTTTTGTTGCATTGATTTTTATGAAACTTGATTTTTTTAAAAAAATCCCTGAATGTGCATGTCTGTTTTAGGGTTCCATTCAGTTTGAAGTCATTATTCCCACCCTATCAATTATCTTCCTCAGTAATATCTCTCATAGTGCCAATGCCAGTCCAAAAAGTATTCTATCCCTATTTCCAATGGTATCTCAATTTAGTCATTCAGAAAATAGTTTAGGTTCTTCTCCCTATGCCCCAACTGTTCAACGCCTATGGAAATATGAGATCAATGTTCATCTGAAAAGTGCTACAAAGACCAATCACAAGGGTTTCTTTTTGAAGATTTAGGCCTACCCTACTATTGGTGTTGTGTTTTGTTGACAATTCAAAACCATCTTATCTTGTCCATTTTAAATAAACAGTAGTAAGTGTTCCTCATTCTTGCCTTACACATTGTAACGTATATGTACAGTATAACATTTCAAAAAGATGTAAAGTTTCTGATAATGTTGTGATTCTTTATTAACATCACATCCATGCCAGGCTAACATTCCAGGGTGTGTGCAGGTGGATGAGGGGAACATTTAATTGAAAGCCTTCATGTCTGTTCCTTTCCTCCTACAGGCATAGTAAGAAATGCAATCATGGAAACTAGCAGAAGACAAAGTTCATAAAGACTGAAATATTGCACTTCTCTTTATCCTTTTGCAAATCTAAAGATTTCCTTGGGGCACAAAACAAAATTGGACTCTTTCACAATGAGTTCTTAATATTAAAACCCAAGAGCTGCTTGGTGGCCTGGCAGGAATCTTTTCATGTTCAACATGCAAGAGCGCAATAATTCTGAGAATTTTTTCAAAGGATAATTATGCCCATTGAAAATGTTTTGTGGCAACTTTCATGTATCATTTTTCAAAGCTCCATCAGAGGAAAAGTATCTTATTGAACCCACTGAAGATAAAGAAACGTATTCAACATAATTAAAGACAATCATTCACATAGTTTAGCAGTGGGATCTTACTTTTTTTTTTTAGGACCAAAAACAATTATTTTAAAAGGCTGAGGGAAAATACTCCATCATCACAATGTTGCATATATAATACTTTTAAAATAATTGAAACTTTTGTCATTGTACATATGGCATTTCTTTATTAACAAAAGCATTCCTTTGGATATAGAATTATAGACTTGGAAGGAATTGTTTAACTTTTTCTTAATTCAAGGAATATAACCTAAGTCATCTCTGATAGATGCTTTTCCAGATTCTATTTGAATGCATCCAGTGAAGGACTATAACTTCCTTGACCATTGGTGTCTAACATTGAACTGTTTTTGTTTTTAGGACACTTTTTCTAACATTCTATTAGAATCTACTTTCCTGTAAATTAAATCAATTAGTTCATTACTCTGGAATGATACAAACATTCCCAGTTTCTTTTATCTCCATTTACAGAACTGTTTCTTCAAAAGCCCAAACAATAAAATTAAAAGTGAAACTAAATTTTATCCAAGTTACTGAAGAGATGAACTCTTTTGTTTCTATTTCGAAACTGTTTCTAGACTTTGTGCTTGAGATGGGGAAAAAAAAGAAAAAATTGATTAGGTTTTTTTTTTATTAGATAGGTTTGTTGTTTTAGAAATGGTATATATTAGTATATATTAGTATGTTAGCTAGTATTTACATAGTGATATATAATATAGCTGGTATATATTACTATGTCAAAGTAAGAAGTTGAAGTCATATGTTATTCTACTGTTCTAAAAAGAGTCAGAAGTCAGTGCATTTTTTTTCTTTCCCCTTTTATCCTACACTATTCCTCTTTCCTTTTCCTCTCCCACTTTCCCATTATTTTCATTTTTTGTGTATTTTATATTTCAATAAACTAATAAAATTTGCAACATTCACATTAAATGAGATTTACTCTGATTTAACGGGAGAAAAACACATTTTAGATATGGTATAAGGGCATACATAGATTTATACTCTATAATGTGAATTAAATTCAGCATCAATTTACTTAAAAAAAATATTTTGAACATTGAGACATATTCCCAAAACTTAATTACCATTCTTCCTCAGAAGGAATCTCCCATTCTTTCAGATAAGAAAAAGAGATAATTCTTGCAGCAGTTACTACACACAATACTAATTTGGTATACTTTGTCAGAATATAAGATTTAGAAATTATTTAATAAGAAAACAGTGGGTTGAGACAGTCTCTTTCTGACGTTTCCTTAAGTTGTTTAATAGGCACAATTATAGCAACATTCCCATTATTTTTCTAAAACAACACTCTTTAAGATATTCACTTTTGAGTTTTTCTTCTTCAATTTTTAAAGGATTTACTTAAAAGCACTCCTGATTAAGTTTGCTATCATTCAGCCGGATATATTTTTATCAGTCAATGTGAGATGCAATTCATGTTGTGCCAGCAGTCCTTCATCCATAAATCAAATTTCTTCCTTTCCAAGCATTTGCAAGTTCGTCACAAATTGCCAATATTCTTTTTTTATTATTTTCAGTTCCTTTCAGTAGACTAGAAGATGTCTCAGAGTAAAAAAAAAAATATTCCAGATGAACCAGAATGTCAGTCTTGAAAGACACCAATTCAGAACTTACCTGAAGTTGATCAAACATAAGCACAATCAGAACAGGTGAAGCAGACTCAGTGAGTAGAGGGGATAGAAAACGCTCAGGCAGTCTCCTTGCCAATCACAGGAGTAATTAAATGCAGCTGCCTGATTTAACAGAATAAGAGTTAGAAGGGACCCTTGAGGTCTCTTAATCCAACCCCCTGCTCAAGCAGGAAATCCTAAATTATTTCAGACAAATGGCTGTCCAGGCTCTTTTTAAAATTCTCTGGTGATGGAGCACCCACAACTTCTGAAAGCCAGCTATTCCACTGGTTAAATGTTCTCACTGTTAAGAAATTTCTTCTTAGTTCTAGGTTGCTTCTCTCCCTGTTTAGTTTCCATCTGTTGTTTCTTATCTTGCTTTCTGGTGCTTTAGAAAATAGGTTGACCCTACTTCTTTGTGGCAGCCCCGCAAATATTGGAACACTGCTATCATGTCATCCCTAATTCTTCTTTTCACTAGACTAGATATAACCAATTCCTACAACCATTCTTCATATGTTTTATCCTCAACACTGACCCGTGCTTCCTTGTTGGAAATACTGATTTCCCATTCTGGCATGTTCTTCCTGTGTCTTCTAAAGTTAAGAAACCTAAAACTCAGGCATATATGGATATTCTCAGTCATCCAGGTCATGGTTATCCCAAAGGTGCTTTATTCAAGAGGCAACTGGACTTTCAGGTTTTGTTTTTTTAAGGTATTTCACTTCTCATCCAAGAAGCTCTAACTGAATGCTGGGGAATAGAAGGATTTATACTCCTTGCAGACTGCTGGTCATTTGCATTCTTTTAGTGGGTCATTAAGGTCACCTGGAGGTTTATATGTGTCATTAAGGTCACCTGAGTGAAAATTGTTGTGGAGCCTTCTTGGAACTGTTGAAAGGACTGTGTTGTAGATTGGAGATAGATGATGTTGTATCCCTCCCCCACTGTTGAGAGAAGGCTGTTCAGTTTTGACATAGATGACCTCTTTAATCCTATTTCAAACCAGTGATCCTCTCTGTCCAAAATATAGACTCTGTTGTCTTCAAAAGAGTGGCCTGCGTCTTTAAATGCAGATGGACCGCTGAATCTAGTCCTGATATGTTTGTTCTCCTATGTTGTGCCGTGCATTTATGTTTCGGTTATATTCTGAAACTTAAGCTTTTAAACTGGTTAATGAACACTCTGTGTATCCCAGACTAAATGTTGAACTGTAAGAGCTGTGGGCGCAGTGGTTAGAATGCAATACTGCAGGCTACTTCTGCTGATCACTGGCTGCCAGCATCTTGGCAGTTCAATTCTCACTGGCTCAAGATTGACTCAGCCTTCCATCTTTCCAAGCTCAGTAAAATGAGGGCCCAGATTGTTGGGGGCAATATACTGACTTTGTAAACCACTTAGAGAGGGCTGTAAAGAACTGTGAAGTGATATATAAGTCTAAGTGCTTTTGCTATTGACTACTGTTCTGTGTGTCCCATAGAAAGTGAAACTACACAGGCAAGCTTTATCTTCAAAGACTTGGCTTTATAGTATGTTATTTGTCTGTTTAGCTTGACTAAACTGCTTACCACGACACAGCAACTCTTTGCAACTGTTTAAAATCTGAGCAGAACGTGACCACCAAGGCTACCATCACATTCTGCTTCATACATAGAGCTCTAGAATATGTGATTATATATTTCTGAACATGCATTGCAGTATCAGTTGTTGTCACATGGTTTACCAGGAAAGATTTATTGTAAGTAACTTTTATAAGTCTTGGAAATATTGTCATATCCCTGATATTCTTGCACAAAAGCTAGTTTCACCAAAGCAAAATGGGCAGTTGAGGCAACCTTCATTTCCGCTGATATTATGATTTGTCACATCACAACACTGTTAGACTTGCACTGAAACTCATATTCAAGACTTGGCTCATTCA
>JANHFL010004659.1:73899-95195 GCA_032468155.1 Oxyrhabdium leporinum | reverse complement strand
TTGGCTGTTACCCAAACAAAATATATGATTCTTCCTTACATGTTATCATTTTTACTGAAAATATTGTATTCTTATTATCAATCAAATTTTATACATCAATTTTGTTGTACTTTTCTATAAACATTTAAAAAATGTGCTTGGTGCCTTCTTCTGAATTTTACTACCACGTATCTGCAGTTGTCCTGTATACAGCTGTTTTGAATCTTGAGAAGTCTTGAGAACCAGTCTGAACTGGATTCATAGGGATGGGGAAAGCCACTTCTGGTAGAATATCATCTGCAACTTTTATTTTTGAATGTTTTGCTTATTCCTTTTCAGAACAGAGAGGTCTATATAACTTAAAAACATGAATAGATATTGAGTACTGGTGAGTCAATAAAATTTTGCTTTTAATAGCTGCCTTTAGATGGGAGACTTTGCCTAAGATATAGATAAATAAAGATTAATATTCAGTTTGTTCTTGCTGTATTCCATGAAATGCAGCCTGAATCATCTAGAGTTGTTCATGCAGTATTGTTTATTGACAATTGTTCTTGTGTTTATTGTTTGCATCATAGCGTTTCTATTACATGTAGTTGGTAATGGTGAGTGGTGATTTTTGCTAAAAGCATGATTTCTAATTCTCTGATTTACATACATGTAAAAAAATCTGCATGGCTTTTTTGTTGTTGTTGTTCTGTGTTGAATCCATTGGTTACAGTATTTTATTTATAGCTATTATGACAGCGATTTAGAGGTGACTGCAGGCAACCCTTGAGATGATTGTACCGATGGTATCCAGATATATTCAGTTTATTGAAAATTAAAAATGGCATCAGTGAAGTCATGATACATAGTTTGTTACAAAGTAATTGTAACCAGGATTATCTCTTGCTGAATGAAATGATAATTGCGTTGATTGGGTTACTGAAAAAGATGAAGCTTACTTATATATTGTTAATGTACAATTTCTACAACCATATCCTTTCTCAATATTAAATAGTTTGTTTTATGAAGTTAGAGTTTTGGAATACTGCAGAGTTCTCCAGAACTCTTATTTCTACTGAGTCCCTCTGACACAATGAATCATAAAATAGCCAACGACATTTTAGTTTATTAAATTGTAGTAACTAAGTACAGAAAATTTGGTTGAGTAAACTATGGCTTTGTTAACAAGTTGTGGGACCACATTTTCATGAATTAGTCATAACTGAAAAGCACATCATGTTCCTAAAAAAAGGATCTCTTACTTTCCTTTCCTGTCATTTCAACTCCTCTTCAGCAGTTCCTTCCTTCATTGCTGCAGTGACAAGATGATAATTGAATACAATTCTGCCATTAAATACACCTACATGATGCTGAACTTCAAAATGTTAGTCTACAATTAGAAGATTGTTGGATACAATCTTATGTTCATTGAGTACTGAGGCATGGAAACAACCAAAAGTTCTTGAGAAAAGAGACAAGATCTTATTGAAAAAAAAATGAAATAATCATCATATCACTACTACATTTGGCAAAGTTGCTTTGAAAAACTAAGTTGCCATTTTGCTTGAGAACTGACTTGCCACAGAAGTTTCTCTTTGAATGGACTTCAGTAGAACTTTACTTCTGTCATAACTTGAGAGAAAAATCTTTTTTTTTTGTTTATGTTAGAACTATAAGTGAGAATAAATGCTTTTTTGTTGCAAGAGCCTAATAAATTAGCAGGATTTTTTTCTCTGAATTTCTATAGGAAGAAATTTTCCCACAGTTTATGAAGCACGGAGCTCATCCTCAGTAGTATCAGTATCACCTAAACAACAACAACAACAAAAAGTCCCCTGGGAGGCTAAGGAGAGGAGTTTCCCCCTAGTGGGTTTCCTTGGGACTTAGTTGGGAGGTTGCAGATTGCAGGTGATAATGTACATAATTAAGGGAAATTCCGATCATATCTTTTTTTATGTAAAGCAAATATTTTCATCAGATTGAATGACAATTGGGGAGAAAAACAATGATGGATTGCAATTCCTGACTAACATCACTAGGCATGCAGGTTTTTGCTCATGGGAGAAAGGATCTATGTATATATTGTAAATTAGAGTAAGCCCAGGATTTAAATTTTTGCTTTTTCTAACGTTCCAAAACTGAACTTTTGATTCAGACAATTATAGTTAAAGCTAATCTGTTCCCAATTAACACTACAGACTTGATCAGCAAAAGAAAATGTACATTGTCATTGTGATGATCATCACTGTTTCTGCCTGGCCCCTTTTTGAAGTTTTCTTCACCTTGGAAAAAGTCCAACAATGAGGAAGAGTCTATGTACACCTGCCACAACAGTGATGCTCCTCAACCACTCGTAAAGGACATATCCTGTAGTTGCCAAGCAACTGTTGCCACATTTATTTTTCTTCTCAATCCTCTTCCTGTCCTCCTCTTCAGAACTGAAGCAATCTAGCCACACCCATTTACATTTGTAATGTTATATCTAATAAAGGGACTGTTGAATTTTTGCTAAAGTCTTCACTGTGGCATGAATCATGTTTACCCATGTTTAGCAAGATAGTGAGTTAATGTTCAATAAAGGATGTTCTGTTTCCATTGTGGAAGCATTATATTTCATTGCTCCAAAACGGTTACTGGCCTTTTTTTAGTGTCTTCATGATAGAGAATTTGGATGATTTCTGGGGGAAAAAAATGAAATTCTTACTTGCAAGAGTGTTGAGAGATTAGTTAAGACAAAGAAAATTACAAATGCCGAGGAAGAAGGCCTTAATAAAAGCTTCTCTTTAAAAAAGAAAACTTCTTCATTTAGTTATTGTGTGTTTGTGTATGAGAGAGAAAGATTGATTAACTTAAGTTTTCTGAGCTCAGAATACTTGCAGGATTATGAAGCAAAATGCCAACATGCACTTTGAGTCTTACATGCAAGTTGGGTGCACAGCTAATAGGATAGATAGATTCTGACATGGGATTTGCAAACATATAAACACTTTTCTAACAAAACAGCGTTATCATCATTCTTCAGAACTCCTTTCCCCTCAACCTCTTTTCTGAAATGTGAAATTTTAAACTGAAGATGGATGATCAAACAGCAGCTACCAATCCCATCCAGATTATTGAACAGGAATGAAACCTTGTACAGCTCCTTCATTTTTTCCCATACCTTCTGACTACTCTCGTTATTGTCCAATATAATCCACGCCCACACCTATTATTGTGATGGAGAATAAATTGCCTTCTTGGTTGTCAGCTCTGGGGAAGAAATCATATCCCCCTTTCCTGTGCTCTGCAGCAAATGATTCTTCTTTTGGACATATCTATTTGAAAATGCTTCTTTGCTAAGACCATGAATATAAAATAATTTGAGTGTATTGAATTGAAATATATTATGGTACTCTGTTAGGGTTTTTCTCCTATACTGTTTCCCATGATAGCATAAAAATTTCTTCAGCTGCTGTTAGTACACTGAAATGAATGGTTGCATCACATAATCTTGAGAATTTGCCCTCCTGTGACATGTTAGTGGACTTTAGACAGCAGATTTTTGAAAATAAAACAGCATTGGGGATTTTGTAACTCATGTATGTATTTGATTTTTATCCCACCGTAATCTACCCATGGCTCAAATATCCTCTGGAAAGCTTCATCTGCACATGTTGGGCAAGATAGGAGCATAGGGAAAACTAATTATAAGTTAATTATGAGAAAATAAAGTTCATGCATTTTGCAAAGAACTCCAGAGGATGCATACAGTAATTGAATTAGTACTTTGTTTTATATACCTGCGGTTTCTACATCAATTAGGAAAGCAATGTACTCATTTCTCTTAGATTGCTTTGAAATCTCAGAGTTCAGCAGTAATCCTATCCCCACCCCCTTCAGAGGAGCCCAATATATACCCATTACTTTGAAACTTTTTGAAGCCAAGGTAAGCTCCTCTATGGAGCACAGTTATTTCCAGATGTTAACTACAAGGAACTAGAAAAAGTTTAAATTGGCTTTCCAAGAAAGTTATCTGTGCCTAATGCTGCTTTTTGTTTGGAGGAAGAGTTTATAAAAGTTGAAATACAAGTATGGCTAATAATACTGACTTCCAGCTCCATAGTCTGATATATCTTATCCCATCAGATAATTATTCTTCTGGAAAATGCTAAGTTACATAATTTGAGAAAAACTAAGTTACATAATTTGAGGTTTGATAGCACTTAATTTGATAGCACTTAAACAAAGAATTCTTAAACTAGAATTAGAAAGACTATAATAAGATATCACTTAGAGTTCAATTGGGACAGAACAGACTTCATTTTAAATCACCATCATAAATGGTCAAACAATGATAAACTTTGGAGGGCCTTTATAATGTTGTTTAATATCTTACCATCAGCAGAGTTGATGGGCAAATCCTTCAAAATCCCTTATGTTAAAAAGGTTTGTCCCTGTAAAAATGGAAGCACAAAATCATATCCTGCTATACTGCAATTTCTACCGAAACATCTGCAATAGGTTACATCTCTTTTTGGCACATTTCCAGGTTGGACAAAAAAAAAACTGTAGGTACAACTTCTTTTGGCAAAAAAAAGATCCCAAGATACTTCTTGGTGTTAACAACATTTATACTTGTAGGCTGTAGAATTTCTGCATTGCTGATAGCAGGCTGTATGTGATTACAGGCCTTTTTTCATCATGCATTTTTCATTGTAATTCAAATACTCTCTGTGTAGGTTTGTTTTAAATGAATCTTGGATCAGAGACATGTGAAAGTTTGATCTCTTAATTTGTGCCAAAAAGCTGCAAATGGGACTCTAGGACACTACTACGGTTGATAGTATTGCAAGGTGATGAAAAATTAAGCAACGCAGGACAGAAACAGTATTCCCATCCAATTCACAACACGGGTCATCCACCTGGATGACCACTGTATCTCAGTCCCATGCTTGGGCCTGAACTTTGAGTGATAAAGATATAAATAATCCCTTTTCAATAGAGCACTCTATAGGTGGTCCCAAATCACCATCCAGACAGACAAGGAATTGGCCAAGTGATACTATCAAATTCATGACTCTGGAGGCTGTGAGACTGTAAACAGGGAAGAGCAGGAGTAATCTCAGCACTGACAAAACTGATTGGCTTTAAGCTCACAAACCACTCAATCCAGTCCTGAAGATTTTCCCTCCTTGGTTCTGAATGGGGCCACACATAGCTCAAGTTGGAACTGGTACACCGTTGTTGTTGTTGTTGTTGTTTTTTTGGGGGGGGAGTCTTCTCGGATTTAGGTTGCTTTTTTTTAAACAGTAGGCAACAGCTATGGCCAGGAAGGCCAGGATATATTTACAAAAATCTAGCTTGTGTACCATCTTACCTATTCCTGGATGAGGAGGCTGTACTTATGGTGACTCGTGCCTTAGTACTTTTCACCTGAGTTGTAGTCCTCTGTATGAACTGCCCTTGAATTCCATTTGGGATTTTAAGCTGGTCTAGAGGTTATGAACAGTTATGAACATTCAGTCCCACTGGGTTCTTTCCCCAGATGTAGGCTTTGCTATTACTGTGCCAGTTGACTACTTCCTTGTGGCTCTCTTTTCCCTTCTTATTGTTTTTATTCATGTATTGACCATTTATGTTTTTAATTGGTACACATTTGGGTTTTTCTGAGTGGGAAAACTAATGTGACAAACAAAGAAACAAACTTTGCTAAAGAAAAAAAAACTTTGCAGACCAGATGGCAGTTGTCTAATAGCTCCAAACCCAGACAGAGTCACAAAGACTGCATGGACAAGAGTCTCCTTCAAAGAATTAAATTCTACAAGAAAATAGGAACCCCTCAAAACTACCCTCTCCACAAGTCCCTGAAGGAGGTGGGGTGGGGGTGGGCCACAAGGATCCATCCCAAGGTAACCAAGGAAACCATAGACAGTATCCTCTCCAGTTCCTTAGAGGTAACAATCTTAAAAAGAATTCAGATATAGCCAAATTTTACTTCAGTTACCACACTGGAGGGAATCTGAATGATTTTATCAATAAAATGTGCTAATGAACTACCATAGCCAATAGTCAGAAATTCTGGGGACCTTATTGTCTTGTTTTAGATGATATATATGCATTTTAGCTCAAAAAATGTAATATTTTAGAATGATACTTACACAGGTAATTACTATGCAATTATAATAGCATATGTTACATTTTTATTATAGAAGCTGCTTGTTATGCTAGTATTTTATCTTACCCATTTGATTTTACTTTTGTGTAGTATTGTCTATTTTCAAATTTTGCTGGTCATTGATCAAATAAATTATTTCATTCCATTTCAACCCTGAGAAGTGAGTTGGACTGAGAGGGACTGTTACAAAGTCACCCATCCAGCTTTCATGACTAAGGGGGAGACAAAAACTCACTCTCCTAATTTCTAGGCCAGAACCTTCAGCACTACATCCAACTGGCACTCCAATTATTGCCATTATTTCCTTTTCTTACTCATCCCCCGTGGGGATTATTTCTGTTCTTTAAGTAACTGTCAGCCTTTGCAAAGCAGGCCAGGTCTGGAACTCTGCTGTATTATTGTTATGTATTATAACAGAATTGTAAAATCAGAAGGATTTTCCTTTGCGCTTCCCCCCATTTATATCCAATAGAATCAAGGGAGGGTTATTTCCAGCCTCACACTCCCTCCTTTGCCAGGACCAACTAATAGTTTACTTTCTCATTTTTTATCACTTAAATGGTTGATCAAAAGGGGAGCAATTGATTGATTGGGTTACAGATTAGGACCATGAATTTGGGAGGCACCAGCCAAAATGAGGATGTATGCCGGTGTCTGCATCTGAGACAAGACTAGGCGAACTGTTCTTGATAACTCTTACATGTTCAGTTCTCACATGATTATCAAATAGATCTTATGTCTGAAAAACAGTGCTGTGTCTTCACACATGTCATAATGAATCAATCTTGGCGACCACACAAGGGACACACACCATCCAGATGTCCTTAGCAGCAATTCTCTGGCTAGAGAATTATGGCAGTTGCACACCTGGTAAAGACTAGAATAAAGAGGAGTAATCTGGCCTCCCTTGATTTCTTTAAAGTTAAAGAAAGAAAAGCTGATTGTTGTATAGAGGTGAATGTGAAAAGACTAATTCTTGGGATAAAATTAGCCCTTCAATATATAGAAGTTTGGTTGTTTGTGCTGGTGTTAGGATATCAAAGGAGAGCAAACTTGGAAGCACATAATTAGGAGACTGCCTGCATCTGGCAGACTTGTGACATTCCTGTGGTGACATAGCCTTTCTAAATTGCTACTATCTGCATGTCTTTTTGACATTTCCTGATGGTTGAAATTAAAAGTTGGAAAATCAGATTACTTTCTCTGTCTTTGCTTGCTCTACCCTTACATTGCCACTGTGTTTTTTGACAGCCTTGAAAATGGGAGTTGATGGGAGGATGGAAGTTGCCAGGGAGAAAGGGAGCTCCATTGTCTCTCAAAGAGACCTGGAGAAAATGAAACCTGGAGAAAATGAACTCCAGATTTTTCTGGAGTTATAGAAGTTTGTTAGCTAGGTTTCTGTCCCACCTCTTTTTCAAGAGTTCAAGGCAGTTTACATACTCTAGACATTTCTCTTCATTTTATCTTCACAGGAACTCTGCTCTGGGCAGAAAAAAAATGACTGGCCTTAAAGTTAGCTAATGAGTGTCACTGGCTGAGGGTGGATTTGAACCTACGTCTCCCTAGTCTTAATCCTGCACCTCCACTACTGCACCCTACTGGCCCTCACAAGGAGGGAAGTTATTATTTGAAAGCACCATTCAGGAGTTCTAGCTTAACTAGTAATTAGATATATTTCCCAGCTTTTATTCAGGAGCTGAAGGCAGCATATTTAGTGGTATCTCCTTCCATGTTCTTCCCACAACAAAATCTCAGTGAGCAAGCCTGAGAGAGGAAAACTGGCCCAAAGTCACTGGGAGTTTCTGTGGAGAAGTGAACCTGGTTTCTCTCCAGCCCTGGTCCAACACCTTAAACAATATAGAAACCAGATTGACCTTTCAAACTGAAGGAGAAAATGTATCTTCTTTCTCCACAGTTTTTACTAATTATAATGTATTCTTTGGTTCTCAACTGTTGAGTCAAAACTTTCAAATTCTCCTCAGAAGGTTGTGTTTGGACTAATTTGGAGGCCCCTTAATTTCTTTCACTTGATACTAATGGTCTGGTCTTTCTGAAGTTCTGTTGCCTTCTTTCACATTTTGAAGCTATTTTTATTTGTTTGTTTTTCATATTTCTAAACATAACACATTTTGTATACAAGAGACCTCTAAATTCACCTCAAAGTTCTCTTCAGGCAAACGGAGCCTAAGTTATGAAGGACATGCTTGGACAGTATAAAACAGCAATTGTTGAAAGAAAAAATACTATTTCCCCCCTTCATTATTACTATTTTTAAGTGGCAATAAAAGTACTGTTTTGTACATGGAATTTAACCATATCTCTCCAAAACAGGCAAAAGTGGCACATGTTGTACTGGGAGCTGTCTTCTGATAGTCAGATTCTCTTACTCATTTCCTGTCAAAGAGAATTGATGCTGAATTTCAAAATATGCTGTATATAATAAGCATGTGGGAGTGATTGACACAAAAATTTTATCATATTCATTAACATATCATCATGAAGCAGTAAGATGAATTAATTAGAATAAATCCTCTCCCCACCACCAAATTTATCTTGCCAGCTACCCTGTAAAGTTGCCCAACCAGAATCAATTTGAACATTTTATTTAAAGGAAGATTTTAGCCTGACTTTGTCAGACATAGTCCAAGGCAACATATCTTATTGTATCATATAACTAGATATGGCCATTACCAAGATTCTTCCAACTGAAATGGCCCCCAGGAAGCTATTGATGTATCAGTCCCCTTGATTCATTTCTGTTGTAAAAGACAGTGTAGCTTCCCTTGGCTGATTTGATTTAATGGCATGACTAAGTCTTCTGTAGTCCCTCTGGAGCCATCCTAATAAAGATGAGTATTTGCATAATCCAGCTATAGACAATCTCTCCTCTCGGGATCAATGTGGACATCAAAGATCTATGAGGGAGGAAGCCCAGAATATCAGCAACCAACCACAGAACTGCAGTTAAGTCACTTTAAAAAGGCAGAAATCTGTGGATTTCCTTTCAAGAGAAATAGTATTTGGGGGTTCCAAGTAATTTTTTTAAAAACAGGGTATCTATAGTAGTGCTTGCTGGTGTGGGGAGAACTGGCACCATTATTTCTTTTTTCTCTGTTTTCATGTTCTCTTTTGTTTCCTCTGCTCTCCTTTTCTTCCATGCTTGATGAACAGTTTCTCTCTTTTCTACCACTCCTTCTCCTTCATCTTTCCCATACAACCAGCACCTTGGGCAGGGATAGGTCAATGTTTTTGTCTCCATGTTACCAATCTCTATTTTAAGGCATGTTTATGTTTAGTTCCTTTCTTTTGTTGTTGTTATTAACTACATAGTCAGCCAGACATTTAAACTGGATTTGGCATTTTTATCTACCTAATGAGTCCTTCCCAAAGACCTGGGATAGACAGATGTTGTTTGATGGGTTAACGGTATCATTGTAGGATGTATGGTGTTCCAAGTAAATCTACTTTTTGCAGTTGACTGATGGTGACTTTGACAGTGCTAATGGTGTTCAATTGGTGCTCCAGTTGTTTTGGGATTGTACCCAAAGTGTCTATTACTATTGATACTTTCTTTTATTATTATTACATTGATTAAATATGTGGCTTGGCATATATAAATACCACTCATGCTTGTATCACTATATGTATATGAAATCAGAATCATGGACAGATAGAGGATATCTTTCCACAGATTATATTTCCTTCAGATTTTAAGGTGAAGAACACTGGCTTAGCTTCCATAAGAAAGCTGTGTCATGTTCTTTTAAATGCCATATTGACTGTTCTTTTTGACAACTAATACTTTTGCAGAAATTCACAATAGCCAAAATACACAGCAGTAAGTCAAGAAATTAAACATGTAAATTCTATTGGTTTGAAATAACCAAATTTAAGGGTCTCCTATACAACTGTACTAGGGACTATATCCTTGAGATCATTCTCCAACAGTTCTTGATTTGCCTATATGGAATGCTGGAAAAATAATGCCATTTTAAATGTACTTTGTATTTCTTCTTCTCTCCCAGCCCAGAACTGCAGTTACATTTTGCAAGGTCCAAACGGGACAATACAAAGTCCGGGATTCCCGTACGGCTATCCAAATTATGCAAACTGTACCTGGACAATCACCGCCAAAGAGCAGAACAGAATACAACTTGTTTTCCAGTCCTTTGCGCTAGAGGAAGATTTTGATGTCTTATCTGTTTATGATGGGTTGCCCCAACAAGGAAGCCTAAGAACGAGGTATGGAGAAAAAAGAAATTCTCTATCAACTGCAGCAGGAAAATGTTCACATGCATGGTGTCTGTTGCTTGGATTAAAACACATAGATGGAGGCTCTTATGTTGCAATAAAATGGGGTTTCATTTTTCTTTTATGAAGTTATCTAAATTGTTTGGATTCTACACACTTGAAAAGGGCTTTAAAATATTGCTAATTTTATTCAGTGCTATGGTGTTATCAGTACAGTTACTGTACTGCTTGAGACTTTTAATGAAATTAATCAGACGATGACAACCTATTCTCAGAAAGCTAGTTGAGTCTCTTATCATATTCCCCACTTTTGGAAACTTTGGATTAGTACCTTTGAAAGAGGAAGAAATATTGCAACCTTTCAGCATACTTTAAAGTGATTAAGCCTGCCAAATTGGTGTTGACTCTTTAGAAATCACATAAATAAACTTTTCAAGGATGATCTATTTTTAAACTGACCTTTTAGGTCTATCATGGAGCACTCATTGCTCTTGTAATCAAACCCATCCATCTTGCTGCTGGTTCTTCTTTAATCCCTCCTTCCACTTTTCTCAACATTATGGATTTCTCAAGGAATCTTTGTGTCATGTGTCTAAAATATAGTAGTTTGAGCCTGGTTGTTTATACCTCAAATGAGAACTCAAGATTGATCTTTTTTAAAGAACCTTTTCTTTTTTTTCCTGGTAACCTATGGTATTCTCATGAGTTTTTTCTAACACCAAAGTTAAAAAGTGTCAATAGTCTTTCTATCCTGTTTCTTTATAGATCAACTTTTATATCCATAGAGCATCACAGAGAAAACCATACTAGTACAGTGTTGATCTTTGTATAGAAATGTCACATTATCTGATTATCTTTTCCAAGGTTTTCCCTGCTATCCTATTAAGTGCTAATCTGCTTATTATTTCTTGTCTGCTGGCTCCTTTACAATTAATATTCAATCCTAAAAGTCAGAAACTATCTATTAGTTAAATGCTGCATGGTCAATCCTAGGAATGATTGTTGTACTTACTGCTATTAGCTTGGTCTTCTTTATATTTAATCTAGCTGTTTTCCCAGTATGAGCCTTCACTTTTATTAATACAGTTTTTAGATTATTTGCATTTTAGTTAATGAGAGCTGTATTATCAGCATTGTAGAAATTATTGATATTTCTTCTTCCAGTTTTAAAACCACACTCACCTCCTTTTAATCCCATTTTCCTCAATATATTTGCAACATGCAGTTTAAATAAATAGGGAGAGTGTAAAAATCAACACCCACTTCATGATTCTCTGTGTAGAGATGTTTAAGGCTTGTTGCCTATTTATTTTCCTGTTGCAGTTTCAGAATCAAGCAAATTCTATAAGAATATAGATATTCTCCCATCACTGCTTGAGGCAAGAGGCAACTGGCTGAATTTCTGTGTGATTCTGTTTTGTACACGAAGTCAGATGTTGACAACTTGTATTGGTCTCTTCTGACTTTGAAGTACAAGGAATATTTCTCAAGTGTTACATTATCCAAAAAGCCATTTGCTCCTTGGTGTAACTTCCAACAAGTCCCATGGCAACTTAGTGCCTCAGTGAGCTCAGCTGGAAGAATCTGGGTTAAGAAGTAGAAATGATTGTGAAAAGCAGCTCCGTTGGTGAGAGAGTGGAATAGAATTCTGATGGTAAAAAAACTATGTCTACTGAAAAAGTGGCAAATAAAATCTAAGCAATTTTGTTGTGTTATATGGCCCAAATTGGAACAATCTCCAGTGATTTAGGGGAGCAGAACAATGCCTTAGCTTAACATAAAGTAAAAACATTCAAGATGATGCTATTAATTTCTGTTCTTCAAAAGAGGCAAACATTTTAAACACAGATTTCCTAAGTGTTGAGAAGCTAGAAACAATAATATCAGCAGTTTTTCTGGAGAAGCGTGTTTGAGTATATCACAACAATTGAGCTGGGTTAAGTAAGAATTCCAAAACTGGATGGATGTGGAAGGCTAGTTAGTTCTGTCTGCCATAATTAAAAAGGTGTTTCTGGACAGTTGGCTCTCTTTCTTCAAGCTTGCAAGATATTTAAGCTAAAAAAAATGACTCCCAAATTCAGAATAATACTTTGCCAAGATTGTTGCCTTTCCAACATTTTCTCTGGGGGAAATTCTATTCAAACAGAATTGGTTCTGCGGTGAAGGAGTTATTGAAACATTAGGCCATGTTTTATTATATTCCCTTTATTGTAAGGATAAAGATGCTGAGTTACAACTAATAACTCCCCAAATTGTCAGATTCTCAGGCCATGTAGCTTCATTATATTTTCTTGTTGTCTGACCAACATGGTGTTTTTTCTCTGAATATAACTAGGTTTTGCATGACAACTTGTAAAATAAATTGTGCCTTGAGCCTATTGGTTTTGTAATAAATTTTATTGTGATTTTCTGATCCATTCCTTTAGTAAGGAAACAGGGTATTAAAGGAAGGAACAGCACTGCATTTCTAGGGAAAATGGAGCCCAAGGCCCACTCTTGGTTTGGAAGTTCCTAGATTTCTACTGTACATGTGTCTTAAAATGCAAACTATAGCTTTCAAAAGGAGGGACAAGGAGTATAGAGAATTTGGGGATATTATCTCCCATTTCATGAATAGAAATGGATAATTATTAAGATTTTATCAGAATAGCAAGGAGGCTTTCCCTATCCTGCTTGTTTCTTCTTAATCAAAAATGTCAACTTTAATTATCCTGAAAAATATCACTACAAGTTTTTTTTAACAGAAAAAAGGTAGGTAGTAAAATAGTTGTTTAGAAAAAAACAGTCTGAACATTCTTACATATATCTAGCAAGCAACCAGAAAATTGATCAATCAGTCCTTTATTACGGTCAATGAACAGACAGATGGAACATCTTCAAAAATTCCAGTAAATCTATATACTTTCTTCTATGATAGAGAATTTGAAATGTGTGGGAAGAAAGTATTAATAAATATTATTTAAACTTAAATATGCAGCTTAATCCCCTTTACTTTTTCAGCTCCTGGCTTGCCACTTAAATTCAGTGTATGGCTCTTATCTCAAACAAATTGCTCATCCATGTAACTTAGGTTTATTAGAAAATGTCAGAAGATTCACATATGTTTTGGACAAGTCTACCCACTTTGTATTTTTTCAGGACCACAAAATTGTGGTCCTGAAATTGGAGAGCAATATAGTTTGATTTTCATGGCATGAAATTTCAAATAGGGCATGAGAGCAGTTTGCTTCCTGGAGTTGTTCTGCTCTGGGTCCCCTGAAGTCTATATATATATATTGTTACATTTATATACCATCTGTCTCACTATCCAAAGTGACTCTGGACTGATATGAAGGCTGACTCCAGGAATTCCATGTTAAAATCTTCCTTACTTTATGTCACGTTTCTTGAAAGCCAGCATAATAAACATTCAAGGGCTTGACTTAAAAATAGAGCAGATTCAAAAATTTGTTCAAGAGAATGTTTGGGTTTTAGTTGTTGTTGTATGTCTGAAATATAAGTATTACAATGTTGTTCTGTATCCCAAATATGTTTGGACAGATAAGAAGCTAATAGTGCAAGAAAAGTAGTTTGGGAACAATAATATCCTCCTATTATTTTTTAAAAATATTTTTTATCCTCTTGTTTCTAGTGACAATTTTTCCCACTGCCTTTTTCCTTATTATTTTTTCTAAAGCAATTGAAAGTATAGGAGGATATTTCTTTTTTTAGGTCATCAATTACATAAATATATTTTGTCATACTACTCCTTTCTCTGCTTTTGAAATGCATTCAATTCATCATCAAACTCCCAGCCTGGAGATGGATAACTGTATGCCATTTATCAAAATTTATACCAGTTATTGGCCAGAAAGAGGGAGAGAAAGAACTGTAGAAGAATGTTTTTGGAAGGAAGAAATGGTACAGTAAGGCCATAAATAAAACAGTCAAAGACTTAAGGATAATACAATTTCAGGGGGGGGAACAAAAAAACCCAACAACCCACAGTTATTTTTTGGGCAAAAATAATTAGGGAATTCAGTATTTGGAAAAATACTGAACCAAAATCTGCCATTTATTATACTGGGAGAGTCATCCCCTTCTGCTCCCCCACCCCCAGGTTGTTGTAAATTTGATTTCAAGTTTCTCCTAGTACTGTTTTTGAGCTTACTTTAACATTAAAAGTGGTAGCATTACTAATGATGTCTTGACTTTCTCCAATATATTTGTTCCTCACCCTCCAATTGCATTGATTGTCCTCTCTTCCTAATCTATTGCTCCATTCAAGAAAGTTCCTCAAGATCCTCTTGAATAAGAGTGTGCAAAATAATTCAAATCTGAACCACCATAAATAAAAATTCTCATTTCAAGCTTAAAGTATTTTTTCTCGAGAGAAAACAGATGTTTTGAATTTGAAATAGACTGTTTTGCTTATTTTACGCTCCAAATGAACTGAAATAATTGAAGTGGATGGTATTGGGTCCAAAATGATTGTTTTACACTCAGTATAGCTGTCTTTTTAATAAACCATCTTGGATTCAGTACATTTTGTACACTGCTGTTACTGAACCACTGGGAGCCCGCAAGGCAGGAAAAGACTGCATTAAAAAAAAACATTTATTTATACTCATATCTTGAGTACCTCATAATTAAATGAATGCAGGAATATCACCATCATACATGAGAATATGTCCTGTATTTCTCTCTTGAAAGGAGTGAATGAAAGCAGATTCTTGAATGAAAGCAGATTTTTTTTCATCAAATTGAATGAGAACTAATAGAAAAAATACAAAGCAATTTTTCTCATGGCACTAAATTGGAATAATCAAATGAGTCAGTACTTTTCATTCAATACAGTAGAATTAATCCATTGATACAATGCCAAAGTTTGTTTCAGTGTTTACCATTTCTGATTGTCTACAAAGATTCTTACTCATCCAGGTCATGGTTGTCCCAAAGATGCTATTTCAAGAAGCAACTGGATTTTCTTGTTTTTCTTTGAAGACATTTCACATCTCATCCAAGAAGCTATTTCAGTTCTGACAGGAGAGCTGAAGAAGCTTCTTGGATGAGAACCAAGATACCTTCAAAAAACCCCCAAAACAACCACACACACAAGAAAGTCCAATTGCCTCTTGAAAAAGCACCTTTGGGACTATCATTTCTAATATATTAAGAAGACATGGTTAAGAAGAAGTAGTGTGCGAGTGAATGAATATTCTTTCAATAAAGTCTTAAATAAATCCTATTTTCAGAAATCCAGAATGGCAGCTCTGGGTGAGACAGATTTCATTCAATACATACAAAAATGTTTTTGTGTTGTCAGGCAGTGTTTCCCCACTACTTATTTTTCTTCTTGCTCCAAGAGGAATTGTTTTTGGAGAGAGCTGCCTTTGAGTCAGTGTTGACTGCTGATTTCAAAGCAATTAAACACAAAACAGACTATTATAAAAGTTTTTAAAATATTTTTTTCCTTATTTAAAAAAAAATAAATTACTGTACCAAATTGATTTTCTCTCCGCTTACACTTATGATGATCAGAGATGTGCATGTACTTGGATTTGTACAGGGAAGAGAGAGAGGAAGCGAAGCGAGGAGGAAAAATACTCTGTCATTCTTATTTATTTCCAAATAGATGGTGAATCCATAATGATATTGAATTACAGTAAGGAATGGATATATACCATACCCCGCCCAGTGTTTGCTTGTTTCTTTGTTTGTTTTTGCATCTCGTGATATGGCTGGCTTGCTTAAATCATTTGGAACTCAGTTGTTGTGCCAGGAACAGTCTGCTGCAAATATACGTTGGCTTTTATCGTTTCATACTGCAGGTTGAATTACTGTATATAGCTTTATGTGTATATGCTGCATAAAAGCTTTCATCATCAAGCCCTGCTTTCCCTGTCTCTATATTATTGCGAAGGTGAATGGTTTAAAGGTGATACTCCTCTAATAGATATGACCTGGAGTCTGTATATTTTGGCATCACCTCTGTTTTGTCAGTAATATGCTTCTCTGAATGCTTTAAAAGGTTTATAATAAGAATGATAAAGCACAGAAAGTCTGCAATAAAATGCTGCAATTTATAACTTTGCCTTCTAACTAGCAATTCTGTCCAGGCTCCATCTAGCCATCTTCCATAAGGCCCAGTTCTGTTTTCTAATATTTTCACTGCTCTTTGCTTATGGATACCCTTCCACCAATTTGCTTATGGATACCCGTCCACCAATTTTTCTGGCTGTCAACCATCTTCACATTTCTCTAAATGTTTATTTTTAAACAAAATCTCTAAAAAATGTACTACTTCAAATCTCATTTTTTTCTCCCAGAATGCTGATTGGTTCTTTCTCTGTGATCTCCTTTTTTACTCACTATCTGATGGCATGCAGACCCTGCATTCTATATCAGAAGGAGTGATGAATGCTTGCTCCAAGGTGGGAACAAAAAACTCTCTTATTTGTTTGCTCTTGTGGTTCTTGTTCAGATTAACACCACTAACATCACAGAGAAGATATTCACTAGCATTTTTACAGTAAGATTAGGAGTGAAGTAGCATCTCTTATGCATTATTCAGCAACTGTCTATTGGCAGTGGCAATTGCTGCAATTTGATGGCAGAATTGAGACAGTGCCAGAAACTCACATCATCTGTTAATATATATCCTTCTCAAATCTGTGAACCAGTGCTGTTGGAATTAGGAGAATCAGCACCTTATATACTACTGCTGTAGTGAAATTGGATCTCCTTGGGAGTACATTTTAGCCGATGACACACATTTTAGTATTGTAAGAGATTTTTTTATTGAACAGTTGTGTGGTTAATTAACTGAAAGATTATCTCTTAAATTACATAGTTCCTGTACCGATTAATCCTCCTATTAATGTTAGATAACTTGGTTGACAATAATTTCCAGTTAGGGGCCGTAAACCTAAAAATTCATTATTATTATTTTTTTAAGTCAGATGCTTCTAAATACGTTTTTTTCAAATGTCTCATTTTCTTCTGTTGCTTCCTTTATTTTATATAACTTGAAGTAAAGAACAATGAAGGAAGTTCTGAGCAGGTGGCAACCTCTGACTGACATTGTCTGAGCTCATAAGCAAAACAGGTTGATCCTAATTTGACTTGGATCAGTGAATAGCAGGGCCAAGATTTAATGCAGGCTGGAAAGTTAGGGAAAAAAATCCTGGAGTTAGTGTTAATATATAGTTTTCTTCACAAATCTCTAAATGGTTCAAATGTAATTCAGTCACATTTGCTATAGGGAAATTCTAGGTTTAATTCTGAATATTTTATTGCAGTTTCAGGGTGCATTCATTGTCCATCCATCCATCCCAGAATGATAGTAAACTATTTATATGATACCAAAAATCCTGCATGACTGTTTCTATGTGGGTATCTATAATCAAGCTTGATTTGAGAGCATTGTATTTTTCACTGAATAAAATGGTTGGCTTGGATTCAATTCCAAGTATACTGTAATGAGGCAATCTCAATCCATAAAAAAGGAGTAGAGACCACCACCTAATTAGTTTTAGTGTGATCAGCAATCTCTAAGCTATATATTTGCACAACATATTTTTGAACTGGATTTCAACTGAGAACATAAGGCAGACTTCAGAGAAGGTACCTCTCTTCTTGATTGTGTTCTAACTTTTCAATTTTTAGTTGAACAATATTCCACCAAACCTCAGTCAGCATTTTACTTTTTATTGACCTTAGGTGAGCCTTCAATCTTGTTTCTGTGCTCAAATTATGGGAGAAATTAAAGAACACTTAACAGGTATTTACGCTCGTCCATAAACTCCACGGGAATTCTGAAATGAAGGTGCATGTAATGTGCATGGGCATTACTCTACAAAAATGTGTGATGGGTGCATTCCCACCCTTCTTTTTAGGTTGCTTATCAATCTTGTGGTTGCCAAATGGAATAATCAAAATTGGAAAATAATCTCCAATCTCCAAATGCTATAGTGTTTTCACAAAGATTGATATGCTTCCTAAGCTTCCTGAGTTCTCTCAAAAAATGCTCACAATGGAAAGTTTTTTTTGGGAAAAAACCCTCCTCCAAAACCAAGATTATGGTGCTTGCTAATTGCCCTAAGTTGTATGTATGGCAGTTGAACAATCATCTAATACAACAAGTTAAGGTATTTATGTAGTGTTTTCCATGTAATTAGTAAAATCCCAGGTAAACCAGACAGGAAACATGATTACAAGCACTAATTCTACTTTATGATAAGGCTGCATTAAAAGATCTTGTAGGTCTGAAGGTACAGATTTTCATTTTTAATCACCCAATCAATGAAGACAGTTCCTTCCTAAATTTGTTTTTCTGACAGTTAAGCATTTGTGGATTCCTTCTTCTGGAGTGGAAGTTACCAATGACATCTGATTGTTTTCTAAGCAGCATCTCTTCCCCTCACCCCCCAAGGTAATTCTCACTTTCCATTAGACATGCCAACTACACTATCATCCAGATGGGCTATGAATGCACATTAGCCAATCTTAAGCTCTATGTTATTGACCTGGACATAGAAACAGACCCCAGAAAGGTATTTTGGAACCACACTGCTCATTTCCCACTTGCTAGGTCCTTTACCTGGATAATAGTCCCCAAATCCAGAGTGGTTTTTCTCTTTCAATGAACCATTTCCCAACAGCTGTTACTGAAAGGAGATATTGGAATATTCCATTTGAGTGTGGAGTCCCGTTTGCAGTTGGGGAGCTATCGCAATGCTAGATCATGTTGCATTGTACTACTTGTTCTATGCTGATATTCACCAGGAGTTGTTACATAGTACTTGACTTAAAACCATTCATTTAATGACTGCTGGGAGGGAGGGAGAGAGCGAGAGAGGGGAGAGAGAGAGAGAGAGAGGGGGGGGGGAGAAGGAGAAGGAGAAGGAGGAGCATGGACAAGTGAAGGAGTGAGTTGGGACTTTTTATAAGTGAGGAAGAGGTCATACTGGCATAGTGTAACTGTCCATTAAGTAGAATGATTATGTGAGTTTCCATCCAATCTTCTGTATCCTGATTTTGTGGACCTGAATAAATACACTTTGCTGGTTGTTAACTGGCAGACTTAATAACTGTTATAATTTGTATGAGATGCAATCTCCTCTTCTCTCAGTCCCTACTCATTATGAAATATAGTTTGCCTTCATCTGTTTCTGTTTCCTGTCTCAATAATTTCATCTCCCACATGCCAACTTTCTTCATCGGACAATGGCAACAACCTCTCATTCTGAATTCTCATAAATTGCCCAGAGGTCTGTAAAGTTATATTGATAAATTAAAGATAAAAGTAAAAGATATGTTTAGCTTCATTATTTTTTGTTCTGGTAGAAAGGATCTTCTTATCATTGACCCCAAATATTTGGAACTAGCTGGTTTTACAAATGGTTGCTTCCACATTTTGTAGAAGTGATATGAAGATTATATGAGTAGGGATTCAGGCCAATTTTTAAACATCTCTTTACTGGCCAAAAAATGAAATGCAGAGAGAGATTTGATGATCATTTTAACCTTCCATTAGCATTAATGAGCAGAGAGAATGAGCAGAAACTGAAGGATAAAAGTTACTGCTGAAATGCAAAATTACCACAAAATTATATGTATTTTCAAGAGTACCAGGAAAATAGAATTATAATATATCCTGATATATTTCCATGAATTTCATGAGCCTTAACAGATGCAGCTTAAAATTCTTGCACAAAATCAATGTTTGTTTAGAACTAACTTGAGTTTATAGACATTTTAGAATGAAAAGGTGGTTTTTTTTATATTGCTATTTTGCTGGGCCCTTTGTAAGGTCCAGTTCACTGA
Source organism: Oxyrhabdium leporinum (assembly GCA_032468155.1). Classification (NCBI taxonomy): domain Eukaryota; kingdom Metazoa; phylum Chordata; class Lepidosauria; order Squamata; family Cyclocoridae; genus Oxyrhabdium; species Oxyrhabdium leporinum. The sequence continues at coordinate 75,016 of JANHFL010004659.1, read as the reverse complement.
TGATGTTACCTATTTGGGTAATGAAATGTCTGCAAGAAAACAACCAAATTCAGAGAGCACTAAAGAACCCACAGTTCAACCCTACACCATAAATATTGTCTTGTATTGCTATTTTCATCAGTTTTAAGCCCTCAGGAGAACTATTTGAAGAAAACAGCCCACATAATTCTTTAAAGCCAACCTGTTGATCAGTGATGTGTTAGGCTGTGGTAGATTTTCTGCAGGATTTTTACGATCAGTTGTTAAAAGTTAATGGACACAGTCAAATATGGTAGTGTGGCTAAAGGTTTAACAGCTGTACAAGCCTGCAATCATAGACAATAATGTTGAAAGGATCCTGAATCTTTTTGCTGCAATTGCTCATGGTTTATTTGGAAAAAAAACTTTCTCTCAATAGCTTGAATACTATCTGCTGATTGATACCTGGGGTTTTTTTTTAATCAAGAAACATTGAAGCTTATTTCCAGTATTTTCTCATGTTTCAGTGTCACTAAGAAACAAAACCATGTCAGCATGATCACATTTAATGCTTAATTACTGGGAATGCCTTGAAGGGGAGAATAGTGAAATTGCAACTTTAATAATTTTCCATCTCTCCTCATAGTCAGGGCCTTTATATTCCACCTACAAGCAATATGAGGGAGAAGCTAACACTAACTATGTATTATTGATTAGATAAAAGTCAAGAATAATGGTCTCAGCTAAATGCCTAACCAAGCTTCAGCTGATTGCTTGCCTTCTTTTGGACACCAAGTATTTTTAGAGCAGTCATATTGTCTGCAAACTTATGACCAGGCCAGCTAGGATCTACCCTTTCCAGTTGATTGGTCTAGTGGTACTGATGAGTTACTAATATTTTAACTATCCTGTTATATAATACACATAACACCTAGCTTCTTCTTCCTGGAAGCTGGGACTTCCAAGTTGAATAGTATATAGAAACAGATGCACTTTCAGTTGAATCCTCAGGATCCCTGGTTTTTTTGTGTAAGTGATCAGTAATTTTTTATTTTTTTTTAAATTTTATTTTTGTATTTATATACCGCCCCATTCCGAAGACTCGGGGCGGATCACAGCTTTTATTTAAAACAATACAAAATACAAATTTAAAATTAAT
>JANHFL010004659.1:43212-55395 GCA_032468155.1 Oxyrhabdium leporinum | reverse complement strand
CCTCCCTTCCATCCTTCCTTCCTCCCTCCCTCTCTGGCATGAAATTAATCTGAGGCATGACTGACTGACTGTTTCAAAGAATAAGAAATATTGTTTTGGGCAAGACATATCTCCCCAATGCATGTTTGAGTGTGTATCTTTCTCTGTCCTTGTGCAGATATTTTACACTGCACACAATGTTGAGCTGAAGCTCTAACACATTTGACAAGCTGTAGCAAATCATTAGAAGGCAGCCAGTTCTTATTACCCATTGGGTAATGGAGTATATGTTGACACTAATGATGATGGTTTGGGGTAGAATAACATATGGAGCAATTATAGTAAAAGAAGCTCATGATTGTTACAGCATCTCTGAACGGATACTGATTTGCTCTCCCACAAGCTCTTTGTGGTGTGAACTATTTCTCAGATATGTTGCATTCCAAGGCACGTAAAATCATATTATTTTCCTTGGGCTGGAAAATTTGTAGTTCTAAACAAAGGATTAATTAATGATGTATGAATGGCTGTGTTTTATAACCCTGCTGCTCAGACATAGCTCATGCAGCATTTCAGTTTTGAAACTATTCCTTAGTTCATTCTTAGCTTTCCTTTGATTGTTCTCAGTAATGATCTTTTGCTAAGACAGTGTCACTATATTTCTTCTTATAAATGCTTTTTGGTGGGGGAGGAAGGACAGAGGAAAACATGTTAAGCTCAGGGCATTTAGCTAGTGGCAGAAGATCCCTGTCAGGTAGGTTAGAAGGGAAGACTTATTCGAAACTCTTTTATAAGCTTCATTTTTATAATATAACATAACATTCATTTATTAGTTGCATATCCCATGGAGTCTCACATAACTCCGAGCATTTTACTACAACAATAATAACACATAACAACTGCATTAAAAAAAACCATGATAAAGTGTATGTTAAATTTTTCAAAACCAATAAGCAGAATCAGCATCATCCAATATAATGGTCAACCACTCAGTATGTTTTCACCCAGTATGTTTAGTCGGGGTGGGATCTGTCTACTTTTCAGGCTTTCATTTTACCTGGATGCAATGATGATGATGTTATCCATTTAGTCATGTCCAGTTTTTGACAAATCTATGGGCCAGGCCTCTCCACATCTTCTGATCTTGCTGTTTCTTTTGACTTTTTCTAGATTCTGGCTGGTGTCAGCTTTCATATTGTGTAGCCATCATGTTCTTTAGCAGCCTTTTCTTTTTATGGCTAACTCTTTTATGGTTTCTTTTTATGGCTAACTCTTCCCAATATAATAGCTTTCTTCAAGTGAATTCCCTCACATGACGTGGCCAAAATAAGTGAGATTACCTGCAGGATGAAACAATGACTCCGCATGAGGAGTGGCCTTTCAAGATCATTTTGAAAATGCAGATGGTACAAAATTCTAGTCAATGCATTGATTGGTCTTGCTGCCATAAGCTCATTGTACTTGTATTGCTTTCCAATAGGTTTCTGAATGCAGTTATTTTTTATACAAGCTACATTCACCAGCAAGTTTTGTTAAGTAATTGTGGCAGCTAAATTTACACATAATGCCTGCCACACTAAAGTTAAACAGGAACCTACAAACTGTCATAGTCAAGCCCAGTCCAGCCAGCCCAGCCCAAGAATGACATAGAACAATCCAGCCACACCAAAAAGACAGAATTTGCCAGACTAAAACCAATGCTATTTTTTGCTGTAATGGATATACCCTAGGAGATTGTAGGTTGTGGCTATCCTGATTCTCTTCCTCTGTCTCCTGTCCAGCACTAGACTGTGCTGCCTCTTGTCTCGTCCCCTCCTTGGAATGTTCTCCGTCCTTCCTGGGAAACTGCTATTTCAGTGTACTCCTTCCCACCAGCTCTCCCGCAGTGGGCACCAGTCATCACATACTTATAGCTTAATCACTAGCACTGATGATGTTACCTACTTAGGGTAATTAAACATCTGCAAGAAAGCAAACAAGCTCAGAGAACACCAAGGACCCCTTGTATCATAATGCTTGATATGAATGAGGTTAGTTTCATTGTTTTCTGTAGTTGAAGCTATTGAATGGATCAACAGGAATGTGATAATCTGAATTGTGTTTCATCAGGATATTCCTGTTGTGACTCTCTCCCTTGATTTCTTCCAGGCTCACAGGTTTCCAGCTGCCTCCTCCCATTGTGAGTACTGGAGTGGTGCTGTCCTTGTGGCTTGTGAGTGACTATGCTGTCAGTGCTCAAGGATTTCAGGCAACCTATGAAGGTGAGTTTGCTTTTGGCGAACTTCTGATATCCATATGCTGTGCTTCTATAAAGGGAATTTTCTGATAACGTAAAAGTAAAGGCTCTTCCAAATAGAGTTGGACATGATGATTTCATGGATACAACAGTATAGTTTTCTTGGCAGCATTCAGGAAATAATTTTTCATTTCTTTTCTTCTGGGAAGTTTGTTCAAGCCTGGGAAATTCTTGTAGTTTTACATCTAATACTAATCAGGCCTGATCCTGCTTAGCTTAGACGATGTCAGTTGTGGTTTCCAAAGAATGTTCATGCTGTAGAACAGATCATACATCTCAGGACAATTATCTTTTAAAATAACCCTCTATGTGATAAATGTTGGGTTAGCAACTTTTTGCTACATGTTTGCAATTAAGGTCTCAAATCAAGTGGTTTTAAATGTGTATCTTGTAAAGTATACATTACTGAGTTAAACTATGCTAACTCTTTGGTTTGGAGACAGAATACCAGAATGTCCTCTCCTCATATATTGATGAGGTTGGCATTGTGGCTGAATATGAATGGGCTCCTTCAGTTTCTTGGGTATAAAATTAGATTTTATTGTGTTTTACTTTTTATTACTCATATAATTGTTCCTTCTTTAAGCAAACAAAAGAACCATCACCCTCTTAATAGATTGAATAATCATCTATACAGTTAAAATTACTAGATTATATTGGGCTTGCTTTCAGACAGATTCATCCTCTTTGCTGGACCCTCACTTGGTAGTCCATCTTTTTTTTCAATCCTGGCTAGACATTTTTGGTGCTCCAGTCCCAGGACAATGGTGGAAGCAAGTTTGGAGAAATCTACTTCTCCCACAGGTCTACCTGAAAATAACTCAAGAAGGGTCTGTTTAATTTCCCAGTAAGACCCACCATGACAACACTCCAGGATAGGGTATTGTGGGGAATTAAAATCTCAACTTACTACTGTCCTCACCAGGTAAGGCTTTAAGGATACAAGAAAAGTACCCATGCTACCCAGAAACTAATCACATTTTAGTCATGCCTCCATCTGAAAGATTTAGCAGTGAAAAGACTGGGAACAGGAATGATACATGTACGTGTGTGTGTGTGTATACTTGTGTGTGTGTATACACATATACATACACATATATACAGACATACACACACACATACATTTTCTGCTGCAGTGCACAAACCGAAAGGGAATTACAGAGGATGCATAAATATATGGGAGAAAATCGATTTGTTGAAAAATTGCAATTATAAAAATTATAAAATTATAAAAACTATAATAATTATGTTCAAGAAATTGTAATGTTTGAATTTGTAAGTATTGCATTATTATTTTTTTATTTTTAAAAATCAAAATTAAAAATTGCCCTTATATCTTTTCCTCAAAGGATAAAACAATGTCTGATACTTGTGAATCCCTAGCTTTTGGTCTTTTACTTTTTTTGGGTCACAAAAATGTTTATCATTTTCATATCAATTCTTAAAGCATGGGTTTGCACATGGTTTTTAAATGCTTTTCTTCTGTTGTTTTACTTTGGTTAATACGTGTATATTGTTACCAGTACAAATAGAGCCATATAGAGAACTGTAATGAAGACAGAATCGAAGACATAACTGAAAATCTCTGAGATTTTGTTTGCATTGTTATACTTGGTATTCAGATAATTGCCAGGTTTCCAAATATAGAATCATCAGTTAGTTCATCTGCAACACACCCAAAATCTAAATAAAAAATGAAAAAGATGTCACTGCTACGTGGTGGGATAAAAAGAACCAAGCAGTGCAGAGAGAGAGAAAAAGGAAGAGAATAAAATGCCTTTGGAATTTGGTCAGAGCTCCAACAATCAGCATTCATTGTGGCCACTGATGACTTAATACTTCTAGTACTGGTCAGATTGCTGGACAGAAGTCAAAGATTCTAACAACTTTATTGTAGAAAGGGCAGCTTACTTTTTTTTTCACCCCAATTGTATCATATTCAGTATGAAGGCAGAAGTGAAAGTAACCCGTTTTTCCAATTTTCCAGCAATGGAAAACAAACTGGTGATATATACTTATTTCAGTGGAACAGGAATAAAAGCAAGCAGTTTGGTAAGTCTAGTTAGTGGACTTGCTGTAAATATGAGTCAATTGTTCTATTGTTCTAGCACAAGTTTTCAAAACTTTTTGACTGCGGAATCTGTTACTTTAAAAAAATAAATAAATCTGGAAGCTGTGGCCAAGAGCCAAAGTGTTGTAGGCTGCTTTCAAGAGAATATTTCCCCCTCTTAATCTTTCATGAAACCCTAACCCTTGGTTCCATGGAATACAGCTTGAAAAGTCTTGCATCTAAGATTGCATAAGTGAAGGTGAGAAGGACAAATGATGGTGATGCTACTGATAATTCAGCAGCAGTTTGGAAGAGGGTTCCAGGAGCCGTGCATCACGAACCCCATAACTTGCATAAAATAAAATAATCTGACTTAAACATTTCTAGGAGCTATGGGGGCACTCTCCTGTTTAGTTTCTACCTTGAGATGATAGTGAGGAGGAAATATTGATGTACCTATTACAGCTTCCCTTAACTATATTATTTATAATGGCTTTGTCCAATCAAGTAGTCTTCTGATATGCTGCGGCTGCACTTCTCGGACAGCAGAAGTCATGTTGGCTGGGCATTCTAGACACTGCAGTTCTAATTCATTGTACAATGCCAAGTTTGGATAGCTGGTGAAACGTCTGGACTAAAGATGTAACAAAATAATTCATTCCAATATGAATCATCCAGACTTTACTTTCAAAAGATGGAAGAGCTGTACAAATTTCCAGTGTGCTCTGTCTCCCATATTCTATCAGCCTGATGAGGCTTCAAAATTTGCAAGTCTGTCTTTGTAACCTAGATTGCTGTCTGTGTCTCCTATCTGGGACAAAATTTTATTCATTAAACATGCATTCCTTTGCATCTTTCTCTTCTCTTGATAATTATTGTAGTTAACCATTTTGATTCTCTGCTTAGAATCAATATCCACTGGGGTTCTGAGGTTGCTATTATTCCCAACTCCAAATTCTTTCAGAAAAGTCATGCTTAGCCTTGGTTCCTGCAGGAATTCACTTCATCTACTGCTTTCTGTAAAGACTTGTTCATTATGTACATTAATCAGGTAAATCCATTCCCTGAACATCGGTCTTCATAGTTACTCCAAATGCTAGATACAAATTGCTTCCTGATTAGTAATAATAAATCAAAATATAACCTAGATTGGTCAGCATAATGGACAAATTCAGCTTTGTTGTACTGCTTTCATTTCTTAGACAAGCATTTACAAATAGATTTTGCAGTACCTTAGCATAAGCACTGAGAACTGCTGTCATCCAAATTTTGTACCTGGTAAAGTTGCATTTTTTAGCCTATATAGATTATGAAATGACAGCAAAGAGTTACAGTTTTGTAAGTAGATATTAAAAGCATTAATATACTGTTAAATCATTTTTTTTTTAAAAAACACACATCTGAAATATGTCTGTTTTTAAGTGCTTTGGGACAACTATTGTGTGTTCCTGAAAGACAGTTTCATGCTAATTAATAGCTCAACTAGCCTTTGAATTGTTTCTTTACTGAAAAAAGGAAAGCCTAAAAAATATAAACCTTTGTTGTAAAGTGTTATCGTGATGATGATAAAAATGCTATCATGGTATCTATACTACTAGAGTGCTACTTTGCTTTTCTCTGTTTATATTCGAATTAGATTGCTAGCTTTATTAGGATTTTAATACTTTGTTTCCTGGAATTTCTATTCACTTTTGTGAATAGACAAATAATTTTAGGCATAAAACAAACAATAAAAACACTTAATAATAAATTGTGTGTTGGGGGGGGACCTTCCACAAAACAGTATTAATGTTTTTTATACCCTTTGTTGCCACCTATTGTTTGTCTAGATTTCTGCTACCTGGAAACAGTAGCCTAGTTTTCTGAAGGTAGAGAAATGGACAAAACACACTTGAATCTTCTCTAACATGGTGGGTGGATATTGGATAGATGGATTCCTGTAGGTTTTCAAACCTTTGGGGGTTAATAATGTCAGAGCCCATAGTGAAGTTCTAACTATTCATGGAAAACATCCCCTGAAGATTACATATGCTAGTTGCATAACTATAATATAAAATTAATTACAATCACCATGATGGCAGACCTGATGAAAATATAGTAAAGTGACATTTAAAATAAAATTGAGAGAGTGTTTTGTAGTGGGTGGGAAATCAGTGTGAATTCCATACCACATTCTGGTTAATACCAACAGCAGTTCATCACAGAGAGGAGGCCTTGGGTTTTTTTTTTTAAAAGAAGATATTAATATTGTGTGCATGACAATATTGCATTATAATTTATAATTTGCTGCCTCTTGGTTGTCTTGTGCTTGGAACGAAAAAGAAATCAGAGGAAGTTTAACATAATGCTGGGAAAGTTTGCTCTTTTATCATAAGGCAAGTAAAGAAAGAACAGATCCATAAAACAACAAGCTGGGTTTAATAAAACTTTAATGATGTTCCAGAGTTTTACCTCCTCATTTCTAGTTCAGCGTTCCAAACCACTTAGTGGCAAGGATAGTTGTCTATTTTTGTTGTTCTGGCATCTGGACCTATGAAAGCTGTTAGTAGGAAAATGACCCATTGCTGGCAGATTAAGAAATTTAAAAACATGCTGCATTTTCTGATGCTCCTCATTAGCCTCTCCTCTCACTGATAAATAGTTAGCATTTGTAGAACCTCATTAGAATGAGAGACCACTGCCCTTCAAAATCTCTCAAACGTTGAAGTTATTTGCAGGTAAGACAGATGAGATCCTGGAGTATTTTTCACGGGTGGCTTTACTGCTATTTTCTCAAGGATCCCTTGATGCTTGATCAAGAGCCACTTTTATTGACCCTTAAATAAACCCAGCATCAATGGTAATAGGTCAAGATTTCCACCTATCTATCATTAGTATCCTGCTTGTTTTTTGTGCCTGAGTGGTTTCCCCAATTACCTGTGCTATACTGGACTTATGTTTAAGTACAAGCTGCCAGAAATCCAGCATGACAGTCATACTGTAAATCCCTATCAACATAATTGCTATTTCTTTGCACTGAAAGAGCAACCGGTATGGCTGCTTCCTTTTAAAACTCAGTGAGTAGAAGCATACTCCAACTTCAATATACGGCTATTTTTGTTTTGTGGCTTTCTGCTGCAAGGTCTCTATCCTTATGACGTTGGCCAAATGGAGGACATTATTAATCCTCTTGCAGACACGTTTCCAACAGTTTCAACCTTTTATATCTTTCATTACTTCATTCTCTCATCTTATTATTCTATTTATGACCTGTGATTACAGTGGCAAACTTATTTACTTTGGATGGAAGAAAAATTATGGATAAATGCATGGATAGATTAGGAGTGTACTTCAAAGTGGCATTCTCCAATATCCACACATTCTCTGGTCCCTGGCAGGTAGCAAGGCTTGAACTAGCTAAGGATCCAAGGAAACTGTACAGAGAGTAGATTAGTACTTGCAGGCTGGGTTCATAGGTAACACTTTCCCTAGTTACTAAATTAATTATTGTGTGTGTGTGTGTGGGAGGGTAGTACTCTTCACCTCAACTATTAATTGTTGACTTTTAACCAAATAGTCTAGGTTCATCTCACACTGGGGATGGTGAACCCATGACATGTCTGTCACAGGTGACACACCATGTCATTTTTGATGATAGACCAGTCCACCGGACTCTCTCGAAGTCATGTAAAAAAAGCCCTTCTCTTGCACAGCTTCTGGAGCCTCCAAAAAACATGAAAATGGGACATATTTTCCCGTTCTTTTTAGAGACTGCAAGGCCATGCTAGAGGCATTTTAAAAAAATATTTATAATTATGTATTTATTAAATGACAGTTCAGTTTATTTCCCTTTATTATGAAATATTACTGTTTTGTGTGTGTGTGTGTGTGAGAGAGAGAGACATGCCAACAGAGCCAAGATAGTCATATTCTGAATATTGACACAGCCCAAAAGGTTCACCATCACTGACTACCTCCGATTCAGAAAAGGACTAATAAAGATTAATATCAACCAAGTTTACTGTTAGTAAAAGCTACTGAGGTATATAAATGGTCTGGATGCTAACAGGGCCATAAAGAATATTACAGGAAAAGGCAGGCTAGGTTAAGTATTCACAAGACAGCTGATGTTCCAGGTTGACAGGATCTCTGCTCTCAACCGTCACCCCTGCTTGCTACTGACTATAGATTTAATGAAGTTTCCTTATCTAAATTATCAGATTCCTGTTTGGTTGAGAAGTGTAAAACCTAGCAAGAAACCTCTTCAGAAACAGGGAAAGCTATATCCTCAGGTTTGGATAATAAAATCAAGAATGTTGAGGTTTGGTGTGACTTGTGGTTCATTATGCTTAAAATCATCTTCATGTCTTCCCTTCTAATGCCATACATTCCAATATACTGATCTGATGGACATTTAAAAGCATGCAGGTATTTATACTCAACATATGGATTTTTTACAAGGCAACCATAGTCAAAATATCGTTCACATTTCTCTCTTAAGTTTTTTTCCCCATTTTAAATTTTAACTTGAATGCCTGCCCAAGTCTATATTACTTTTCAGTCTGATACTGATTCAAAATTCAGTCTTTCTTTCCTAGTTGTCATTTCTTCTGATTGGATGTTCACTTTTTTAAAAACCACTTATACAAACACTTGTAACTTACTTTCAGTTTAATACTGGTTTCTCAAACTATACTTGGCAATATTTATGACAACTGTGACATTTAATCAATTTAATTGGTTAGATTAATTTATTTTTCCCTATTAAAAAGCTTAATAGGTATCCTAATTATACCAGCAGAATATTTTATAACATACATAACCAGAGAAAAATATACCTGCATATCATTTTATATAGGTGCTAATTAAAAAATGACAAGATATACTGTACCAGTATTAAAGAGTCCTTATCCTCTTCTCAGTCTCTCTCAGAGAGAAGTGATTTTCTCAAATAAGGCTTTCATCTTGTGCAATATAAATATACTACTGACTTCAGAAATAGGTTTTTTCTTCACATTTGTGCTAATTTAATTAATAGATGAATCCGCTAATTGATTATAATAACATAGCCAATCAAATATTCTCTTCTATTAATCAGGTTTCAGTCCTTATATTAGAATAGCAACATAAGCATTTGTAAGAAAAAACAAAGCATCACTGCATTTGAAAAAGTTGAAAAACTGTCTGGAGAAGGTGGAGTACATCACAACTAAACAGCACTGCATATAGTAGTGTGATGCAGGAAAAAGTTTGCTGCATTTTCCTGTCACTTGTAATTCATTAGGATGAAAAGGTATCTCCTTGATCTTTCAAAGGAGAAGATTACTTTAGTCAAAGGTTCATAAGGAGAGTATGGACAAATGGTCAAGGACCGATAATGTTCCCCTCTCCTGTACTATTGGTACTCCAGCTTTTCATTACCTCCCTAGCTGGCCTTCCATTAAATTTTAAGGGAAGACATTAAAGGGAATTCCTTCCTTTTGAACCCCGGGTCTTACCCAACACAATGCTGTTCAGTTGTGTGAAAAGTTAGGTCTTACACTTATGCAAGGAAAAGTGTACAGTTAAAGAACAGGTGGTACCTCTGGCTCAGTAACTAACTGAGAGGAAAATAGGAGTAGGAGTTGTAGTGAACAATCAGCAATGTGCTGCTGCAACTACCAAAAAAGCCAACACAGTTGTAGATTGCATAAAGAAAAGGGTAGTATCAACTCCACCTGAAATGATGGTATCACTTTATATTGTACTGGTAAGATGGTCATCCCAATGCAAAAAAGATGTTGAGGTGCTAGAAAGAGTTTAGAGAAGAGCAACAAAGAGGATAAGGTATCTGGAGGTGAACTGTTGTGGGAACTAGGTATATCTAGTCTTGGGGTGGCATAATAGCAGTTTTCCAATACTTGAGGGGCTTTCACAGAGAAGAAAGGGTAGACCTATTCTCCAAAGAACCTGAAGGCAGAACAAGAAGTTACAAATGGAAATGATTAAAAAGAGGTCCAATCTAGAATTAAGGAGAAATTTCCTGACAGAACAATTAATCAGAGGAATGGCTTACCTCCAGAAGTTGTAGAACTTTCATCACTGGAGGTTTTCAAGATTAGTTTGGACAACCATTTGTCTTAGATTGTATAGGATCTCCTGCTTAAGCAGGGGTTTGAACTAGAAGACCTCCAAGGTCCATTCTAACTCTGTTATTCTTTGACTTTTATGACTTCCTTCTGGCATTTTCCAATTGGGAAAAGACTGATGGAAAGATATTTAATAAGAAAAGCAGTATCTGGAGTTACCCACTTTAACTGTAATTAAGGAATATATAATTTCCTATTCTTGCAAGGACTATTATTTGCCAAAACTGTTTTGGTTTGACACTTGAGTGAATACTGGAGCTTCATGGATTAAATGGAATAAGCTGGCATGCAAAATTGTCAGTGACTTGCTCAGCATGACTGATGTTTTGTCAGCTTCTGAACTATTACTCCAAACCAAGTTAGAACTCAGTGAAATTATCCAGAGGAGAGAGGTATGCCTAATTAGGGGAAACAAAAAGTCCAGTCAGATGTCCCCTTACAGATGGTTTGACCAGGACTATGTGGCAGCTAAAAATCACTTGCTACAGCCATCAGGGTCAATTCCTTGTTAATCTCTTCGCCACATAAGAATTCCTAAAATGAAAAGAGACTATCTCAAAAGTATATCTTTTGAAGCAAAAAAGAGATGCACAAATGGCTAGCTGGCAGAAATTAATATTATTTGCTGGGATTAAGGATTGAGATCTATTTTAGCATTATTCCTAGACCTTTATCACAAGATAAGAGATTCTGTATCCATTCACTTTATGGCATCCTGGGTCCACCGTACTCACCAATTTATTTGAATGGCTGGCTGTTTTAACTGCTGAGATAAGATACTTGATACTTTAGTTGAAAACGGGCAAAGCTCTGGAAATGCTCACATCCCAGCCGTGTTCACAAAAGCAAGTATTGAATAGTAGTGCCAACCTTGGCTTCACTTTTCACCTAGGTCAATAAATCAGCCCTCATTCCCAGCTACTGGGGATCTGTAATAGTTATCTTTGTATTTTAAAAAGGGAGTAGGATTAGTTCTGCTAACGAAGATCATGAACCTCCTCAACATAAGAAGTAAACTATATGCTAGGAACCTTTGTTGGAAACCTGAGCATTGGCAGGAGCAGGCTGGAACACTCTTTTAGAAAGAGAAAAAAGCAGGCTTTAAGAACAGAATGTTCAACTGTTGGTTTTACAGCACAGAATGATAAAATATTCTAGCAAACCCAAATCAATGTTAATGGTGCATTTGTTGATTTGAGCTGCACTTTTGATTCTGTCTCTGGAGGACAGCTGTAAGATATGAGTAAGGCTTCCACCACAGAAAAATGCTTGCCAGTGATACATCAGTACAAATCTGTGATTAAAACAAAACTCTTTGGGATATCTTACACACTGAATAGCAACTCAGACGCAAGGCTGCTATTAGCATCTGAATTCCCAAATTTCTATGTTCACTCTATAGTCAGATTCCAGCAAGATATAAGGTCTCATACTCCTAGCTAGCTTATAAAAGTTTACCAACACTGCTCGATGCGGGCAGTGCTGTGATCCTGTCATAACTACTGCTGGATTAGGAGAGCATTGTAGACCTTCACTGATTTTGCACTAAGAATAATCTGTCTGACTGATTGATTAATTGATTATTAGAAGCAAAGACTATAATGTTTGCTTGAAGCCTCAAGAAGAACAATTGGAATATCCAGGGAAACATCACTGAATAGCTTAAGTCAGGGCTGTCCAACCTTGGCAACTCTAAGACTTCCAGAATTCCCCAGCTATCTGGAGAATTTTGGGAGTTAAAGTCCACAAGT
>JANHFL010004659.1:19948-31949 GCA_032468155.1 Oxyrhabdium leporinum | reverse complement strand
AGGAGAGAGTGATCTGACCATGACAAGGCTTCCTTGGCTACATCGCCAATCAGGTCACTCCTCCACTGTTCCGAGACTTACTTTTCCTTTCAAAGGATCCAACTTTTCTGCATAAAAACTTGGAACAACATCTGGAGGTCCCGTAGAATACAGGTTCTGAAACACAGCTCTAGTATATGGTCAGAAGTTGTGAAATTCTGGGGAGGGGGTATATAATCTTATATTGTTGCCTTCTGACAATTTTTAAAATAACTCTTTAAAATAGTTATGGTGGTTACCTCTGACTATACTGAAATATATCCATTTAAAAAAAGTTGTATGTGAAGTTTTTCCTTGTTTTTACATGTCTGTTTACATCTTAAGTGTCTTTACATATGTTTTGATACTACTACTTGTCTCTTGCAACCACTCTTTGTTAATTTCCTTTCTGAGATTTTTATCAGTACTTGGAGCATACATTTGGATGATCATCATATTGAAGAGTTATGCATTATAGCTATGTACAGTTCTTGCTACACTCTTCCTAACTATAGAAACAATGTTCTATCTTCTTTGCTTTTCAGGTCTTGAGTAATAAACAATATATTCTACTGACTGAAAGTGTCCAATCAAGGTCCATCTCAATTCACTGATACCTAAGATGTTAATTGGTAGTTGTTTCATTTTATCTTTCCCATATTTGTATTCCTACTCTACTTCTATCTTTGCAGCTTCAAATTTTCTTTTCCTGTATGACAACATTAGCAACTAGATATCCCAAAAATTTTAATCTAGCCATGTTATAAATACCATTAGTATTCTGAAAGATCTTCAGCTCTTCCTGAGTAGCATGCTGAGCAGAGTTTGTCAGCATTCTCTGATAGACCAGACAGAACACATGAACAGATGACCAAATTCTACTTTATCATAAGACTGCATTAGCAGAATCTTGCAAGTCAAAAACTTCTATTTTCCTCCATCTCCTTATACCCTCCAAATTATAGAGGGTCTCTTCTGAGTTTCTTGCCCTGTTCACTATACAGCTACAAATGATATTGCCTCTTATCTGACCATTCCCTAGGCAGAATCTTTTGACACAGTTTCTGAGGGTTATTCCCTCTCATATCATGACACTATGTGATGCAAGGGATCATCATTCAGGACTATATAGTCAGTCTTTTTATATTTCCTTTTCATGTTGTTTTCTTGGTAAGTACATAGAAGTGATTTACCATGTGGGAACAAAGGATTCATCTTCCATACAAATTATAATTTCATATCTAAGAAAAAAAGGTTCATAAATTCTTAGATTCTTGGGAATTTGCCTAAATGGTTTCAGTCCTCTCTGTCCAATGAAGAACAGGAAGAATTCTTATTTCATCCTAAATTAATTGAAGTAGCAACATGATTAGTAGGGAATGAGGTGACTGAAGGCAGAAATGGGTCCACAACATTTCCTTTTGCTGTTCTCTAAGCTTTCTTCCTTACATGACTTTGATTCTCTTGATTAAAACAAGCTGGATATGGTCATGCTGCAATAAATAAATAAATAAAATGCTTCTAGGCTGCAAAAAAGCCCCCAAGTATTTTTAGAAAATAAACACAGTGGCTGAATATAGCAAGTGCTTTGCTTGGAAGTGTGTCTGCTCACTCTGGGGAGTATGGGAAATGTTGTGTTGGCTGATGAAGGGGTAAAGAAAGGATGAAAAGAATAGACCTTGTTATGTAGCTTTTTGGTAAGTAACTTTTGTGATTTATCACACTTCATAACTATTTTGTCAATGAGCAAGCTGTTTATGTGCTCAGGAGATTCCATAAAGATTCTAAATGTGCCCACTCACTCTAGACTGGCTGTAAACTTTTACACACCTTTTCTAAAGTAAGCTCAGTTGAGAAGAACAGAGATTTGCCAGCACCAAATGCAGCTCAAAATAATATTTAAAACAAGCATTTCCTACCAGGAAAAGCACGGAAAGAGCAATGTGTGGGCTAGACACAGAGCATATATGTTGTGTCTAAACCAAATGAGTGCAATGCAGAAATGCCCCCAAAGTTCTTTTATTTGAAATGTAGGGTTCCAGCCTCTCCAGTAATGTTTCCAAAGTGATACTGGCAGGCTAATATTTTCCTGTTCAGATTTTGTTAAGGAAATACTGATTCTTGTACAATGGTAAAATACTGCAACTGCTATGTATCAGTATTGTATGCAATTCTAGCAATGGGCAGGGGCACCTGTACATAACAGGAAAACACAGCCTTGAAAAGAATCTTGATGCTGAGATAAATACAGAGAAATTCCCTTTCCCACAACAAAAACGAAAGATGAAAAATAAAGAAAAGGTAACTTTATATTGAAAATCATTGTAGCAAGTCTCCTGCCATTGCAAGGACTTCTGCAAATCATTGTGGATGGATTCCAGTATTAGAATATGCATCCAACCCATTGCTCAAAGTACCCTTTCCTAGCTTGGTGCCCTGCAGGTGTTTTAAATTTCAATTTCCAGAATCTGTAGTTAGCACAATTTTGTAAGTCAGGAAATTGGTTCAGGGCATTTGGAGGACTGCAGGTCATGGATGGTTGTTTTGAAAGATTTCCATGAATGAACATTGAAGTTGTTACTGTAAACTTGCTTACAGAACATTGGATTTTGGGAGGTTTAGTTTTAGTGGGAGGGGGAACTTAGGGAAAATCCTAAAACAGAAGTGAATGATACAAACTAGTATTTTTCCATCTTCATTGATGGACTCAAGTCCATGGAGTCATATTTGTTGAGGGTTTGTTTTCTTTGGCGGCAATGTAAACAGGTGTGTTCTATTAAATTACTAATACAAGTAGTCCTCAAGTTAAGATCCCTCATTTAGTGCCAATTCACACTTGGGATTGGTCCATCACCCCTGTGGTCATGTGATTGCAATTCAGGCACTTGGCAATCAGCTCACGTTATGACTTTGCAGCATCCTGTGGTTACATAACTATGAATTATAACCTTTTTTTTTTGCTGATTTCTGGGGGGAAAAGTAAAAAAAAAGTCAGTTGAGGAAGCTAGGTACTTTTACAACCACATGATTTGCTTAATGACAACATAATTCACTTAACTGACCTAAAAACTCTTGTAAAATTAGTTCTGATCTGACTTACAACTTACAATGAAAATTCCAGTCCCAATTGTGGTAATAAGTCAAGGAGTACCTGTATTACATTACCATAAGACTTTATTTTTAAAGGTTCTATCGTACTGAAGAATTTTCTCATTTTATAAGCATTGAGGTTCAATATTGTTTTAACTGATGTGTATTGTTTGGTATCTATTAAGCAAAGAAGCTATTTAGTACTGACCTAAATAATAAAAGAGCAATTGCTCTATACATTGCAAATTCTCCAATGCCAATTTTTCAATTGGCACATAACATGACAGTGATTGATTTCCCCAAATCCCTATAAATATAAAAGACATTCCCCAGCACAGAAATTGGAATTGTGGTATTGTTATTATAATTGTTATTGCTGTTTTTGATGATAATTGTAGAGAAAATACTGTATAATAGTTAAAGGCTGGGGATTATAACTTACACTTCTAGATGCTTGTTGCATGTGCTGTCACTGTGCTCAGATTATCAGAGTGGGATATTTAAGAAAGACTTTCTTTCATTATTCTAAGTGATAGGTCTGGTGAGAATGTGAAAAAATATTTTCTAGATAGTTGCTTAAGATGTGTCCCAATTAGTACTTGAATAAGACCCTGGGAAGTTGAGGGCTGCAGACCAGAAATCAGTCAAGTGACTTACAACTGATTCTCCCACTTACTACTGTTGCAGCATCCCTATGATAATGTGATGAAAATTTGGAAATGGCCATGTATTTGCAACAATTGCAGCATCTGGATTCAGGTGATCATCATTTGTGACCTCCCCCGCTGGCTTCTGACAAACAAAGTCAGTGGGAGAAGTTAGATTTGGTTAATGACTGTCATTAGTCTAACAACAGTGACAAAAATGTTGTAAAATTGGGATCAACTCGCTTAACAATGTCTTTACTTAATAATGGAAATTCTGGCCACCATTGTAGTTATAAGCTGACACCTACCTATATGCCTACATAAGTCTCCAGGAATCCTGCTCAGCTTGAAGGCAATTTTACCTTTTCAGTCATATAAATGGGAATTTGCCTAATGAAAGCCACTCATGTAGCACTGTGTGAAGTAACACTGTTTCATTGGGTTGGTTTCAGCAGTCTTTTTCTAAAGTCCCTTAATGATATCTTTAATCATGTTTTCATTATATTGTTAGTTGCTCTGAGTAATGGAAAGACAGGACATAAACCCCCAAAATAAATCAAGCCACCAACAAGATGGACTCAGGTAATCACTTTTTTTTTCTTCCCATAAAAAAGAACAGTTATCTTATTGAGCAGTGGATATAATTTTTTTCCCTTTTGGTCTGGAAACCAATATTTGACCCGTTCTTATCTTTATCCACTAAGATCTTTGGGGGGGGGGGGGAGTTACCAACAGTGATGTCATTGGAGAGAGCAGGAAGGAATTCTAAGAATTCTTCATTTTTAGGTTTTGAATTTTTTAAAAAAATAGAAAATGTCTGTGTTGGTTCTTTCAGAATCTTAGTGTTTTATTGCTGGGGTGTGTGTGTGTGTGAGTTAATTTTTTCTGAATTTTGGACAGAATTCTGGAAGATCCTGAGGGTCGCTGAACTTGGGTCAGATCTATTTCACAGACATAAATGGAAAGGCCTCTGAGAATCAGGTTTTGATTGGAACATTAAAGGACTAGATAGGCAAACAGACAGGCAGCAGACTGCCCTGCTGCAGAGAAAGTTATCTTGGTCCAATGCTCATCAAGTGCTTTTTCTTCTAGCATCATCATGGATGGGGTCTTTCCCAGCCAAACTTCATTTCCTTTCCATTTGATTATGATTCGTGGCTGACAGGGCTCAGCTCACTCTTTTGGCATACTCAATTGTGTATCCTGTATTGAGATTGTGTCTCCTAGAAGCCCTGGGATGAATGAACTCCCTTGGTGTTTAATCATCTTAATTACTGGATAGAACACCATCATGCTGGGCCTAATGAGATGCTACTGGAATGTTCACTCTTCAGTATGGCAGTGTTCACTTTAGGACTGGACAACATCTTGGTTGTGATGACTCATAGACGCAAAATCTTAGAGCAGTGCTCTATTCAAAGCCCTTTTCTCTCTTCACTCAGAGGGGTTGTATCTTTGTTTCTCTGGTTTGAAAGGAGGAACAGAATGACAAATTACCTTTGGCACATAGATGTTGACAATAATAGCATATCTGAACCTCTGTAAGACACTGTAATAGAGAAGTGGAGGTAGGGCAGGGAAAAATACAGTGTGACTGTATCAGATTGTTATTTGTTAGTTGCAGGCAGAGTATAAATCAGTTACATAAATAACATGCACATTATTAATATGATCAGCAAGGGAGAGAACTCAAGATTATATTTTTGTAGCCATCTCAAGACTGAAAAATGCTATTTAGGAGATTAGAGGAAACAGCATTTTAACATGTAGATTCCATTGCTACTGAAATTTGGGTAGCAGATATTGATGTTGTTTTTATGGCTTTTGCAAAGATTTCACATTTGCTTTTTAGCTTAACTATATATAAAGTCAGAAGACAAGCCACAGCTATTTACATTAGCATGATGAAGCTTTCTCCCTTCCAGGCATCCGTTCCTTAGATTGAATTGGCTGCTGGCTATTGCTACCAATCAGACAACTATTGCTTGGGATTTTGAAAGAATGCAAATGTACAAGTTAAACTCTTGTCTATGTGTGATAGCCTGGATGTGACAAACCCACCCACATCTGTTCTAGTTCTTGTTATGAACAAAATGAAAAAGGATGGTACTTTTCACTGAAGCCTTCTTCAGTCAAGCAGCAGTCCATATATCCATGCGCCTTCCAGACACAGTCAACGTTACCTTATTATATACTTCAAGCATTACAAGAGTCTATGCCTCCTAGCTTTGTTCTTTCCAAGTGGTAGTAGCAGTAGACGATAAGAACTTTGAGGTAGTCCTGACAAAAAGTGCCAACCACAAGTAGTAACACTACCTTCATTAGTAGCAAAATCTTGCAAATCTGAATGTACCTCTCACCTCCCTTACTTTTACTTTCTCAAAAACTAAGAAAAGTCCCCTTTCAGACATTTTATCCCTCTCCATTCCTTCTTTGGACTCAGTTTTTGTTTATCTGACCATTGTCTAGGCTGTGGTTCTTCTTCCTGTTTCCCAAGGTCAGTCCTACCTACCATTGTTGAACTATGGCAAGGATTGCTGGAAATTGTTGTACCTCTTGGTGTAGATACCATGGAGCCTTTGACTTCAGTGATCTCATCCAGTATGAGACCATCCATTATATTCTGGCTGCCATATTGTTGACATCTGTGGCATCTGTTCTTAACTATGGTCCTCTTTTATAGATTATTTCCCTTTTTTAAAGAAATATGCACTGAGAATGGCTGGATATTTATTTCAACATGTAAACAATTCAGTAGGGCAGGAGTCATCAACATGGTATCCAGGGACTCCAGTTCATTCATTGGAAATCAAACAGCAAGCAAAATTTTCATTAACATTTGAATACAGAAATCACAGAAATATTGTTAGAATGCCAACTTCTAATGAGATTTTGGTGTACTTTGTTCAGTTACTGGATTTATACTGTGCTTGGATCAATACTGGCTTTGATTGCTTTATGCAACCTATTTTCATAAATAAGCTTATATGCTACATACATAACAATAATGAAAGGTTATATATAATTCACACCCGAGATCTAGGCTGTGTTGCCTCTTGCCTTGTTTCCCTTTCTGGAATATGTTCCATTCTTCCTGAGAAACTTCCAGGTCACTATAGCCCATTACAGTATCTTCTCTATAATTCTTTCCCAAAAGGAGACTTTGGAAACAGGTTGATCATTATTAAGTATTGCTGGGTTAAGTAATGGTGTCACAATTCCACAGCAAGCCAGCAGAAGAAGAAGAGTTATGTCATTTTTTCCTCCAAGGCAGATGACACTATTCTCTCAGCCAGAATATATTCAATTTATTTTCACTTTTACAGATTAACAGGGCTGGAAGGGATCTTGTAGGTCATCTAGTCCAACCCCCCATCCAACAGGAAAGCCTAAACCATTTCTGACAAATGGCAGTCCAGTCTCTTCTTGAAAGCCTCCAGTGATGAAGCTCTCACAACTTCCAAAGGCAACTTATGTTCCATTGGTTTATTGTTCTCACTGTCAGAAAATTTCTTTCTAAAGAAAGCCTACTCTAGAGGCTTTCACCAATCTGAAAGGATTGGGACCTAGGTTGCAGATGGCTGTAGAGAATCAGTGAGATAACCCTAAGGGAAATATGCCAATTAGGCTTGCAACATTTTGTTATTATAGCCAATCTCAGTAAAGTAGAGTTCTTATCTGTCCGTGGAGTCTGTTTCTTAATCTGGTAAACCCTGAAGGACTGACAATGGCTGAGACATTATCACAGAAAATTCAATTTAGTTTCCTCAGGAGTAACCAGCTCAGTCTCATTTGATTTAGGTTTAATTACAAGCTGATGACTCAGTCATCTCTACAAGTTGTCCAGTTAATATGCAAGTGGATCCAAGCATTTTCATCCTCCTAGTACCAAGGCTGTTCCTAACAGTGGTCCAGGTCTCTTGAAGCATGTTCATTCATCAGTAATCTACAGATGCAATACTAGGGGGAAAATGTTGATATTTCACAATTTTCACCATAGTATAAGTTCAAACGTGCTCTAACTCATGTTCAGTCAGATTTCTAACTCATTTTCTGCCAACAATGCTCTACTTTTTGGCACCTATTTTGCCTCTTTTTTTCCTGGAAGTCCTTTGGATTGGCAAATGGGGAAACACCATTTTGGAACAATTTTGTCCTGTGACAGCTAGGAGACAACTGAAGCCTTGAAATATCTGTTCACCAGAATATTGGAAATTTTTTGGGGTGCCCTTAAAAATGCATGTTTCTATTAGTTACATGAAATAGACTTATCAAAAATACTCTTCCATCCTGTAAAAGATGGTGGCATCATTGCCTCAAGCAATGAGAGAGAGATTTGATCATACAGAGATAAAGATGGGTTATCTGTGGAATGCTACCTCTCAGCATGTGGATATGTTTGTGTGATTATGTTTAATTTGTCCTTTTAGTCCTTTACAGTAAGGACTCAAGTTGATGCACATCCAGTTTGGATCAACTGGACAATTCCAACTGAAATTGGATACAAGTCTGGGAAACACTCCAGTCTGGAATTCATCAGCACAATCAGATTGTATAGCTTTCTGTATCATCACACATTGTTCTTGGCTTATGTGCAAAGAACAACATCATACATGGTGGGGGATAGGATAAGATATTATTGCTGTTCTCCTACATTCCCTGAAATTGCTTGGCAAGTCAACTTTGTTTTCTGGTCATTAATCCTTGTGTTAATTAAAGCTGCTTCTTGTGTTGCTTGAGTGAGCGGGCCTTGCTCATTCTCTCATTACCCTTCCTGCAGTTTCTGAAAATGTGACAGGGTCTTTTGAATGACGAAACTAAAGGACAAATGGCTCTTCAGGGTTTCCTTCTTGGAAACCAAGATGTGTTGGTTGAGAATGTGGCCACTTTTACTTGACTTAGCCATTGTCAGTGTAGCATCTAACTTTAAAAAACATTCAAGCAGATGCCCTAATTGCCCCCTCCCCCTCCTGTTCCCCCTTTTCATTACAATTTCAGATTAAAACAACTCCCAGGAGACCCTTGGAATCTAGCCCCTGCCACATGTATTTCTTCAAGTACTGCTACTACTTTGTTAAGCTACACACACACACACAAAGATTTTTATTGCTTAAATGAGCTCCCAGCTAGTGTGGCTTAATATACTAACTAATTGATTTTTAAGGCTGGAGAAGCAGTGAAGTTTAATAGCATTTGCCAATTCAGCTAGAAAATAGAGGGAGAGTTGCTTGCAGACATGGATGAAAGAGAATCATTTGCTTCAAGTGCAGATGTAGACTCCAGACACTGGACTAATTTTCTTCTTTTATTTAAAATATTCATACCTGGTTTCTTTCATAATCTTGATGTGACTTAACAACACTAAAGCCACCTGAAGATGACCTGCACAGTTGGCAGCAGTAGCATAACTATTGCTTTACTCATCAATAAAGACAGTAAAGTAAAGAAGCTTTACTGTGGCCAACTTCTGTGTGGCCATCTTCTGATCTGAGAAATGGGCATGAAGACAATCGAAAGCAGAAACAAGACAGAAGTAAAAGTTCTTGACATTTTCAGCCATTCAGAAATCTATATAGTAAAGACAATTTTCCTGCTATTGCTTGCTTGCTTGTTGTAAGTGTAGAATTTGATTACCATTCTTTCTTTCTTACTTACTGATTTGGATTTATGCCTTTTGAAGTAAGAGGCAAGATAGTTGAAATTTGAAGTGGGATAGTTATATATCTGGGTGATGATGTGATTTTCAAATGGTGTCAAATTGAGGCCTCCATTGTATATTGTATCTGAAATGTTTGCATGTTCCCACTTTATAGATCCAACAAGACTATTGGGTGGTGATGGGGTAGCAGGAATCTGGCTAAATAGCCAGATATACTTTTATTCAATGTTTGCATTATATTTATGTAGCACTTAAAATTGAAATTACTCAACAGGTTAAGGGGAGGTAGGGCCTGAAAGCTGATCCTGTCCCTATGGAATTACCCCTTTCTGAGATACAATCACCCCATCTAAAACTTCTCTCTTCAGAGATAAAGAATCATGACTGGGATTGCTTTTAATCTTTAACTGTAACCTCAGGCATCATAGACCAGTAAAAGTAAACAATACAGAAACAAATATGAAAGGACAGACAAAAATTAATATAAGAGGAATTTAGTTTTCAGGATACATCAACTGCCACATTCAGAACTTGGCAACATTGTAAGTGGACTGAAAGTTCATGTTGGGTAATAAAAGGCTACTGTAGAAGAGCAGCCAGAGATGGGTCGGTGGAGTTGAGTGAGTCATCACTCTAGAGTTATGTACCCATAAATGGTCTAAGTCCAACCCCTCTTGATCCTTATCCTTCCGTTGATCCTTATATGGCACCAACTGAGTATTGTATGTTAGTTGATTAGATTCTTATGTATAAGCTTTAGCAGCAAATCTTCTGAATTGAAATTTATGTGTGATCCTGATCTTTCACCCTGACAGCTACATGATAAGTGCCCTATTATTATTAAAAAGAAGGAGATATTAAATTTTGATACAAAAATGTCAACACACATATGCAATGGTTTTGATTTCTTCTTAACCACAAAGGCACAGTTATGGCAGCTTTGTGGTATCAGCCCTGCATTGCAGTGCTAAAGACATCACAGCATGCCTTTCGGAAGACCCAACTTGTTTAGAAAACACCAGCATGTGAAAATAAGGCACCATCTTTATCACTTAAATGTGTTTGGGTCTTATAGAAACTGGATAGGTAATCTGAACTGAAGTTAAGAAGTATAAAGTTGTATATTCAATCAATTTGGTTGATCTCCTTAATTAGGTGGGGCTAGGGCATAAGATATATTTTTCTTGATAAGATCCTTCATCCTGCTCCTTTGGAAACAGTCAATGAAAATCAGGTGGCACAGCCAGTTGGAATCCAATGAAGTTTGTGCCAGTAGTTAATTGCTGTTATCCATGCTCCAATGTTTATTGTGACAAGGTTGGATGCTGTTTTTGGTGATTGGCTACCAGTTGTTCTTCTTGGCAAGATTGAACCAAGATATGGACCACAGCCTTCCTCTTCCTTTTATTTGGGGAGAGCATGGTAGTAGCAGCACCTACAACAACCCCCGCCAGCTTTATTTACCTCAACAGTTCTGTTTTGTACTAATCACTCTACAGTGCATTAAAAGTTGGGAATCAAGTACTTCACATGGGTTCATTGCCCATATGATAATCTTGGAAAATTTCATTTTCCCCCTGCAGCTGTTCCCCCCCCCCCAGTCTTGATGTTTACTGGAACACAAAATAAAGGTTGAATAGGCTGGAGAAGAAAACCTCCAACTTCCCCTTTGCTGGTAGTACCATTTCCCATGAAAGGATCAGTTAGGCCTCTATTTGGAGGCAAGCCTTGAAGATTGATCCCAGTGGAAAACAACAAGGTCTCTAGTCACCAAGAGTCATCAGGAGTCAGGTAGCAGATAAATTTAATAAACAAATAAATTTTAAGTAGGTTAAGTAGGTCATTTATTATTTATTCAAGAGCCAGTTTGGTGTGGTGGTGAAGGTTAGAAATCAGGAGACTAAGAATTCTAATTTTGCCTTAGGCACAAAGTCAGCTGGGTGACTTTGAGCCAGTCACTCTCTCAGCCCTAGGAAAGAGTCAATGGAAAATCATAACTGCAGGGAATAATCCAGGCAGTCACCAGGAATCAACTCAGAGTTGTATGTGTATGTACAACACACAAACATACATACAAACACAATATTTGAATACTGCTTCCCATCTAAAAAAATCTTGACAACTGAATAAAAGTGAAATAGTTAAAACAGTGAGTTATGACAATTGGTAAAATATACATTTAAATAGTCCATCAAAAGCAAAATAAAATCATTAAATCACATCACAACAACATTGGCATGTTATTAAATGGCTTGGAAGAATAAAACTAAAGATAGTGATCAGTAGATACACATGTCCTATGCCTGAATTATGGCTTATAAATCATGACACACTGATCAAACAAAATCACATAATGGTTGAATGTGAGATGCGAATCAGGCTTGTTAGTCTTTGGGTGCTCCAGAGTTGAGAGTTTTGCAAAACTTGTTTTATTCTTGGGGCACCCTGTTAAGAATTCACTCTGCAATCAGCTTCAGGAAAATTTCTGCAGAATTTCTGGATTTCTGAAGGCATAGCCTAGGTGGCGCAGTGGTTAGAGTGTTGAACTGCAGGCCACTTCTGCTGATTCAATCTAGCGGTTCAAATC
>JANHFL010004658.1:105624-117867 GCA_032468155.1 Oxyrhabdium leporinum | reverse complement strand
TTTATTTATTTATTTATTTATTTATTTATTTATTTATTTATTTATTTATTTATTTATTATTTATTTATTTATTTATTATTTATTTATTTATTTACTTACTTATTTATTTGATTGATTGATTGATTGATTGATTGATTTTTATTCTGCCTTTATTACTTTAGCTCAAAGCAAGCGAAGGTACCTAATCCTCCTTTCCCCTCCTATTTTCCCCACAGCAACAACCCTGTGAGGTAGATTGCTTTGAGAGGGGAGAACTGTCCCAAAGTCATTCAGCCGGCTTTTCGGCTTCCTTCTGGTTCCACTGCCTTGCTGTCACCTTCCCAAATCTTCTGCTTGAGGTTACTGTCCCTCACTCTTCTTTCTTTAGCGGTTAGCCTCGGCCTTGTTTTGAACTCTTTGACAAAGGAGACAAAAGTGTAGTGCAGGAATGTCTTTGTTATGCCCAGAGAGACTGCAATTTTCCTGAAGAACGGTGCTTCATGTACAGATTATGCATAACACCATGCCACAATCTCTACACTGAGAAGTCTTTATGAAACTTTCATCCTCTTTCTCTTTTTCAGATTCAATACCACATGAACAAAAAGCATGAAGTTTCCCGGATGCAAAGAGCAGAGAAGATTCCCTGAAATATTTCCCCTAAGGTGCTCCGGTGGCACATTAGGATGCAATCTTACAGAATTATCCTTCTTCAGGCTTGAGAAGTCACACTGGACCTGAACTGTAGAGGGCAATTAAGACGAAAAAAATTAGATCCCGTAAAGGCAGACTTTATGAAATGTTAGGAATAACTTGCTAACACTGAGAGAAGTTGGAGTCCTCCGTTGCAGAGGCCACTTTGCCAAATGACTTCTTACCATCAGTGGACTTATTGCAGGCTCTCCTCTTTGACAGCTATCCCTTTGGTAGGGAAACAGGCACCTGGACAAAAGCAAGCCCAGAGTTTGGAATAAAAAGTAATAATAAATTACAAATAGAATGAGCAATGTTCGCAGCTCAGTTGTGTCTGGATTGCTCAGTCAGCAGCCAGGTTTAAGGGACAAGCTAGTGGAAAAGGTTGTAGATAGAACTGTCCAAGGTCCAGCTGTCTGGAGAAAGATTAGGAAACACCGATTTCAATTGCAAATGACTCTGAGAGTGAACACTGTCTCTGATTAAATCCGTTGGGTTGGCTGTCTCTTCAGGGCTGCTGGCTTGATTAATTAGCTGGAGCACTCTTGTTCCTGCCAGTTCTTAGCTTTAGCCACATACTGCATCTCACAGCCCTTCCAGTGTATCTAATCTTTGCTCTCTAGGACTGCGTGGAGGGAAGACCTTCTAAACATTATCTCCATAAGCATCTGCTTCTGCAAAGGCATTTCCTTTCAGTTTTTCTCTGAGAGGCGACTAAGTTTCCAGACTCCCAACAGCGCTAGTTCTGAAAGGGTATCACCTTCTCCCGATCGGAAAATTGGAAAGTTATACATTCCATTTAGATCCATGAATCAGAGATGTCTCAGCTTTGCCCACAACAACATCTGGTATCACTTCAGGACTCTTCCTTTCACATGGCATAAGCCCCCTGAGTTTTCGCCAAATGATGAATGCCCTAGGAAGCTCTTCGTAGCATGGCATTATATATACGTTCATGTATATTTACACAATCTAATCAGAGCCTCATCTGTATTCTGTGCTTCAGATAGCCTCCAATGGATATGGTATGATCCTTGGAAGAATACAGGACAAAGATCTTAACTATACATCTTAATTAGTCTTGCATCTGTAGTAGACAAAGAGAACTGAAATTTCTTCCTGGCATAAAAACAAAAGGACCAAATATAGAAAGGATCACATTCTAGCTTCAACATGTCAATGGTGAAACTAGCAGTCATTCAAGTCATGACCTTTGCAGACATAAAATTGATTCTGTGGACCTGTTTTCCCCTCATATCAACCTAATGACGTGCAGCGAGACATATGGCCAAATGCAAGTGCTGGTGGAATTAATTATTCATTACACCAATTATCTGGAACCCATGAACTTTTCAGAGATTGCCACTCAGGAAACTGGATATATAGATGTCAGTCTGAGACAGTGGGAATCATACCACCAGAACAGATTGGTATAGCACTCAATATGATGCAATCCTGCCCATCAGTGAATAAGAACTGAGGCTGGAAGGACAAGTCAAGAGATATAATACAGTAGTGTATATAGCCTACATCTCAACCACAGCCCATGCAATCAGCAAAAGGTTCTAAAATTCAGATGCTTCAAAGGAGACTGCTTGACTGTGGGATAGACAGCATCACCACCAGATGGATTTGTAACTGGCTGACAAACCTTATTCAACGAGTAGTCCTTAATGGAACTACATCTACATGGAGGGAAGTAAGCAGTGGGGTACCACAAGGTTCCATCTTAGGCTCAATACTCTCAATATATTCATAAATGACTTAGATGAGAGAATAGAGAGGGTACTTATCAAATTTGCAGATGACACTAAGTTGGCAGGAATAGCCAACACCCCAGACGACAAGTTCAGAATCCAAAAAGAACTTGACAGACTTGTACAATGGGCCCTATCCAACAAAATGAAATTTAATGTGGAGAAAAGCAAGGTTTTACACCTAGGCAGAAAAAAAACCAAAGGTACAAGTAAAGATTAGGTGAAACCTGGCTCAAAAATAGTAACTGTGAGAGGGACCTTGGAGTCCTGGTGGACAACCACTTAAATGTGACTCAGCCGTGTGCGGCAACAGCCAAAAAAGCTAATACAATCCTTGGTTGCATAAACAGAGGCATAGAATCAAAATCACGTGAAGTATTGGTACCGTTTTATAAAGCCTTAGTAAGGCCACACCTGCAATACTGCATCCAGTTTTGGTCACCACATTACAAAAAAGATATTGAAACTTTGGAAGAAGTGCAAAGAAGAGCAACTAAGATGATTAAAGGCCTGGAGTCTAAAACATATGAAGAAAGGTTGAAGGATTTGGGTTTGGCTAGTCTAGAGAAAAGAAGGACTAGCGGGGACATGATAGCAGTATTCCAGTATTTGAGAGGCTGCCACAAAGAGAATGGGGTCAATTTATTTTCCAAAGCACCAGAGGGCAGGACAAGAAACAATCATGGAAACTAATCATGGAGAGAAACAACCTGGAACTAATGAGAAACTTCCTTACAGAGAGGACAATTAACTAGTGGAACAGCTTGCCTTCAGAGGTTGTAGGTGCTGCATCACTGGAGGTATTTAAGAAGAGACTGGACAGTCACTTGCCTGAAATGGTATAGGGTCTCCTGCTTGAGCAAGGGGCTGGACTAGAAAATCTCCAAGGTCCCTTCCAGCTCTATTCTGATTGACTTATGCAGGGTATGCATGGTGCGTAAGATATACCCAAAGCACAAGCACAAAAAATGATCAGTATGTGTCATACAAACCAGGAGACAAAGCAAACATGTACCTTATTTCATCATTAGCTAATGGATAAGAGTGTGCATTAAACTGGCCAGTAACAGTTTCCCAAAGGACAACCAACTCAGTGGAATGGATTGTCACATCAGCAGCCCTAGGATCAGGAGTCCCACTGCTGGACATCTATAATATAGTCACATGGATTACTTCTTTCATGTCTGTCAGCCATTACAAGATAAACTAGTATGTCTCATCAGTTGAAGGTAGGGGTTGCACAATCTTACAGCCAGATTTCATACTAAATGGAGCGATGGATAACCTCCCTCTAGAAACTTGATCAGCTAAATACAAATCTTTTAGGGACATCATATGACCTAGATACATATTTTTATTAATAGCTACAAAAGAAATAACTATGTAGGGAAGATCAACCAACTCTAAAGCAGAGGGTGTGTCAAATTTTTCAGCTTTCAATTTCAAAACATTAGGGGTGCTCAAAAGTTGTGATCTGCCTTGGGGATTGTAAAGATATTTTGGTTACTTTAATATAATTTAGATGTGCTTGGTAAGTAACTACATAAATATTATAACTTTTTAACATATTGTTTGTTTCATTTAGGTGCATGTCAGTTTATTTTGAAGACTTTTAAAATATTTTTTTTTCAAATAAATTACTTGTTAGCTGTTCTTTTTTCCTGTGTTGAAGGAAATCTTCTCCATGTTTACACAACATTTCTGCCCAGCTTTAATTCCTGCCTTCCTAGTTTTAGCCCTTTAAATTTCAGTGTCCTATAAAGAATTTCCAGCTCTCGTTCTAATGAAATAAAGTTCATCGATCTTCTATTGACCAAGAATGGTGGCTGGATTAATCATGAAGTATCCTTCTCATCACTAGCTGCTGGATTCAACAATCTTATTACCCAATGAAGGTATAAGAACACGGAGAAGATATAGAAGGCATAGGGAATGGCCTTAAAGAACAGATGGGAGAGCTGTTGCCAGTTACATAAATGGGGCTTGAGCCCAAGCCAAGAAACTAAAGGGAGAAAATGCTTCCAACAAGCGCTTCACTAGTTCACACAAAATAAATTGAGGGAGTGGGGGAGCATGTTCAATTTCGCAAGAACGTGTTACTATAGCTGTTATAATAAAAGTGCTACAGTCCTGACCTCTATGCCATTTGTTTCTTAGTCTGTTCTACCTTGAAAGGATGATATCAGATCTGAGACTTGGACTCTATCCATTCTAACTGATTATTGGCTTTTTGTGGACAGGTTTTCCTGTTCTAGGTAATCCCCGTCTTCTTGAACTTTGACCGACTCCTAATATCCCAAGTTATTCTGTTATGTTCTAAGTCGCCCTCAGTCTTGACTTGATCCCTTGACTTTAGTGGCTTCTTCTAAAGTTATCGGCTTTAGGCTCATTCAATGCAACTTACAAGGTCACCCTGACAGAGTTCTGGCTGATCAGTTTCCAAAGAACAGGGGACTTAAGAACGATGTGGTTTTAAATGAAGAGCTAGAGGACCCTGAAGATGTTTTTCAAAACCTTATTAGATGACATCAAGCAAGACAGTGAAAAAGCGAGCCATCCACCCAACAGAGGAGGCATTTCAACTCTTAGATTAGGATTGGGGAGACCACTGGGCAAATCTGCACTCAGTCAAGTGGATGACTGGATGGTTTAGGCCAGAGGTGGGGAACTACGGCTCCTTTATGCCTTGTGGACTTCAACATGGCTGGCTCAGGGATTCTGGGAGTTGAAGTCCACAAGGCATAAAAGGGCCATAATTCCCCACCCTCAATTTAGGCCAATCACTTTCTCCCAGTTTTATGCCAGAGTGATTTCAAGGGAAGCTCATATAATGGAACCTCAAGATCCTGGAGAAAGTTGAATATAAAAGTAAAAAGAAATAAACAGGTAAAATATATTCTTCAAGCTGGAAGGTGAATTCTTATGTTATAAAATATTTTATTCAAGAAGAAAATTAAAAAGTATTAACTACTATTAAGTGATCCTGGTTATACAATTATCCTGTTTCATGCGTTTTTGGAAATGTCCTTATGACCAGAATTAGCACGATGAATCCAGAATTTCTCCTTAGGGTTAGGAGAAGGATCAGACTCCATTAATTTCTTTCTTATACTCCTTTGCAGAACACTGGAACTCCACCACAGCAGTTGAGAAATATTTTTTGCTAAAAAATGAAATTGCTAAATTGGCTTAGCTCTTTAATCCCATACAAGTGTACACTTCAGACTATAAAAACAGGATTAAGGTAAAGCATAGAGAAGGGCACAATTGCCGAGTTCAGATTACAACTTTGTCCAGCATGTAATATCTGAATCTATTACAGCCAAGTGTAATTTCATCTAGAAGCTATTATTAACTCAGAATATAAATGAGATTTGTTATTCAAACAGCATTCTTGCGGGCACAGTGCTAGCCCCTTATTCTTGATTAAATTATGTTAGAGATTCTGTGATCGTGAAATTATGAGCTACCAAGTTAGCTATTTGTAAAACGGCACTGAGAAACCTCACAGCCCAGCGCCTAATGGTGGTTCTGCAAGTCAAAACCCATTTGATCTCCGGGCCTCAATACAAATGCCTCCCACAAAAATCCATCTCTGCCTTCATCTGCAGCCAAGTGCATCCTTCATATTTGCAAGAATGGCTCTTTTTTTGGGGGGGGGGGGGCAAGGGGGGGCATAGTTTTCTCAGGGAAGAACTTCAAGAGCAACCCTTGCAGTTAACCCAACTGGAACACCTGCAAATATAACTCTGCATTTCCCTTCTGGGAAGTTAAAAACCAGCCTTTGAGGCAATTCTGCAATAGTGACTGAACGGGTGATTATATTTGGGGCAAGCTACCGTATGCTTTTCCATAGCTGGAGTACAAGTATAACCCTGTGCACTGACATCTTTCCTGCAGAAGATGCCGAGAGGGCATCAATCCTCATCTTCTCTTGCAGGAGAATACAAATAATACTTCATTTCTGAAAACTCCAGTCCCTTCTATTGCTTGATATCATCTTGTGCACCAACCGCAGCCTTTCCTGGACTGGGAGACCATGCTCACGGTGACGCACATCAGCTACCTCCTGTTGGTCTTGCTGTACCATCTTCTAAGGGCTGCTTTTGAAGAGCGCTTGGAGGCTGCAGCTGGTCCAGAAATGGATTGGCACCAGCAATTTTACGCTTATATAGGCTCCGTGAGCTGCGCTGGCTCCCTAGCGGGCTTCCGGGTGCGATTCCTACTCGGCATAGGGCCAGGCTATTTGCAGGACTGCCTGTCTCCCATTGTGTCTGCTCATCCACCAAATCCGGGGGGGTGGGGGTGATCTAGGGCTCTTCTATTGCACCACCTCATCTTATTAGTTCCACGTTGTGCCTTCTCTAGGGCAGCAATCTGCCTGTGGAACAGCAGCCCTCCGGAGATTAGGGTACCCCGACACTACGACTTTCGTAAAGCATTACAGGGCTGGCTGTCCCCCAGGCTTTGGGAGCCATGCAATTAAATGAGCTCTACTGGTTAATGTGATTATTCTTTAGGAGCTGGGATTGTGTTATGGCATTGAGTTTTTGTAAATCTTGTGCTGGTGGCTTTAACCCTTGTATACCACTCAAGGTCACATTGGGGAGATGGGTGGGTCTAAAAGCTAGTCAGACAAACAAGCCACCCTGTCAAGGGGATGGGGTTGAATCCAGCCAACCTACCAGGTTCTCTTCCCTTCTGCTCTTACAGATTTTCATACTGCCTTTTGGATTTTCCTGTTAAAAAAAACCCTATTCTTTCTGAAACTCTTGGAAGGCTAGGATTGTGAGCCTAAACGATCTGACTCACTAACATTTGCTTGATCTCTGTTTGGCCAACTCATTTTATCATTTTTTTTATAAAAGTTATGCACGCTATTCTGGTATCCAGAGCTAAATTTGCATTTTAAAAAAATAAATATCAAAAAAAATCCTGGGTCTATTGTTGCTTGATGGGACAGCTTCATTGGGAACAACTCCCTTCCACAACTGATGCTGGGCAATATGACAATCCTTATACAAAATGAGTGCAACTTTAAGAATGCACTTGTGACAGCACGGCGGGTCATAAGAAAATGTTTAGGCCCTTTGCCACCCCCAGATGCTCACCAATAAAGCTTATAAACGTGGGGCCCATTCCACACCAAAATATCTTCATCCAGGAAAGCCAAGTGGAGGATCACCAAGCAAACCCACAGCAACAATAATTTGAGAAGCAAAAAGGAGCACAAATATATGAAAGGAGGGTTGGGGTTTTTTGTAAAGCTTTTTAATTTTGACATTTGTGTAGTACCCTCTATCCTAAAATGGCAAAAGCAACATATACGTAAAAGATCTCTGCTTTTACTCATAGTATGAACACTTTCTATGTATGGCTAAAAGAGATCTGAAATATTTCAGGTTGCAGATGAATGAAGAACCAACACACTACCACTACCAACACCCCACCCTAAAAAAATGTTTTCCTCCAGGAAGCCCTGTCAAAATATTCTGTACACTAGTAACAGATGGAGAAGTTGGAGAGATGGGGGGGGGGGGGGCGGAGCAATTATTGCGTTTGTCATTCCTTCCATCATCCTCATGTGCTGCTTGTACACACCCTTATGTTCACATGCGAGTATATAAATAAGGGGTGCGATGCTATCATTAGCCTTGTGAGGATCGTCTGGATCAGACTAGCTATCTGTTCTTTCCCCAAATATCCATCTCTCTTTTCTTTTTTTTTTCATAGTAAGAGTGAAGTATTAGAATGTAGCGTTGCAGGCTGATTCTGCGGACTGCTAGCAGTTCGATCCTGACCGGCTCCAGGTTGACTCAACCTTCCATCTTTCCGAGGTGGTTAAAATGAGGACCCAGATTGTTGGGGGGCAATAGGCTGACTCTGTAAACCGCTTAGAGAGGGCTGTAAAGCACCGTGAAGCAGCATATAAGTGCTATTGCTATTGCTATAAAGAAATATAAAGCTACACTTCTGCATCCACCATAACTTCTCTCTTATCTTTCTTTTTTCCTCCCTGAGTCATTTTAAGGCCTCCACCCAGAAAATATTAAATACTGCTGTTCTGGGTGTTTTGGGGTTTTAAAGCCCCCCCCCCCCCCCCCAACACACATACACACACACACCAAGGAGATGTGCCAGGCTGCAACTAAGCAGGAAATACAATATGCCGACAATGTTCAGTCAGACAGAAATGAATGTGAGTCTTGGTATGTATCCCCCACCCCACCCCACTCCCATCTTATCAGCAATATATAAACTCTCCCATTTTATAACAATAACAACAGTCTTTTGTTGATTAAAGCAAAGCAGACACCGCCCCCCTCTGGTCAGTTGTAGGAACGATATCTTGAAAAAGTAGTCATATACCACGCAGCTAAAAAGACTAGTAGATTTTTGAGAAGATGAAGAAATGTACACATACACACAACTCCCAAATGGGAATATTGATGGTAGAGAAAGACTTTTCATTGAAAGAAGTGTTTAGTGCGTCATAACCCACACTGGTGCTTAAACAGCTAACCTGGATTTGTCCATCACTCCAAGCCACATTTTCTAAGTCACAACAGAATCAGTGTTGTGTGTTCAGACCCAATGATAAAGCACAAGTCCCGACTTGGAAGCTAGTTGGTAGCTGGGTTAATACCCAAAATCAAACAAGTCACATTATGGCTTAGCGTGAAGCAGATCGTTGAATGATTAGCATGACAAATGGATATGCTGAAAGAGGAATTACTTTTAGGTTCAGAAATGTTTGCTAAGTTGTAGTGAATACAACAGAAATAATGGAATAACAGAGTTGGGAGGGACCTTGGAGGTCTTCTAGTCAAGCAGGAAACCCTATACAAGGGGTGCTGAACCTTTTGGGCTGCGAGTGCCCAAAGCACGCATGTGCATACCCAAAATGCAAGTTGCCCCCCCCCGTGCATGCGTGTGCACCTGTGCATGTGCCCCACCCCCGTGCATGAGCAGCAGAGATCCGAATGCCAGCTGGCTGGCGGAAGGTGCACGTGTATGTGCGGTGGAGCTGAGCTGAGGTGATGGCATGCGTGCCCACTGAGAGTGCTATAGGTTCGCCACCATAGCCCTACACAATTTCAAACGGCTGTTCAGTCTCTTCTTAAAGGCTTCAGGTGATGGAGCACCCACAACTTCTGGAGGCAAGACATTCCACCAGTTAACTGTTAATTGAATATCTTCCCTCCCTCCCATCTTTTCCATTGATCAGGATTTTTTAAAAAAATTTCCCCTGTCTCCAAATCATTCAAGCATCTGAAAAAGAAGGCTGATTTTAAACAATCCACAAAAGGGCATCACAGCTGGATAGGACAGCATTTTCTATAATAATGCTTACTGTTTTTACTTTTCAGAACCACTTCTCCAATATAGTGC
This sequence comes from Oxyrhabdium leporinum, assembly GCA_032468155.1. Taxonomy (NCBI): domain Eukaryota; kingdom Metazoa; phylum Chordata; class Lepidosauria; order Squamata; family Cyclocoridae; genus Oxyrhabdium; species Oxyrhabdium leporinum. The sequence goes on along the minus strand of JANHFL010004658.1, from coordinate 108,046 downwards.
TTTGGATCCTCCAGGTGTTGCTGTGCTATGGTTTCCAGGAAGACCAACTGAGAAGAATGATGAGGGATTCTGGGAGTTGTAGTTCAGTGCCAATTGAATGGGGTCCTGGTTCTCCATCCCCGCCTTAATTATACCTTTGCCCTTTGTGACTCTCCTGGTGGGGCTTCTCTCCTCCAGGCTTACGGTTGAGGTAGAAACTGCAGCAGACATGCATGTGCCACTTCCATCAAAGCAAACTGGCTAATTTGCAGAGGCAGAAGGTCTCACCTCAGGAAGGAGCTTTGCGGGGATGAAGCCCGGCAATGCGCTTCCATGAAGCAAAATGCCTCATTGAGGCAGATTGATTTCACTCTTCACCGAGTGCGAATAAAGAGAGACTTAACCGTCTGTAACCACGTCGCTCGTTTAGCTTTGCTTTCCTTCAGAGTCACAAGAAATGGGCTCCTTCAGACAGGTATCTCAGCGAAGAATATTTCTTCCCTTTGACCACACACCAACTGCTTATTGTTTATGAGATCCCCATCTGCTAGCTGAGATTATGTTTCTGCTTGTTTTTAAATTACACACTAAATAAAGGTATGCTTTGCATCTATAAACAACAGAATGTACATTTAATAGGTCATGATTTATGCTTTCCTTCACCGTATATCAGATTTATTTTTAAATTTATCCATTTTTAAAAAATAATGTGAGAGAACTCTTAGTTCTAGAAAAAAAATATCCCTTCAGTAAAACTACTTCATGGCTATGGCCACACTGAGTTTTGGGACAATTGTATGAAGATGGTTGGCCACTTCCTTGTGGCTTCCTTCTAGTCCTCTGTTTCACTTGTAGGCCCCCATCAGATTACTACTAGTTACTTAAGAGCATTACTCCAGCATCACTGGTAAGATATGAAATCTATTCTCTTAGCTATTATAAAAGGTACCAGCATTGTTAGGTGGCTCCAAAGGATATAAGTCATTAATGGAAATTCTGTCATGATGCTGTAAAGGCCACCATTTTTCATGCTAAACAACTCATTCATTAGAGAGCATCACTTCAATATGATGAGATTGTACCTGAAACATTTGAGCTGAAGAGGTGTATTCCTATACAGAATCTATAGCTGAATCATCCATCCGTACAATAAACAGTTTCCTTTCTCACTATCTTTCATTCTCTGCTAACATTATTCAAGATGACTTACATCTATGCCATCAGAGTCTATTGCACTCTCATATTGTCAGGCCCCAGATAATTTCAGGTCTACAATTTGACCTCTCTGAGAATATAGGAAGTTTGAGGGGGAAATGAATTGTTTTGATTATTCACTATGAAGAACATTTCTTGGAGATAAAGGGCAAGAATTCCACCGATGATGTTGGCATTGCTGTGGCAGACCTGAACCAAGAACAGATGGAAAGGCAGAAAGAGTAATTGGGCTTGGACATTTTCATCAGGGTAAGAGCTAAAGGATGAAGGAATAATTGAAAATGACAAAAACATAAATACCAGTAACTTAGCATGTTTAAACCTACAACAGGTGATAACTAGCCACCTTGACTAAAGTAGGGAAAAAAATAAGCCTAGATGATGTGAAGTAAAATACAACAGGATTAAAGTCTGGAGCACATTTCACATCTGTATGTGTCTGTCATTTGATGACAGTTGCATTTATACTTAAAACCCTCTAGCTGCTCCATTTTGTCAACTGAATGCTCTGCCCGCCTCCCAACAGGAAGTTGGATCAACCAATCAGCATGTGGGACGTATATCTCCACACAATGCGTAGTTCAAATTTGGGAGGTGTGCGCTTCAGTCTATCTGCAACCATCTGCAATCTACACTTTCCCATCAATCCCTTTGCAGTGTAGTATGCTTCAACACCTATGTGCAATTACAGACAAGTCTAAGTCAAGCTTAAGTCGGGAGATCTTTGTCCCCCTTATACTTAACCATGGCACAAACATTCCTAAGAATTGCTTATAATTGCTAGGTCTTCATTGCATTGCTTTATTTCACCTTTAACAGCTTAAAAGCATTCTTAGTTGTTCTAATACTAAGATAGAACAGCCCCTAGTAAGTTTTGCCATTGGTATAATCTGAGGCCATTCACCAACCAATCAGCTGATTCCCCACTCACAGGTGGGATCATCCAGTACTTATTGGGTACAATGGCTTAATGTGGCCTTGGCCCTCCCCTCAATTATTGGACATTGTCATCCAAGGTAGTTCTCCTTTGCTTAGCAGGAAACCCCAGCCCTTCAAATCCTACTTTCTCCTGCCCCCACCTGGTATCTGAGCTCAGAGATGGGGATCAGTACCAAATTGACAATGAGGATGCAGATTGCCTAATGAAGCAGGACAGTCTCTCTCTCTCTCTCTCTCTCTCTCTCTCTCTCTCTCTCTCTCTCTCTCTCTCTCTCTCTCTCTCTCTCTC
>JANHFL010004658.1:2664-31025 GCA_032468155.1 Oxyrhabdium leporinum | reverse complement strand
AAGCTGTAAACCGCCCCGAGTCTTCGGAATGGGGCGGTATATAAATGTAAAAATAAATAAATAAATAAATAAAATAAGGGAGACTGAAAATTTACGTTTGGCTCAATTTGTTTACTGTGATGAAGGTTTTTCTCTCACCAAACAGCAACTCCTATAGGATGGATTACAGATATGTTAACGTAAAGATTAGCAACTTGGGGCTTCCAGTTTGACATTGCTGCGAGATCAACGCAAGGGAGCAGGGCTCCGCATCCCCACACCAAATCCTCTTCATTGGAGGGGCCCCTAGGGGGCTAAAGTCACCCCATATGGGTGACATACAAAGGAGGGGCACCCTGCAGGTCGCGGAGAGCAGCGGCTCTCCTGCTAGACCCAGTGTTTCTTCCCTCTTTGTCGAAGACGAAGATGAGGCAGCCATCATAGCTGCCATGAAGCTGGGACAGCCGAAGAAACAAAGACTGTACTGGAGCGGTGAGAGTGGACAGTGTTTGGAGCTGGGTTAGATGATTTTTAAATTTTGTCTAGGATTTACCCTAAAAATAAATAAATCCGGACAAAGAGGCTCTTTGGAATATTTTTAAGCAGCGATCAAAGAGAAACAGAGAGAAAGTGCACCCTAACAAGAAATAAGTTAAAGTTATAAAATACAGAAAGTTTGGATGGATAAATCTTACTGGCATGACTTTGAATAGGCATTTTAAAATGCTGGAGAGCTGACTGTTTATTGAATATTTTTGGCCAATTAACCGGAAATAAACAGCTGACAGAATAGTCTTAATGCTGAATTTTAAGCTGAAGGCGCCATCTACTGCTGAATGTATACATATCATGTTAGACTCCTTGAATAACAGAAACAACCTTGGAAAATTTTGATAAAGGCAGAAAATAACACCTGGAGGTCTGCTGTATTATCTACTGTTCTACATTTATCTACTGTATGGTCAGCAGAGAATTAACCTTGAAAACCTGGAGGATACCCTAATGGAATGATTCTTGAATTTTGGAATTAACTGGCAACTTAAAAAGTGGACTTAAGGAGCTGTTTGGAAAATGCCCTGGACTGTATGAATGGAACTAACTGACTAATTCTGGGATATAAAGAACTATAACTATTATATTCCCTGATGAACAATGTTAAGTAACTTACTGGCTTTAGGAAATAAAAAAGAATAGACTTTGGAGTGGTGACAGACAACTGACACAACACTGAGTAATATTTGGACTTTTTAAAGCAAGACAAGATGGCTCATCAGGAAGAATTGGAGGCACTTCAAAGAGAAACTGTGCTGGCGATCCAAAGTCTTTATAATTCTATGATGAGGAATTCCAGGGAGATAAAAGACCTACTACATGACATAACTGGAAAGACTGAAAATGTGCAACGAGGAATAATAAATCAAAATAACAAAATCCAGGAAACAAGGGAGATGACTTAAAGCTTAGAGGGTATAGAACAGACTACACAACAAATAGAACAAGGAGAAAAGAAAGAGGAAATAATAAAGTTGGGTAAAATAAAGTTGGGAGAGTATATACTAGGAGGTAGAAAAATAGAATTGGATAAATTGAAAGATACCTTAGAGAAAAAGACAACATGATTTGGCAGACCTGGGGGTGGACTGGCAGCAAAAAATAGTGGAGATGGAAATGATGGCTGGGTTGAATACAAACAATGTAGGCAAGGACCCAACTGAGGTGTATGGGAGGCATGTTAAAAAGAGAAGAAGTGCAACTTCTAAGAGGATGAGAGACGACGAATAGAAAATATTCTTTTTTTTTTCTTAAATAACAAGATTGGCTGTATTAAGTATTAGAATAGATTAAGAGATTAGAAATAGAGGGAATATTGTTATACATATTTTTGCATAATACATTTAAAGTGAAAAGTAAAGGCTAAGATCAGACTTTGAAAAAGGATGTTATCAGGTATGCTCAAGAATAATGTTAATACTATTAGAAGGGTGTAGCAAATTTTGAGCAACTAAAGAATGAAGGATTATGTGCTGATATAAATATAATAACATTAGAACCATATAAGTTTGATTAATGTAGTAATTATTATTTGAATCAATATCACCTCTGTATCAATATGAATGAAACTCAGAGGCCACACTGTCCATGTAATAATATTGATGTACCTTTAAAAAAAATAAAAAACCTGACCAGAAAAAAAAATTAGCAACTTGTCTGCCTCTCAATTTTAAATGAGAATTCTTTGGAATTCACATGGGATCGCAGAATGTAGGTATCTTGGCAGCTGCATAAAAATGTGTTAAAAACAACAAAATGTTTCTTTGACTTTGTGTTAATGTGAAGTGCAGAATGAATTCTGTTCAAGGCCTCTGGCTGTGTACTCACCACCAGCACGCAATCAAACATAACAGCAACACAATAAAAACATATTAGTGGTCAATATTATTGTGCTGCTGGGCTAAACAACCTTGGCAGTCATCTTATTTTTCAATTCAGTTAAATTTTCAGGATAAAACTTTTCCAGTGTTTTTTTTTAAGGAAGGACCCTAGTTTTTATACATTCTTATATTTTTCTTCCCTTCTTCTACTTTCACTACAGAATAACTCAAATAGCATAGCTAGAGAAAATTACATTTCAGATATACCTGATGTGTCACTGGAACTGACAGCCATGTAGTTAATCTCTTGTCAGGATAATTAATAACATTTCCTGGAAATTAGCTCTCTACTCTGAGAGAATCAGTGCCCCTATGACTAAGATGTACAAATGTAATTTTTGTACGCCTTAACATAATTTCATGTAAGAATGAAATTGGAGAACTACTAAATTATGGTACTTCATCATATGGTTAGAAATAGAAACATAATCGTAGGGCTGGAAGTGGCCTTGGGGATCTTATAGTCCAACCTCCTGCCCAAGACAGTAGTTCTTATTCCATCGTAGATAATGATTGTTCAATCTTTTCCTTAAAATTCTGCAGAGATGGAGCACCTATAATTCTGTTCTTCCAAGAACTAAAGGCTACTCAGAATTAATAAACCACTGTTGATTGATCATCAAATAAACAGCAGAAAAATTATTTTGAAGTTGAAGAAAATACCTGGACAAGCAAACTGAATGTTGATTGTTGTAAACAGCAGCTTTTAAAAAATCAAGAAGCCTAAGATTGAAGAAATGCTGAAATAATTGCATTTTTCCTGGCCTACCAGCATAATAAAATCTGAATCTAGTGCAGTATGCATGGTTCTCATATAAGCAGCATTATGCTGAAAACAGTCAAAGCTAATGATTTCATTATGAAATAAAAACTGTAAAAGATATGTTTAAAACTCTATAGATTACAATTAAAAAAAACCTGAAGACAAACCTCAGTGAAACAGATCCTGTATTTTAGGAACTCCTAAAATTAATTGTGCAGACTTTCACTGTGACAACTCTGGTCAAAACCTCAGCACCTCATCTTCTCAAGATAGACAGAGTTTTGATCTTATATGGGGGGGGGGTGTCACAAATCACACTGCAGTGTTCTTTTCCTTTTATGGACAAAAAGCAGAAGAAAAGCAATTCAGTTCAGTAAAATGCTCATATCAGGCATTCACTTAAAAAATGTGCAAGCTATAATGCAAGTCTTCCTTTCTCCCTTGATGAAAATGGACACATCCCAAATAAATAAATAAACCAAAAAAAAAACCCAACAACAACCCAACCACACACACACCACTTTTGTCTTAAATATTTGGTGAGTTAGATGTTGTTCCTGTGGGCATAAATGCATTTGATACATCAGTTTTCATAATGGATTAAGTGTGCTTATGGTTTTATCAGTAGCATAGACTCATTTTTAAAACAGATTAAACTGAACAGCAGAGTAGCAAAAATGCACATATGCATTAGTTGCTATTTACAGTTTTTACAGATGTCCTACAGTATAATGTCTCCCACTATCAACATGCTAAATGCTGCCTTTGATTTTTTTAAAGTATCTTAACACAACTAGGAGGAAAAAAAGCTGAAAAGCTAATTAAAAACCCATTATTAGTCAGCTTGTGCAAGTATCAGGAATATTATACAGGCAATTTCCTCAGTGGCTTGAAGGATCTTGTTATGTCCTGGTTAGGTGGCCTAATTTAAATCATATGCAATTGAATGGGACAGTATTCATAAGGCACCAGAGAGGGTTTTTTCCTCTGGAGAAGAAAATATTTTTCTAATTATTTTACTTGATTAAAAAAAAAACAGAACTACACTCATCTAATTCTGCTGACTGCCGGCTGCCAGCAGTTCAGCAGTTTGAGTTTCATCACCTCAAGGTTGACTCAGCCTTCTACCCTTCTGAGATCGGGTAGGTAAAATGAGGACCCAGATTGTTGGGGGCAAGAGGCTGACTCTGTAAAACCACTTAAGAGAAGGCTGGAAAGCACTGTGAAGCGGTATTTAAGTTCAAGTGCTATTGCTATCAGAGTTAAAAGGTCAGGGTGAAACAACAGGCCGTCACCTAAACTCTTGAAGAAGAAACAAGGTCCAAAAAAGTTGATAACAAATAAAGAAGGAAAAATTGTGCACTGCAGCTAACCCAAATTTTTAGTCTCTATATCAAACTAGTACTATTATGGCTGGACGAATTAGTCCTGCACAAAACAAATGATGGAGAAGAAATTCAAAATTTTATAGAAATGTCATATATATCAAAATATAAGAGAATTAAAACATCCATCACCCTTCATCTGTCTTGGCGGTAATGAATAATATAGTCCGTCACATCTGGAGGACAATAGATTGGAAATGATTTCTATATGAAGTTTAGGTTAAAAAAAACGCAGTGTTTTCATACACGGTTGAAAAATTTACATACTATTGAATTCTTTACTTCTAGCAGATCAAAGAAGAAACAATTGTTTTTCTAGCTGCTTGTGAGAGAGACGGTGACACAGTTAAGATCCTTTGGCCCAGGGCTGGCTACTACTAAGGAATCATAACTTTCCAAATCAGGGGTCTCCAAGCTTGGCAACTTTAAGACTTGTGGACTCCAAATTCCCAGAGGAATTTCGCTGAGGAATTCTGGGAGTTGAAATCCACAAGTCTTAAAGTTGCCAAGCTTGGAGACCCCTGTTCTAAATGACTGTGGAAAGCAATTCAGTGATACTGTAGCCAAAAACTGCCCCCTTTGGGTCACAGTTTAATTGTGTACATGGGAATGGGGGGTTCTCGAGGATGAAGTGCTCCTTCCTCACTCTTCCATCCCAAATTTCCCACTACTAAAAGTCAGCCATCTTGCCACTGAATTTTGCCACAATTTCAGAGTGTTTGTGGTCCACAAATAGGGCAGTTGGAAAGATCACGTAGGGTTTATGAGCTGCCCATCAGTTTCACAGCCAGCACAGATTCAAATGAGAGTTTCTAAACCAAACTCAACACTTTAGTTCTCCAGTTTGCTTTGGACGCTGATGAGATACAAAAACAAAAATATGTGGCTCTTGCGATCAGTTTAGTGGGTCACTAAACCATGTAAACTTAGCCCAAGTGCTATTACATACTGTCATCAATTAGACACGGCATTATTGTATATTTAGATTGAAATTATAAACAAATGCAAAACTATTAGCTTCAGGTTGATATTCATTCACTCAATTTCTATAGGCACCCATTTCAGTCAATGACTCTGGGCAGCTTACAATTCAAAAAAATATATTTATTTATATTTTACATTCCTAAATTGCCCATCTCTCTCAAAGAGATGTTGCAATACTAAAAACATTTTAAAATGGTAAAAACACTAAAAACAATGCAAACATTCATAAGAGCAAGATATTGGCCAGTTAGCAATATAGCCAGGAAATGGGGCCCTTGATATATTCAGCACCCCAGGTTGTTGAAGGCCTTATGAAAAGCAAATGGGCTGGGACCATTCTAATCTCCAAAGATAAATGTCATATCCAATATTGAATATGTACATAAAACAGATACATATGTACACGGGAAAAGGAATTGAAATATCCAAGTTTGGAACATCAAGAGACCAAATTTTTAAGAAAAAAAATGTACTTATGACTGAAGACTAAAGTTAATTCATCAGACAATCTTGTTTTATGTATTATGGACTCCTCAACAATGATTTTAAAAAGATGGATATCATTTTTTTTTTGCGTTGGCATTGTAATTTGAGATTTCTCTGACTCATATTATTTGGTCAGGTTTCTTTATGGCTCTGTTTTTTTTTTCAAGTGATTACATCTGTTAACATAACCCTGAGAAAACCCACAGCAGTTAGTAAATGAGATGCTGAATTATACTCTAAAATATGCAATTTTATGAAGAACTGGCTGTATTGAGTCTGAAACTTGGCAGAGAATTATCCTACATAAGTGGAAATGAATCAACACTTCACATATTGAAGAATTGATTCAAAATATGTGTTCCCTCTTGAACTTTAACATTTCTTAATATTATAAAAACGAGAAGATGAAACAGGATGTTTCTACATGGCCCAGATTTAATAAAATGATAACATAATCAAGCCAATTCTATATTAATATTATAAGAACCATATAGTTGTGGATGTAGTTAGTAAGGCACCAGAAGAGAGATGTTGAATTTTAGTCCTCTCTTAAGCACAAGGCTAGCTGGGTGACTTTGAACCAATCACTCTCTCTTAGCCTTGGGAAAGGCAATAGCAGTCCACATCCAAAATGTTGCCAAAAAACTGTAGGGACTCATTATTAAGTATAATTTTCCCTCTGATTGTATTACTACTATTGTTTTTATTTTTATGGACTTTTACAATAATTATGTATTTCTGTGCACAAAATGAATAGGTAGGTGTATAAACACAGAGAGTAATTTCTGTTTGATTCAGTTAGTTGTGAGATAGTTTTCAAACACCCATCATTGTCATTCCCAACTACTCAGAGCAATTTGATGGTGATCTATGATTGTCTTCACTTTTGCTGCCTTGAAATTTTAAGAACAAAGGGCAAAGGTGGTAAGAAGCTCAGGAACCAGCAGGAGGGGGAAAGCAAGACTTCTTGTGTGAAGAAACATCTCAAAAATAATACAAATACGTACATCAAAACATCACCCCTCAGCAAAAACAGGGTGATCTAGAAATAAACCAGCTCAGTTTTTCAAAACTACCGACACCACGGGAACACAGAAGTTTGGAGTTGCTTTTGAAGTGGTACAGAATCTCTCTGTAGTAGTGGCTTTAGTACTGGATAAAGATGCAGATGAGGTACTTATAGTTACCTAAAACAAATCTTAAACAACCTAAACTTGCTAATATATGAAAAAAATAAGAAACTGTTCATTTAACTATTTTGTATCTGTTTGAATTATGCTATATAATTTAGAAATCTTATTTTATGTGATTTTTCTACTATAAGTTTTCACCCCATCTGGAATTGTCTACTAACTTTAATGAAACTGTACTTCCCATGACTGGCATAATGCCATAACAACATTTTTCAGATTTTCTTCTTGTTATTACTTGCAGTTTCGGACAGAATACAGCAAACTTAAGATATCCTTAACAAACATGTCCAGTAGTTTTTGTATTCATTTGTGCCACCTTTCCCCTGATATAAAGGAATAAAATAAAATTCTTACAACTGCCAAGCATAGATTTATAGTAATTCCTTTTCATTCTGATTTCTTTCCCTCTGATTTCTTTTCTTCCACCTTCAGTTTTTTTCTCAAATTTTATTATTGAGATCACCCACAAAATGGCCATTCCCACATTCAGAATCTCTGATCTCCCTTGTACCTTTCTCAAATTCTCTCAATCAGTCATAACAATCAAATCAATCGAGTTTATATTCTTTGCCACGTGTGAATGGGTTTACACTATATTCAAAGCAGATCTTTTTCAATGCAGTTACTAATTACCATTTGTAACATAATCACTTTTTCTGTACTCTTTTGTCTCAGTCCTAGTCATCTATTCAAGTCATTTAGCAGAATTTTCCCAGATATTATTAAGTCAAACCCTTGGAAAATATATCCCCAAAGTCATATCTAGTTATTCCATAATCAGCCTTCATTGAAATGAGGTACGGTGGTTAGAATGCAATATTGCAGACTGACTCTATCCACAGCTTATTCAATCCTGACCAGCTCAAGATTGACTCAGGCTTCCATCTTTCCAAGGTCAATAGAATGAGGACCCAGATTGTTGGGGGCATTATGCAGATGTTGTAAACTGCTTAGAGAGGGCTGTAAAGCACTATGAAGTGGTATATAAGTCTAATTGCTATTGCTATTGATTCCATTATAGCCTAGGTTACTCCAATTCATTTGCTGATGTATATTTCAGATCTATCGTTCATAATTAAAATTACATTTCCACTTCTAGGCATGCATTCATCAATTCTATCCAGACCATCTTTCTTCAATTTCATTACATATTTCCCCTTTTTCTTAGTTTCACGGCCACCAAGAAATCATTTTTTCTTTCTTTCGCTTTATATCATATAGTAATTCATAATCATTAAATTGTTTTTACATTCTGAATTGCAAACATCTATAACTGCAGTCATCATGAGATAGGCCATAGAGATTGAACTTCACCCACCACACAACATGGTTTAACTGCAACTTTCACCTAATGCTTTTTAATAAGATAAATAAAATAGAGACTAGATGCAATAATCATATACGCTATGATAAAACCATTTGTAAATCAAAAAAGTAACAAAAATAATACAAAGGTTAATGCAGTTTTATTATTTTAGTAATTCTTATAAAATGTAAAAAACAGAGTCACTAGCAGCATAGAACAAAGTCACAGAACTAATGCATTAATTAAAAACATTCCAAAATAAAAGCATACAGCAGTGAGACAAGAGGATTATACATTCCTCAAGACAAGAATGTTTCAACAGAATCACACAAAGAAGCTTCATCTGTTAGTGTACTGAAGATTTTCTGGAAACTGGACAATAAAGAGGAGATTAATCCAGCCTACACACTAGATAAATAGATAAAAGAAAGCTAACATGGAAGGCTCAAACTGTTAGAAGGCATTAGCTAACAGGACTAGCAGCTAGTTATCACAGATTCCTAATCAACATGCCCAAAACTCAATTAAGGTAAAGGTAAAGATTTCCCCTTTCCAGTTGGGTCTGATTCTAGGGGGCAGTGCTCATCTCTGTTTCTCAGCGGAAGGAGCCAGAACTGACCAAAGGTATTTCCATGGTCATGTGGCCAGCATGACTCTACACCAAGGAGCACGGAACACTGTTATCTTCTCACTGAAGTGGTGCCTATTTATCTACTTGCGTTTCCATGCTTTCGAACTGCTGGGTCACCCCGTTGCATGGTGCTTGGGTCTTGAACCCGGGCTGCCAGCTTTTCAGCTGACAACATCTTTAACCGCCAAGCCAGTAACAGAGTTGGAAGGGACCTTGGAGGTCTTCTAGACAAACCCCCTGTTCAGGCAAGAAACCCTATACCATTTCAAACACATGGTCATCCAATCTCTTCTTAGAAACCTCCAGTACTGGAGCATCCACAACTTCTGGAGGCAAGTTATTCCACTGATTAAGGGTTCAAATTGTCAGGAAATTTCTCCTTAGTTCTAGGTTGCTTTAGTTTCCATCCATTGCTTCTTATTTATTTATTGAATTTATATTGCCGCCTATTCTTCCATGGCGTTCGCCTATTCTTGTCCTGCCTTCAGGTGCTTTGGATAATAGATTGACTCCCCCCTCTTCTTTGTGGCACTCCCTTAGATATTGGAACACTGATATCACGTTACCCTTATTCCTTCTTTTCATTAAACTAGACATGCCCAACTTCTGTAATTGTTATTCATATGTTTTTAGTCTCCAAGTTCCCTAATCATCATTGTTGCTCTTTTTTTGAACTCTTTCCAGAGTCTACATCTTTTTTATATCATGGAGACCAAAGTTGGATTCAATATTTCAATTTTTGTCTTACCAAGGCACTATAAAGTGGTACTAACACTTCATGTGATCTTGATTCTACCCCTCTGGTAATGCAGCTTAGGACTGCACTGGCTCTGTTAGCAGCTGCAGCACACTGCTGGCTCATATTTCAATGATTGTCCACCAGGATTCCAAGATCTCTCTCACAGTTGCTGTTATTGAGCCAGGTATCACCTATTCTCTACCTGTCCATTTGGTTTTTCCTGCCTAAATGTAGAACCTTACTTTTCTCATCATTGAATTTCATTTTGTTAGATAAGGCCCAGTGTTCAAGTCTGCCGAGATCCTTCTGCATCTTGAGCCTCTCTTCTGGAGTGTTACCTATTCCTGCTGGTGTGTTCTGCAAATTTGATGAGTTCTCCTTTTATCTCCTCATCTAAATCATTTAACTCTGCCCTTTAATGACTTGCTATACAGAGAAGTCCACTATGCCTACTTCTCTCCTGAACTATGGTCCTTGAACATGAAAAGTAAAATATAACTTTTGCATAAGTTAGCAATTGATTCATGTAAGATCACTTACACGAGCAAAGGTCTGTCAGTACAAGAGATTTATTACTAGAGAGCCAGTTTGGTGTTCTTGTTAAGGCATCAGACTAGAATCTAGCAAACTGTGAGTTCTAGTCCCAACTTGGGCACAAAGCTGGCTGGGTGATCTTGGGCCAGTGTCTCAGCCCTAGGAAGGAGGCAGTGGCAAACCACTTCTGAGTAACTTTTCAGGGACTTGTTCAGGCAATCGCTAAGAATCAGGCACAATTGAATGGAAAGAAAAATAAATTACTAACACTAAGTTAGCTCCATCTCTGCTTGTGGCTAGCCAAGTTGCCTGCCAAAACGGCCAAATCTTAGCTCTCCCAGTCAGCCTTCCCCACAAGTTTCACTTCTTCAATTCCTTTCATACATGCATGAATGCTGGAAGGCATTCTTTTTTGCAACAAAAACCACAACTGTAATGCCAAAAGGAACATACTCTAAAGAATTGCAGAAAAATGAATGTCCTCAGAAATTAAGACAACACTAATCCAATACAGGTAGTCCTCGATTTACAACAGTTCATTTAGTGACCATTCGAAGTTGCAATGGCACTGAAAAAAGTGACTTATGACCATTTTTCATACTTACGACCATTGCAGCATCCCCATGGTCACGTGATTAAAATTTGGATGCTTGGCAACTGGTTCGTATTTATGAAGGTTGCAGTATCCTGGGGGTCATGTGATCACTTTTTGTGACCTTCTGACAATCAAAGTCAACGAGGAAGCCAGATTCACTTAACAACCATGGTATTAACTTAACAACTACAGTGATTCACTTAACCGCGGTAAGAAAGGTCATAAAATGAGGCAAAATTCACTTAACGAGTGTCTTGCTTTGCAACAGAAATTTTGGGCTCAATTGGGATCATAAGTGGAGGACTGCCTGTATTGTTATTGGAGATTATGGGTAGCACAGAATCTGAGAGAGATTGAAACAGGGCTCAAGAATGAAACAAAATCTAAGTGTTCAGAAAAGAACTTTCAAAATAAGAAACAAAATGTTATTATGTCAAGAGAGGAAGCAGCTCCCTGGCTCTTCAACAGGAGCACAATGATCTATGAAAGATTTACACTATAAAATGAAGCACTATTAGGATTTACAATGTATGATGAAGACAGTTTTAGAGGGTGCCAAAAATAGCTAGGAGTTTGAACAAAAGAAGTTAATAAAGAAAATCAGGACGTCATTCAACAGATCTATGCCAATAAAGATTCCTATTATGTATTATGCATATTTAAATTTTAACAAAATTCTGGTTTTGGGATTAAGTAGATTTAAAAGCATCGGAGTCCTTGCTTACTGCATGTCACTGATGCTCCATTCTGCAGTATTCCACTACATCCTCTCTCTCTACTGCAGCAGTGAAAAGCATGATGGTTGATTCTTCTGCCTTGCTTTCAAGAATCATCTACATCTATAACTGGTAACAGTCGTAAAACACATTTTTAAGGTATACAAAACTGAAATAAGCCTTTTGTAGTAAGCTACAAAATGACTGTTGAAAACACAAAGATTCCTCTTGCTCTGGCAGAGCGATTCCAACCACCTCTGTTCAAAAATAACAGCTAATTCCTTATAGCTAGTCCTCACTTAACCAACGTTCATTCAATGACTGTTCAAAGTTACAACAGCGTTGAACAAATAGTACTGTCAGAAGAATAATTTGGGGTTCCAACTTGAGTCAGGGCTGTGCAAGAATAAATAGAAATGAGATCCAGACAGCTGTGAGGAAAGAAGAAATATTTATTTCTAAAAGCAAAACAGTTTGCATTTAGGGGCAGGCTGCAGAGACATGGGGTACAGCAGCAGATTTTTATAAAGGGAGCTTGTCCGGGGTGTTATGTGCTGATTCTGGTGTGTGTGTGTGTGTAAGTATGTTCATTCTTGTGAACGTGCAGTTCCTCTGGACCTGGGGTCCCCAAGCCCCAGTCCGTGGCCTGGCACTGGGCCGCGACGTGTTAGAAACAGGGGCGTGCAAACAAGCGAAGCCCCATCCACAGGAAGCAGGTAGCACACAAAGCCACGCCCCCTCCGGTCCGCAGAAAACCTTTCCCTACAGAACCAGTCCTCGGCGTCCAAAAGGTTGGGGGCCACTGCTCCAGGAGACGTCATTTAATTAACTTTGCCTTTAAAAACCTCATCCATTGATATGTGGATTAGGTCTGGGTTAATTATTTCAGAAAGTTTGCTAATTTTAGTTGATTAACTTAGTTTCAGCTTGACTGTTAATTATCTAGTGGAGACACACTAATTCTCAGGCCGTTGTGAATTCTGTTAATATTTTAAGGGAAGATGGAAACAATATAAAGAATAAAATATATAGAGATATAAAATTTCTCACAGTACTTACAACCAGCCTTCAAAATTACAGCTGTTTCAGCAGCAGAAGCCCCATGGTCAAGTGATCAAAATTTGGGCGCTTGGCAGACTACTTGCCTTTATGGCCAAAGCACGTGCTTCAACTTCCCAACTAACTGCCACCTTCCCATCTCCGCCCGCTTGGATGCCCTGCACTCTGCCACATACCCCTGCTTCCCCAGATGAACTTCACCCAAAGGCCTTGCAAAAGGCCAGGTGCGCTTGGCCAGGGGCACTTTGTCAGCAGTGGGGAGTCGGGGGGAGATGTTCAACTGGGGGCAGCAAAGCTAGGGGGTGGAGATGAGATATTGTAGGGGGGAGGATAATAAGTGAAGTTGAAGCAGGGATGAGTGTGGCGGGACAGAATCATGAGGTCTTTGCCTAACAATGGAGCAACCTTACCTAACGACTGCAACCAGAACTATCAGAACTGATTTCACTAAGTAGTGTGGTCACGTGATGCTTTGCCTAAAGACTGCTTCGCTTCATAGCAGAAATCTAGGTCCCAATGAGGGTCATTAAACAAGTATAATAACTACCTGTATTTGAAATGATTTGAAGCCACAGTACTGGATCAACAGCTTCATTGCGCAGCACATAGTACAATTATGACAATTTCCATTAATTATAGCAGTAATTATATAAGCTCAATGTTTACACGTACTAAATAGTATAATAAAATTGTACCCTTATCTGAGGACACGCAGATGAGTGGACTTCAACTTCCAGAATTTTCAAGGACAACCATGCTGACTGGGAAATTAAGGTGACACACCTAAAAGCAGAAAATATTAAATCCACATTATTGCTGTAATCATTTACTATTTTAATCATAGTACAGAATTTTTCTAAACTAGACTAATAAACTCGTGAATAAAATACCTCAAAATCTCTTCTACAGCGGAAATATTCTTTCTGCTTGCCTCAAAAGTAGACAAGCTGATGTTTCCCAAATTATTTGGATGTTAAATCTAATCAAGTCCAACCAGCCAGTCCCACACAAAGGGTTATGGAAACAGCGGTCTAAAACATCTAGAAGTTGCATATCCTTGGTTACTGGGCAGTACAAATCCTTCCAAAGAAACTGTGTACAAAGCACCTCTCTTTGAATCAATAAAGGACCTATATGTTTTTCCAGGCTTCGTGGTGAGGTCAAACACTCTTCCTAGCTTTATTTGCATGAATGTGCACGCACAGCCACTTTGCGTCGCATGCAGGTGCATGGAGAGTCAGCGGGGAGCAGCGTACAAAAATAGCTGCACTGGCGTGGAAAAAGACATGGCTGTTTCATTTGTTCAAAGAGGGTAGCTTCAAACATGTTCCTGCATGTTGCAGGGCTTCTATTTCAAAGGAGCTGCAGTCCTGTTTTATAAAATGGCTTTACAAAACACCCAGCGAAAACAAACAAAGGCAGCTTGTCTTTTCTTATGGGGATTCCAAGCACTTGATGATGTTTCAAGCTATCTGCTGCTTGATTTTCAGCTCGTCAATATAATTTTCGCATTACATCACAAATGTGACTGCACAATATATCACGTAAGAATCGGGGATGTTGTTGATCACACGTTCATTCCTATACTTCTATTGGGAATTTACCATTTTTACCATTAAAAGACATTTAATATTTTTCTTTATTAAGCTTGCTCCACAAACCCAAGCAGCGGATGCTACTAACAGACCTCATAGAGGATCCTATATGGACCCTGACTGAGTTGGTGGCTCTGTGTACACATTATACTAAGCCATGTGATTTGTTCTGGGCTTACACAATATGTGATAACTCACTACTATAGTTTTAATAGTATATACAGACCAGGTCACTATGGCTCGTTTAGCAAACCACGTTAAAAAGTGGCTCTCCGTTGTGCAATCCAAACACAAGTAAAATGAAACAGGTACTTCTCAAAATCTGAGGCAGCTATTGTAAAGACACATACCTAGAAATAAACAAGATTGTACTCAAGAAGATTTTTGATTTTTGAGCAGATGTGGCGCAATTAGTTTCATAGTTATTACAGTACATCAGATTAAGGATTATATATTTGTTTGTTTTTCATCCCATCTTTATTATTGTTTATAAATAACTTAAGGCAGCGAATGCATCTAGAACTCCTTCCTCCCCTCCTCCTCCTCCTATTTTTCCCACAAGAACCACCTGTGAGGTGTTCTAGAAAAGATGATTTTTTTTTTGTAATGGAATATGGAAATGATATTAGGGAAAGAGGGGAAGAGATGCTCCCTAGGAAACAGTCAGACAAGAGAGGCAGGAGCCCCCCTGTGGTTTAACAGTCAGAGAAAAGAAACTTGAGAAGGACCCACCCTCCTAATGGATCGAGAAGTTAAAGGTGACAATGGGAAATGTTGTACTTTCACACAATGGGAAATATTGTACTTTAATAGTGTAAGTAGCCTTACAGTAAAGTAGATTTAGCTCATCTAGTCATATTTGTTGTCTAATTTACCTGGGAGGGCTGATATCAGTCTTATCAGTTTCTTACTCTCTTCCAAAGAGAAGAATTTCAGGAATGGCCTCTGATCCTCAAGGAATCCTGTTAACCACTGGGCATCTGGCAGCTGTGTTATTACAATACCAACAGCAAATAGATGCCCAGATGACAACTTAGAGAATGCCACAATACAACAAACACAGTGACTGGGGCAAAATGTGTCTCAATCCGCAGCAGTGCAACAGACAGCAGCTCAACCAATGCTTCCATGTTTCCATGACAGCTTGCCAGAGACATTTGGGCAGGGGGACCAGGATCAATCCCAGACATTCAGCTCTCAGAATGAAATATTTATGGTCAGCAGACAGGATTGAGAGACTTTTGTGCTGAGCCTGCTGAAGGAAGCAACAGTTAAGTGGGCAATACTGTTCACTAAGGGGAATGATCCAGTGCTGGACAATTTAATGCATAAACTCAAAAGGATGCTTTGGAGATCCCATACAGGGAATCATAGCTAGTCACGATTTTAGAAGCTCAAGAAGGGACCGAGGAGATTAAGGGAATATATTTCAGTAGAGATATTCAGAATGACTTAATTTCTCTGACTGACCAGTTCATGGAAAGGCTAGCTCCGTGATGGTGAACCTATGCCACGCATGCCGGAAGTGGCACGCAGAGCCATCTCTCTGGGCACACCAGCCATCGCCTGTTGCTCTTCTGGACGGTCTTTGTGCACATATGTGCGCCGGCCAGCTGGTCTTCGTGTGCAGGGAGCGCCGGAAACCGGAAGAGCAGCTCCCAGCACCGGCATGTGTGCCAGCCAGCTGGTCCTCCAGTTTCTAACATGCATGCACATGCGAACAACAGCTGCCCGGCGCGCGCATGCCAGCCAGTTGGTCTTCACACGTGCATGCGAGTTAGAAACCGGAAGACCAGGTGGCCGGCACGCATGTGCATGCCGGGAGTTGCTCTTCTGGTTCCTGGCACGTGCTGCTGAAAAAGTTAACCACCGCTGGGCTAGCTGATGACCTAAAAGTTGAGCTGGTGAAGCAAGGCACCCCAAATACCCTGGAAGAGCTCTATTAATGTAGTAGAGGTGATCCTCGACTTTTGATTACAACTGAGTACAAAATTTGTGCTGCTAAGTGAGACAGTTGTTAAGTGAATTTTGCAGAGCCTCTACGGTTGCTCGTAAGGGCAAACAACTGCTGTGGTAGCGCAAGATTCGTAGTTTTGGGACTTGTTCATAAATGCTAGGGGGCGCTTATTGCTTAACTTTGAACGTTCGCTTCAGGATCAGCTGTATACAAATATAACGAATCAGAGCATCAGTCATACTGGAACTACTTTCTCATTCCATCACTTGATACCACATATCCTTGGAAGCAATAACTAACATTCCATTCCTTCGTCAAGGTTCTTCAATGAATGGGTGTGCAAAATAGGTAGCCTCCAAGGCAGCCACACCTTAAGCCACAGAGAATTTTATAGACAATAACAGCACCGTGAATTGCATCCATCAGCTGGCACAGTAGAGATACAGTAGCCCTCCACTCGTGACCACAATTGAGCTAAGTGAGATATGTGTTAAGTGAGTTTTGCCCCATTTTACAACCTTTCTTGCCAGAGTTGTTAAGTGAATCACTGCAGTTGTTAAGTTAGTAACATCGTTGTAAGTGAATCTGGCTTCCCCACTGACTTTGCTTCTCAGAAGGTCGCAAAAGTTGATCACGTTGCAACGTTATACATATGAACCCGTTGCCAAGGGTTGGATCATGTGGCTATGGGAATGCTGCAACAATCGTAAGTATGAAAAGAACCGACATGCTGTCCACCCCTCCCAATGACCTCCTTGGAATCCAACACAGGAGAACCCGTGCAAATTGGAGCAGCCGGGAGATCCCTGACATTGGGAGAGAAGCCAAGAAGAAGAGATGAAGGACACACTGTGGGGTTCCTGGACCCATAGTCAAATCATGCCTGGTAAAAGCACCGCCGATGGTCACAACAGATTGCAGAACTTGATGATGGAGCACGAAGTCAGCAAATGCTCAGCTTGTGCCCACATAGTGCCTCAGGGAAACTTTGTCACCCCTCCCCCAATTCCCCCGGCCCCCAGTTCGAAAGCAGGGCCATCCGCCACTTGAGGACATCTCAGGCAGCTGACAACAGACAAGCATCTTTCATTGTTTCTGTTATTGTTACTTTCGATTTCCAGGCATAAGGTGGAGCTTTCTGCTCTCACAGACTCTGGGGCTAACTACGAATTTCAAAGATATAGAGTACGGTACAGAAACTAAACTTGCCAACTCAAACCCTAGAAAGTCCTATGACTGTTGTAACTATTGGTGGGCAGCCAATAAGGCAGGACTGGTCCTACATCACATAGCGCCTTTAGAACTAACATTCAAAGAAAATGCAGAACGCAAGGACCTTATAAATTTGGGAATAGAGTGGATTAAGCCGTATGGCCCAGCTTCCCTGACTTAAGTACCAACAACATTGTTTACTAGCAGTGAAAGCTAACCCTGCCCCCACAAACACTTGCAGGACAACGGGGGAAATCAATGCTGCCAGAAAAGTATGCAGAGCTCGCAGATGTCTTTGGGGAGAAAGCGAGAGCTTTCTTATCTCATCCCCATTTCCCCCCCCCCATCCCCATCCTCATCCCCATCCCCCACAGGTGATTGCACTACCAATTTGAAGCCTGGAGTCCAAACCCCAGTGAAGAAACAGTACCCCTGTGTCTACTCTGGAGTTAATTATCTGGATGCCCACCTCAAAATGGGATTCAACCATCCTTCCAATTCACCAGCATTGGAGCTCACATTTTTTGTCAAACTCCCCCGCTCCCAAAAAAAAGGAAGAGCAGCCAATCTGAAGGGAAAGGAGGGTCCCCAAATGAATTACTATGAAAAACTGAACAAAGTAACAATTAGAAACCTTTACCTCAGGGCTGTCAAACTCCCGACCTGCAGGCCGAATGTGTCACACGCTGGCCATGGCTATGCCCATTTTAGGGAAGGGGAAAAAACTCATGTGAGGCCGCTGTGACGTGAGTCTGACCCCCCTGCTTTACCTGCTCCTGCTTATGTCAGACCTATTAGATCAGCTACATCTCAGAGACGAGCGCAATTCTACTCCAAGCAGAGAAGGAGGGAGGGGGATTTATTTCCATTGAGAGCAGTCAACCCAACAGAAAGGAATTATTACATTTTCAATAAAGAGCTGCTGGCAGTAAAAAAAAATCCCCTTAACAATGGAGACACCTGCCGGGAAGATGCAGCCCACTTGTCCATTTACTCCTAAAAATTTAGAGGTGCTACAAAACACCAAAACTTTCATGCTCCAACAGATCAGGTGGACACAATTTTTCTCTCAGTTTGGCTTTTAAGTCTCATATATCCCAGGCTCTCAGAAGAACCTTCCAGACACCCACACATACAAGCTGAAGTATCTGGTTCCTCAATCATCCCCACCCTCAGCTGCAACCAAATAACTTTGAGTTCCACCACAAGGTAGATCAACATAAAAGGCTGGAAGAAGGCAAATTGTTCATCTCTCATTGGATTAAAGCAAAGCAGCAGCAGCAGCAGCAGCAGCCATTCACCAGGATAAACTCAAGAAAGACCAACAAAATACTCTTTCGCCTTTCACAATGGCGGGAGGGCAGCTATTGCACAATGGATGTTTATATGTGCCTCTCCCCTGAGGGAGGAAGTACTACAGCTGTGCCACGACAACAAGACAGCTGGACACAGGAAGATATTCAGAACCCAACAAAGAGCCCTCAGAGAATTTTGGTGGCCCTGCATCCAAGGAGAAATTAGGGATTATGTATTCTCTTGCCTTGTCCAACAAGCCAACTGGATTGTAGCCATTAAACATTCCCACCCGCCAAATCCTGGGACATAGTTTATCTAGATTTCATTACCAATCTTCCTACAGTGCAGGAATACACTACCATACTGGTAGTACTAGATTTATTTGTCCAATTGGCCCATTTCATTCCCTGCAAAGCTCTTCCAAAAGCCCAAGAAACAGATCAACGTCTTTAAATATAGGGGATTAGTCAATCATTTCCTAATAAATAAAGCAGGTCGCTTTACTTCCGAATTTTGGAAGGCCCTCTTGCAATGATTAAATATTAACATTCATGTTGTCTGCCCATCATCTCGCTTCCGACTGAGAAGCTGAGAAGGTTAACCAGCTATTGGAGCAGTATTTAAGATGTTATATTTCTTACCAGTAATTCAACTGAACGCATCTCATACCTCTTCTTGAAATTGCTTATAACAATGCCGCACACCCCTTTATTGGTATGTCTCCATTCCAGGCAATAGATTCTACTCATAAGTCTTACCAACCACCAGACATCTGTATATCCGTATAAAAATACCCAAAGAAAAAGAGAGAAATTGTACTATGGTACTAGAAACATTGTCAACAATATCATCATCTACCTCCCACAATATAAACATTAATATTTGAAGTATAATTAAATTATATATTTCTAGAACAAACTGGAAATGCCAATATTGTAATAAACAATGAAGATGTCACTGTTGTTGTTCTATTTACATCATAATCAATAATTTTTCAGTGGAAAGACTAGTGTGCACTGTCTCCATTTGCCTTAAGTGCTGTATTTGCTAAATTAGATTGTCATAGCTTGATGGTTTATAGATCTACATAACTATTATAGAAGTGCATGAACATGAAAGGGATAACTACCAGGAGTACTTTCATTTATTATGTATATCTATCAGGAAAATGAGCAACATATAGGTGAATTTAAGCATACAGCACTGCACATATAGGCCATTGCTACATATAATATTCACAAGAGTGGAAGCATTTCTACTACTGGGTGAATTTCTAAGCTTCTCGTGATTCATACATTTTGTTTGATGTTAGCTGCCACTTTAATTCTTTCTCCCCAACTCTCACTTCATCATGATAATTCCTATAAATGTAAGATTATGCAAGAATAAAAACATCTGCAGTTCAAAGTTACAAGAAGAATCTTTAAGACTCATCCCAAGTTTACCTGGAATTTAGGTCACTAAGCGATGAGGTCATTAAGTGAGTCATCACACCCTGGTCATTTTGCGAATCATGTACTAAGTGTCATTAAATGACTGATTTTTCCCACTCACTTTGCTTGTCAGAAGACGATTGCAAATTGTGATCATGCTGCAATCATATGTGCATTGGTTGCCAAGCACCTGAATTACAATCACGTGATCATCATAGGGGTGGTATAATGGTTGTAACTTTGAAGATAGGTTGTAGATCACTTTTTCCAGCACTGCCATAATTTTGAATTATTGTTAAATGGTCATAAGACTATCTTTAATTGTATAATTTGGAGAAAATAGATAAAGTGATTGGTGGTCACACTGATATGAAAGATAGTGAATCCCACCGCCAATGAATTTTAACTGTGTAACAAAGGTGAATGGCCTGTCTCATATTGATAAAGCTTTAAAACATCATTTCCATCAGTGATTTGAATATACTGATGGAATGCACCCATGCTAGTTCAGGGAAAGGTTTTTATGCTGAACAAAAAAATAATCACGTGCACACATGTATGAATTTTGAGACCGTTAAAGCTTTGAATCGGTAGATATTAATACAGTAGTTAAATAGACTTAAAAATACTTTATTTTGCAATGGTAACTTTATGTTTGTGTGTAATAGAAATGTATGGCTGGCTGAGGAATTCTGAGAGTTGAAGTCTACAAGTCTTAAAAGTTGCCAAGTTTGGAGAACCCTGTTGCAGAAAAGCAGGCAGGGGTGTGTGTGAAGTTAAATGTGTCATCAGTTTAGAGTCCTTACACTGCCAGAAATGATCCAAGTCCAACCTTATTCAAGGAAGGTGAATATTCATCTAAAGATATTCATCTTTAATACCTCTAGTGCCAATTTAGTGCTGAGCATTAGTTGACTAGATTCTTATGTATACAGTTGAATAAATCTTCTGTGCTGCAATTTAACATATGGTCCTGATCCTTTGCACCTGACCATATCATGTCATGGAAGAGGAAGAATTTCTACTAGATAAGATGGAAATAGATTTGAATATGGATTTAAAAATGACTGGTTACAAGAATGATGTAGAAAATGATATACAAATGAAACCGGCTGACGTTTTAATAATGGAAAGGGATAAACAAATAATAAACCAGGAGAGAGACTTGGATAATTTTCCTATATTGGATTTACAAAGTAGACCTCTTACAGTTTTAAAAGACTTGGTGGGAAGTGACAAAGAAAAAACCCAAAAGAAATCAAGTTTTAGGACATTATTTGAACAGATTACATTAGATTGATAAAACGAAAATAATATAATGTTCGTTTATTTGATGAAAGGTAGTTATTTCTGGTAACAATGGATTTTTGCTAATATGGACTAAGCAACAAGGTCTATAGATAAGAGATGTGATTTCAGACAAAAATATTGTTATATTGTAAAAGAAAGTGACAAGTTGTTAACCAGCTTCATATTTGTTGTGAGAAGGGGGAAGTTTCTTTTTAATGTATTTTCTTTCTTTGTTACATTCTTATTTTTTATTTCTTTTATATTTTTCCTTTTATATGTTTTCTTTTCTGCACCTTTTTATTCTTAATAAAAATATTTTTTAAAGATGATATAAAACAATTTTAAACCAGCAGTATTTCAAATGTTTAAAACACCTGAGAAAAATCCAAAGAAATACTTTGTTAATTAAATATTTCAGTCAAAATATTTAATTGCTCATAACAATCTAAGTCTCTAAGATTTGAAAATCAAAACTGCAATAAAGAACAAGTTCAAATACACTCATTACTTCAATTTTAATATGTGCCATCAGGTCATTTTCAGCTTCTAGAGACCACATAGATTTTTTTCCATGAATTTGAAATTATGGTATAACATTATTTAATAGTATACCCAGTATGAATAATACAATATAATTTACTACAGGGCAGAAAATGCATGGATGCTATTGGGTCAAATTAAAAGAAACTACTACCCTTTTTAAACTGGGTCAACAGGGAGTTAAGAAATATCAGGAAGACAGAAACCAAAGAAATATGTAAAACACTGAAATAGAAAAATATAACTGCAAACATGTAACCAAAATTCTGTGTTACTTTCTCTATAACATACCAATATTTCCTATATATAGTACAGTAATTCTGGTAATTGAATATTTTGCAATGAATTGAAGTTGAAAATGAAAGCATCAGTATTCTTAAGGTTATCTCATTCATATTAAAAGGCATTAGTGAAATCACTAATAATTTTGAAACAATCTTTGGCTAATAAAACTGTGATTCTGGAAGCATGCCTGTTTGCAAAGAATGTATATATTCTCTACATTTGGAAGTAAAAAAATTATATACAAACTCTACTTAACTTTGGAACAAGTATTGCCATTATGCTAGAGATAACAAGTTATGGTCTACCAATATTGTTCCAACACCAATTCCCATTGAGTCCAACTACTCAATGATTAAAGGTGATATATACTTCAGTCCAATAATATCTGGAGGACTGAAATTTGCTGAACTGCATATGGCAAATCAACAAGCTTCCAATTTTAATTATAGCATGTTATGATATACAGAATTCCAAAAGTTAACTAATGTGAGACATATGTGGAGCTGAGTTTTATTAAGCCAAAAGAAACAAAAACAGTTAAGTAAACTGGTTACAGACAATTCTAAAATTGTAACTTACCGTGTTTCCCAGAAAATAAGACCTATCTCAAAAATAAGCCCTAGATCGAATTTTTACACATGCACCCAATATAAGCCCTACCCTGAAAATAAGCCCTATTTAAGACCCCCACCCATTGCGTTTCACCTGGTTGCACAAGATGGGGCAAGGTGTACGGGTAAAAATCAAGTGCCCATGTGCCCCGCACCCACTTATCTTAGGACAGTTGCAGCCAGGCCTCCCACACTCTGAAACCTGCCTCACCTTGCTGGCCCACTTCTTCTGCGGCCACTCCATTTTGCAGTCAGAGGCCTCCTGAAGGCCTTCAGGAAAGGTCTCTGCAGCCGAGAAACGAGCTCTGGATTGACGGCAAAAAGCCTGTGATGGTGAAATAGGCACCGCACATGTCAATCGGGAGCTTGTTTCTCGGCTGCAGAGGCCTTTCCTGAAGGCCTCTGACAGTGAAACAGAGGCCAGGTGACACCACGTATTGCTACATGAGACATTTGTTAAGTGAGTTTTGCCCCATTTTACAACCTTTCTTGTCACAGTTGTCAAGTGAATCACTGCACTTGTTAAATTAGTAACATGGTTGTTACTATGAATCTGGCTTCCCCATGGACTTTGCTTGTCAGAAGGTCGCAAAGAGGATCACATGACCCCGGCACACTGCAATGATCATAAATATGAGTCAGTTGCCAATCATTTGAATTTTGATCCCATAACCATTGGGATGCTGCAATGGTTGTAAGTGTGAAAAATTTTCGTAAGTCACTTTTTCAGTGATGTTGTAACTTTGAATGGTCACTAAACAAACTGTTGTAAGTCAAGGACTACTTGTATTACATGAGCAAAACTAGCTGAACCCATTATTACCCAGGCAGATACTTTCTGTATCGCTTTTCAAATGATCTTCAAGGATATAAACAACTACAGTGAAATGCAGTAATGTTGGTGTCAGTCAAGAACATGAGTGAAGGTCCTTATAACCTCCCATTTCACAAACAGCTACAACTGAATTGTTCAAAGTCCTTTCCAGCTATCTATGCCCTCTACCTATTTCTGAGCACAACCTGAAAATCCAAGAGGAGCTTTATCCTAAGGATCTGCCCACTTAGGGCAGCATAACTCTATGCAGAATATTATTCTGAATGCCAAATATTTAATTCCAAGCAACTTGTAATACAGACTATACCCTGAAATATAGATACTGAACATTCATTCATTCATTCATTCATTCAATATTCCACTTTACCGTTTTTATACATAATTCAAGGCAGTGAACATATCTAATATTCCTTTCTCTTCCTATTTAGATCATATTCAAATTTAAAATTGTCTAAATGCAAAAAGTACCAAATTATAGAACAGTAATATTCTTCTTCATAGTGCTTTACAGTCTCTCTAAGCGGTTTACAGAGTCAGCTTATTGCCCTCAACAATCTGGGTCCTCATTTTACAAACTTTGGAAGGTTGGAGGGCTGAGTCAATCTTGAGCTGGTCAGGATCGAACTCCTGGCAATGGAAGGCAGAATCAGCCTGCAATACTACATTCTAGCCACTATGCTACCACGCAAATACAATATATCCTCATGAATAAGCCAAGGATTTTAACTTCCAAAATGCACCCCCAACATTGGGTACAGCTTCTCCACAGAGGGGCTTCTCTGTGAGTATGTACAGTAGTTTTAAAATACCCATATATAATTGTGTTAAAATACCCATATATAATTGCGTATAGGACGACCCTCCCATTTTTAACAAAAATAGCATGAAAAATGTGTCACCTGTGGATATACTGAAAAATAAAACATGCAAAAAATTTGAGGGGTTAAGTTATTCAGAGATTGCACATTTCCATGGTATCTTGGTCAAAAAATTAGCTGCAGATGGGCTTATATGTGAATACACACAGTTACAAAATTGTATTTTTACTTTCTTGCCGTTCACAAAGGAAGCATGAACCAAATTTATGTACCAATACAGAAACTTGAATCATACCACTTAAAGATATGACACACTGACACAACAGAGGAGAAAAGTAAGCTTGCCCTTGTGTTGGTAAGATGTTGCTTGCTTCAAGATATAATCACACTCTCTCTGTCTCTCTCTTACATTTTCTCACCATCATCATCATTTATTTCTTTACAAAGATAGGAGAATGAGAAGAGCTGGGTGGAGAAGGGGGATGGGTGAAGTGGAGATAAAATACTAAGAGAACATGAAAGTATAAAGCACTTTTTAAAAAGTTCTCCATGCCACTACATATGTGAGTATTCCTATACTGTAAAGAAGTGATGATGGGAAAGCAGTATCCTAAACACACAGAAATCTGTACAATTCAATTTGGCAAAGAGGAAAAAATAAAAACAAGGCCAAAGACAACCCCCAAGAAATGTATTAGTGTATAAACAGAAAAAAAAGGGATTTCACTCAGAAATAGCTGCTATGACAAAGATCTATATTCCCCTCCCGTGTATTTGATGCAAAATGGCATTATTTTAGACAAGGAGAAAATCTAGTTGTGCCACAGCCATTTTTAATAACAAGCAAAAGGTGAATAGGCTAAACAAATTGATCAAGATATGGCTCATTTTACGAGTAAAATCAATCAATTAAAGAAATCAGTGGCAGATTTTGCATTTCAAGTTGGAAAATTAATGTATTTGACCTACTGTTTTTGTTATTATAGTTATTTTTATATAAAGGTGAAGTAAAAATCTAATAAACACATAAAATGCTAAAATTATTTTATTATGAAATAATAAAAAGAAACAAATACTGCGTTCACTCAGAATTGGGTCCCCATTTACTCTATGCAGATATAGAAAAGAGAAAATCCGAACGCTAAAGCATAAAATATAATACTAATTGAACAGCATTTGCTTGCTTTCCTCATCAATTATCTTCCCTGTACCATTTTCTGTTGGCCTTGTTCCTCCAAAATGGCCTGGCACAAGATAGCAAACTGTCTGGGAAATGGACTTTTTTCCATCTCTTGGCTAATGCATTAATGACAAAGTGAGAACACAGAAACCCTTGTTGCCACTATGAGGCATTACTATGACCCAAATAAATCATAACCACTAGAAAGAATCTCAGCAACATTATCAACTCATGATGTCTCCCAAAATAAAACTTTTACTGTGTTTGTAAGTAACTTAAAAGTCTTGAACCCAAACTTTAGTTTTAAGAACTAAGAAGATTTTAACATTCATGACTGCGAGTGTGGAATGCAGGTTATATGGAGGCAGAACGAACTGTGCCAACTCCTGCTTTGTCAAAACATTTCAGATCAAAGGAGCCAAAATAGAACAATAACTTAAAATAATTCTTAATTGATAGCTATTTGCTTCATGCAAAGAGCAAAGGGAGTAATGAATTTGGCATTCATGTAATTATTGAGATGCTACAACAATGATTTTAATTCCATGAGATGAAAGAAGGGTACTAGGTAGTTTGCCCGCACAAAACATTAACTGGTGTGAAAACTGCACAACACTATTACAAGTAATCCTCAACTTATAACCACAATTGAACCCAAAATTTCCTTTACTAAGCAAGACACTTAAGTGAATTTTGCCCCATTTTACGACACCTCTCGCCACAGTTGTTCAGTGAATCACTGCAGTTGTTAAGTTACTAGCGCGATTGTAATGTATGAATCTGGCTTCCCCATTGAGTTTGCTTGTCAGAAAGTCGCAAAAAGTGATCACATGACCACGGGGATGCTGCAATGGACATGTGTGTGAAAAATGGTCAGAAGTCACTTTTTTCAGTGCTGTTGTAATTTCAAACGGTCACTAAACAGATGATTGTAAGTCAAGAACTACCTGAATTGAAATTTCAGGTCCAAAATAATCCTAATTAGCAAGACCACTTAAGATACAATGAAGGGATAAATTGTACACTAATGGCCAGCTATCGCTTAATACACATGGGAAAATATACAGCCAAGCAACAGAAGCAGGCTAAATTATAACTGTAACTAGTAATTTGACATTTTTGCTGTTAAAAAAAATATGGAATTTCACTGAGGTTGGTGAAATAATATTTAAGAGTTACTTTCCCTGATTAAAATCTCACCTCCACCAAAAGCTTTCTGGGGTGGAAGAGAAGGAGATAGCAAACATCAGCTCTTGACCCAGAACATCTGGACTCAGGAAACTGAATAGAACAGCAATACTGATGTTGCCTTTCTTACACTACCACTTCAATAAAATTTGAAGTCTGCAGTAAAAGCAGAAAAATCAGGAAACCCAACCATAAAACTATTTATTAAAAAGGGGGAACCATAGTTTTATGCAATTGATTTACAGTGCATGCTAACAAAGACATTTATGTCAGTTTAATCCTTAATACATTTAAAATATACTTCTTTGGGGTTGAACCCTACTGCAAACACGTACAAAAAAATTAAAATCCATATGGGATATTTCCTGGGGGGAGGGGGGGAATTGCCTTCTGAATTCCTTATGGACATCTGAAATTATTCTTTGCTAACTCAAACCATCTGCAAGCCCCATGCATTTTGCCATAACACACAAAAATCTATTTTCCAAGATGGGCCGCCTTTCCCCCAGAGCATCAATAGCCTCATTATAGTTGGGCATTCAAAACAAAGTCCATCCAGCTGCCACATCCAAATGTTAAAAATGTGGTGGGGAGCACTTTTTTTTTTTAATCACACAGCAACAAGAGCTTTGGACAGCCGCAGTCCTCCCTCCCAATCATCTCAAGTCCTGTACCTACGGCACGAGGAAGACACGTGAATCTCACACAATCTCTCTCTCTCTCTCAAGCTCCCTCGGCCCCCGCGACAGACTGGATGCAGTCCGTTTACCCCACACGGTCGAAGCGAGTCCCTGCGCACAGCCTTGGATCCACCCGATTTCACGAGAAAGAAAGGAGGAGAAAGAAAGAAAGAAAGCTCGCACGAACACCAACAATTAACGCTGCTTGCCATGAAGAGGTTTCCGGCGCCGCACATGACAGGAGGAAGGAGCAGGGTCCAAGCCAAGCCGATTTTAAACGCAAACTACGTCATTCATGCCACCTGCAACAGGGTGGGTGAAGGGAAGGGAGAAGGCAGTCCAGCACTTCCTCCAAGGCCTATAACTGACACCGCCGAAGATCATCCCACACACGCACACGCACACGCATTAACTTCATTGCGAAAGGCGCAGAGGGCAGCACAAAAGCAGCCGCAACCTCTACGACCATCTCCCTCCAAATCACAGTTGAAGCGGAGGTCACAGCGAGGGAGGGAGAGCAGGCAAACCAGCAACAGGTGTCCTTTACCCACATGGCTCATCGCACTGGTGCAGCCGCTCACAGCAGGATGATGTGTGGTATGTTGTGTTGTTGCGCGCGAGAGCAGTTACACCAGTGTG
>JANHFL010004657.1:28084-39068 GCA_032468155.1 Oxyrhabdium leporinum | reverse complement strand
ACAGAACAGAATAACAAGCTTCTACTAATTCTATTATTCCAGTATATTATATTCTACTATTTCTGCTTACTCTACTATTATGTCCCTTCAAAATGATTGCGGCCATCCCGTGGTCACGTGATTAAAATTCAGACACTTGGCCACTGATTCATATTGATGACAGTTGCAGGGGCCTGGGGTCATGTGATCCCCTTTTGTGACTTTCTGATAAGCAAAGTCAATCGGGAAGTCAGATTCACTTAACAGCTATGTTACTAACTTAGGAACTTGCAACTATGGTAAGAAAGGTTATAAAATGGGGCAAAATTCAGTTAATAGCTGTCTTGCTTAGCAACAGAAATTTTGGGCTCAATTATGGTCATACTTCGAGGACTACCTGTATGTGTAGAAAATCCCTTATTTGAAAATAAACACAACCTGTGATGCCTCACATTCAGAACTGGTTGTGATCAGAAAGTAAAGCTTTTTGAAATTCTCGTGAAATAACCCAGGGGAAGTGATAAACACAAAAAGGAGAATTCAAATGAGCCACCCAACAAACCATAGTTGGAAGCTAGATTTCCAATTGAGGGAAGACCCCTCTCTCGTAGAAGAATGACATATTTTGAGAAATATTAAAAAGAATATTATATTTCCCTAAAGGAGAAATATGAAACATGCTCTTGGAGACAGAAAGCAGACCTCAAGTCTTTCTTAATAGCCCCAGGCAGATTTTTGTACCAATTGAGAAAGATTGGACCATCCTATCTATAAAATAAAAGACCTCCAGCTCCAGGATGATGGGATTAAGACATGACCCCTCAGGACATCATACGATTAACCATTCAGCAGCAGAGCTCACTACATTGCACAATCTCCTGGAGACATTACATCACCTTCCAGGCTTCAACCAAACTTAGCTCTGATAACCTACAGAGCTAGCTATGACCCCTACAACAGCCAATAGAATACATGTTCTTGCACAGGAATAGGAAGCTCAAGTGCAAAGGCCAAGAGAAGGTATAAATACCTCTCTCTCTCAACTCCATGTGTTCAGCTGCCCGGAACCCATGTGGTTCTGCTTCACCATTAAACCATCTTTCCAATCAGCCTCCATGTTTCCAGTGTCTTTCTCCTGGCTTGGAACTGAACCAGATGGACATTTCTTCCAACACAACAGGAGTGCCTATTTGTGTGTGGGAAGTGCATGTGCATGTGTGTGTGTGTGCCTTCGAGTCATTGTTGAGTCCTAACAACTGACTGGCCTAGACCCTGCAGTCTTCTTGGCAAGTCACAGCGGTACAAGTTACAGTGACTTCTGACTGTTTTTCTCACTTACGACCGCTGCAGCATCCCCATAGGCACATGATCACATGAGAAGTGAAACGTTTTCACAGAAAAAAAAAAACCAAAACAAGGAAGTCCAGTTGCCTTTTTAGAAAAGCACCTTTGGAATAATCCTGCGTCTACGGTGTTTCTGTAAGCCACATCCAATGATTTTGGATGTCGTCCCCTTTTCAAAGTGGACTTAAATTCCCTATCAGCAGCGCCTGGAGTCTGGCACAGGTGGCTTTGCATACAGAGATGGGGTTTAAAACAATTAGGAAAAAACAGCGCACATTACACCATAATTACTAGAAATGTCTGGGTCAGTAAGGACTATTTTGCTCTTAGTTCTACACCTCCTATCTTTCCAGAAGAGAAATAAACAGGGGGGAAATGGGGATATTGTCATCAAAAGATTCGGAGCCAACACAACCCTTACAACAGAGGGTGATAATCTTCCCCATATGTTATTTCTCTTTTCAATGTCACAACCAGGCGGAAATTTTCAGATGACTTTTGTTGAATGTTTTGAAGTGGTTTTCAGTTCACAGGAAGGCTAACAACAAACGATAATAAAAAATAATCTTGTCAAGCAAGTACAGAGTGAGTTAGTTGCTTACTAAACCTAATTAAGCTCAACCCAGAGGGTCCCTTCAATCAGACAAGCCTCAGTTGGGCGATTCTTATCCATTTCGCTAAGAGGATGCCTGAAATTAAATCCAAGCTTGGCCAAATTTAGTATTATGGGAAGTGCCTGTTTGACTTTCAGAGGGCTGTTAGTCCAGCTGTTGGGACTCTGGAATCCTCAGTTGTCAGTTTCCATAATCAACTAGCAGTAATATTTCATCCACAATAAAATAAGCCCCTAAATACTTGTCATCAACAAGTGGAACGAATAAAAGATTAGTAGGCTTCTCAAAAACCTGGAAATGTCTGAGCTGCATACTTTACTATGTTATACAAGAAAAGACATGCATACCACACGATATCCTGTACAAACTTTAAGCACGAATACGGTACAGCGATCAGAAATAAAGCTGATACGTTGAAACTACCTAATGTCATGTCGGTGACAGCCTTCCAACCACAAACATTTCTAACACCGCGGTGCCCTCCCGGAGGAGGACCCACGCTTTTGTGGTTGCGTAACACACGTCTGTTGGAGTGGGATCATGCATCAAAAAGCTCCATCACTATTTGCAATGCTTGAACAATTTCTACTTCCCAGTTTCTGCATTGGGAAGTACATATCAAGAGCTGGTTGAATGTCTCCACTTTCCAAA
Organism: Oxyrhabdium leporinum; assembly: GCA_032468155.1. NCBI lineage: Eukaryota > Metazoa > Chordata > Lepidosauria > Squamata > Cyclocoridae > Oxyrhabdium > Oxyrhabdium leporinum. The sequence goes on along the minus strand of JANHFL010004657.1, from coordinate 36,480 downwards.
ACAGGAAAGATTGAGGAACGCGTCTCTGAAAGGCATCAAACATATCCTTTACACAGACGAAAAGAATGTTAAGGGGGTTTTGTAACCAAACATTTCAACAAGAACAACAAAATATGCCTGTAGAACAATCAGCAGGAGACCCTATACCATTTCAGACAAGTGGCTGCCCAGTCTCTTCTTAAAAACCTCCAGTAATGGGAGCACCCACAACATCTGAAGGCAAGCCACTCCAATGATTAATTGTCCTCACTGTTAGGAAGTTTCCCCTTAATTCCAGGTTGCTTCTCTTCTTGTTAGTTTCTTATCCTGCCCTCTGGTGCTTTGGAGAATAATTTGACCCCCTCTTCTTTGTGGCAGCCCCTCAAATACTGGAATACTGCTTTCTTGTGACCCCCTAGTCCTTCTTTTCGCTAGACTGGCCATACCCAATTCCTGCAACTGATCTTCATATGTTTTTGTCTCCACGCCTTTAATCATCATAGTTGCTCTTTTTTCATTCATTTTTCTCTTCTCTTCTCTTCTCTTTTTTTCTTTTCTTTTTTCTTTTCTTTTCTTCTTTTCTTTTCTTTCTCTTTCCTTCCTTCCTTCCTTCCTCATTTTCTTTCATTCATTTGTCACGTGCTTAATGACTGCCTGATTCACTTAACAACAGCAGTGTTTTGCTTAATAACCATGGCAAAAAAAAGGTCATAAAATCAGGCTCTGCTTTAGCAATTACAATTCTGAGCCATAAACTGAGGACTACCTGTTTGACTTTATGCTAGTTGCTATCTAACAAACAAACATCATGTTATATTTTTTGCTGGCTAAGCATTCCACTGAGTGGAATGAATATCTCAGTAGAGGAAGTGCAAAGTATGGGGGAGAATCCTGCCTATTGGAGCAGCCCACGTGCTTGTCTATAAAATCACCCAATACTTTTCCACAAATGGAACCATAAAACTTTATTGCTGCCCTGAGAGCCTGGTTGTTGGGAATTTTGATTAGGCTGAGGACTGCCGTTAGCTGCCTCTGTGTAAATGTTTGGAGCATTGATATTTCTTAATGCAAACGCCATTAATTTCTCTGATTCAAAATTGGAATATAAATGCATTTCAGCAGGGAGCCTTATTTTTCCCAAAATCCAGATGGGTACGCTGCATTCGATCCTTTTATTTTTATTTCACAGCCCGGCACGTTTGAGACACTTAAAAACCAACAACTGCATGATGGCATCATTTCTAACTCTAATTTACTACAAGCCTCTCTGAGCCAACACTGGATGTACACATCTTTATTCACACTCATGCCTATTTGCTAACAAGGCACAGCAATGGACAGAACTGCAACCTTACAGCTGAAATACTTCACATTCTCACTTTGTTGCAGTTGTTCAGTTGCCAAGTCGTGTCCAACTCTTTGCAACCCCATGAATCATAGCACACCAGGCCTGTCCTTCACTGTCTCCCAGAGTTTGCCCAAATCCATGTGCACTGTGTTGTTGGCATTATCTAATCATCTCCTCCTCTGTCATCCCTTTCTCCTTTTGCCTTCCATCTTTCCCAACTGTTGTGGCCTGTCGGCCACCAGCCCCTCCAGTAGCTGAATCAGAGGAGGAGGAGGAGGCGTGGGAGTCAGGGTCAGCATCAGGGCAACCTGAGAGCTCAGAGAGGGAAGAGGGAATGGAGCTGACAGAGAGAAGCAGAGGCAGAGGTAGAGGCTGGGCCGTCCGTCAGCCCTAAGATGGAGAGTCAACAGCCCCCAGGTCTGGAGTGGCTGATCAGGAAGAGGAGGAACAGCTGGGTCCAGTGCCTGATGCATGGATGTGCAGAAGGCAGAGGAGAGGAGAGCAGTGGAAGTCTATGGGCCGGTTCTTGGGACGGAAGAGCCACAGCTGCTAATGAGGCCCCACCCTGGCTCTGGGGATAAAAGGCAGGGGGTGGAGATGAATAGGTGTGGCAGACAACTATTCATCTCCCTGCCAGACTGACTTGTTAGCCTGCTGTGAGAGAGAGAGAATGAGTTTTTCCCGGGGCTGCTGGCGCTCCTAATAAAGGGAACATTTGTTTAATTACAGAGGGTTTGTTGTGTTTGGGAGCCAGGTCAGAACACCAAGGAGTCGTCTCATTTGGTGGCCAAAATATTTGAGTTCCAACTTCAGGATCTGTCCTTCCAAAGATCAGTCAGAGTTGATTCCCTTTAGCATTCACTGACTTGATCTCCTAGCAGTCCAACTCTGAAAAATCTTCTCCCAAACCACGATTTGAAAGCATCAATCCTTCGGCGCTTAGCCTTCCTAACAGTCCAATTTCAAGTAGATTGTTTAAGAATTCTTCAAGAGGAACTTACTCCCCGATAACGTAAGTCTAGAACTGGCATTCAAAGCTGGCACAGAGACTGACTCTCTGCCCCTCATAATCAAGTGAATTGAAGTGATGCAGCCCCCACAAAATTGATGGGGCGAATTCCAGTCAGTTCTCTCTTCATAAAACCACAAAGCAGGTTTTATCACGCTTCATGCCACCTTCCCAAATCGTGTCCATTTCTTGAAACAATTCAGGAACAATAATATAATTGCAATCTATGATTGCTTTTGTGGTGGTGGCTTTAGGTTTTTTTTGCTTTCTGTGCTTCGGGGTCGGGGGAATTTCCCCCTAAGGGTGGATTAATAGGAAAGAACTCCGCAATAATCCAAGGGCCAAGAATCTCTGTGGAAAGAAAGAAAAAAGCAAAGCCATCGCAGCTTTTCGATAAAGGAGATGTTGACCCTTTTACAGTCCCTGCTTCCTTCTCCCGCGTGCAGCCCGGACGTACCTTTTCACTAACACAATTACACTGGAGTAGTTCCGCATCCCTAGTTCAGACTAATCTGTCTAACAACGGAATGCACCTTTTAGTTTTCCATCGACAGAAATCCATCGTTCATCCTTTGACAAGCGCATCTCCCTTTTGCTGACAAAGCTCCATTAACGGGCAAAAATTCCATAAGCGACGCTGATCGGAGAGAAGGATGTATCACAGGTGAAGAAAGTCATCGCGAAGAGTGAAGAAAGCCACCGTAAAGAGCTGCTTAATTATTTAGATACTATTTTGTTCCTTTCTGAAACTGGGGCAATTTTTTCTCAGGTTGATTGACAGACGTAGCGCTCCTCCGTTTTTTTTTCTCAGGTTGATTGACAGACGTAGCGCTCCTCCGTTCTTCAGCGTTAAGAGACAAATGCATAGGGGTGTCATTAGAGCAAGGTTTTTATGGGCCGGGTTCAAATTCCAACTTAGCTCCGGACGCCGTCAATCAATGGGCACCGTTTCCACATTCAAAGAAGTACAGCTGGACCTCCACTTTCAACAGTTCCTATAACGACCGTTCAAAGTTAGGACGGCGCTGGAAAAAAATGGGACTTGGGACTGTTTTTCACACTTACCGTTTTTCACACTTACGACCGTGGCAGCAGCCCTATGGTCACGTGATCAAAATTCAGGTGCTTGGTAACTGACTCGTATTTATGATGGTTGCAATGCCCCAGAGTCATGGGATCCCCTCTTGTGACCTTCTGACTGGCAAAGTCAATGGGGAAAGCCAGATTCATTTAACAATCGGGTTACCAATTGAACAACTGCGCTGATTCACCTAACAATTGTGGCAAGAAAGGTTGTAAAATGAGGCAAAATTAACTTAACAACTGCCTCGCTCAGCAACAGAAATTTTGGGCTCAGTTGTGGGCGTATGTGGAGGATTTACCTGTATTTTGCTAGTAGCAATCCTACTTAAAACACTTGGATTGGATACTGTCCATTTTCAATTTATTGTATTGAAATCTTTGATCACATTTGCTGTGGATAAGTACAGGTTAATAAAAAATAAATAAAATTTAAGATAGAGTTAAAACAAATTTGTAAAGGTCGCCTCATCGCGAGATGGGTGGCAAATAAATTTAATAAATATAAAGAGATATATTCTCCAAAGCACCTGAAGGCAGGACAAGAAGCAATGGGTGGAAACTAATCAGGGAGAGAAGCAACCTGGAACTAAGGAGAAATTTCCTGTCAGTTAGTACAATTAATCAGTGGAACAACTTGCCTCCAGAAGTTGCAAATGCTCAAATACTGGAAGTTTTTAAGAAGAGATTGGATAACCATTTATCTGAAATGGTAGAGTGTTTCCTGCCTAAGAAGGGGGTTGGACTAGAAGACCTCCAAGGTCCCTTCCAACTCTGTTATTCTAGTCTGTTCTGTTCTGGTCTGGTCTGTTCTAGTTTCTATTCTATTCTATTCGTTCTGTTCTGTTCTGTTCTGTTCTACTCTACTCCATATTCTATCCTATCCTATCCTATCCTATTCTATTCTATTCCATTCTACTCTACTCTACTCTACTCTATTCCATATTCTATTCCATGTTCTATTCTATTCTACTCTACTCTACTCTACTCTCTACTCTCTACTCTCTATTCTCTACTCTCCTATTCTATTCTATTCTATTCTATTCTATTCTATTCTATTCTATTCTATTCTATTCTAAATAACCTAACTAACACCTATAAAGTGAGATCCAGGAAGCAGCCTATATTAAATTATAATGTAAAGACCACAATTATATTAAATGGGATGCTTTCCATTTTTTCCTGGGGAGTAAAATAATTTAATTGTGCAATGTGACATGAATATGTGTAACACTTGTTATATGTAAATCAGGCAAATTCTCTTGACCATTTGAAGATGTGCGAACTTCAATTCCCAGAATTCTCCAGCCAGCATGTTGCAATCGTTAAGTTAGTAGCACGGTTGTTAAGTGAATCCGGCTTCTACATTGACTTTGCTAGTCAGAAGGTCACAAAAGGGGATTGCATGACCCCAGGACACAGCAACCATCATAAATATGAGCCAATGGCCAAGCATCTGAATTTTGATCATTTGACCCTGGGGATGCTGCAACGGCCATGTGGAAAACAGACATAAGCCACCTTTTTTCAGTTTTCCATTGTAACTTTGAATGAACAGTCACTAAATGAATGATTATAAGTCAAGAACAGCCAGTATCAAATTTATAGGCTGCCCATCTTACCACTCTGGGTGACTTACAAATCATAAAAATAGCATTATGAAAACAATTATAAACATGAAAACAATTAAAATGATAAAATGATAATTGTAGTACTATACAATAAAATCCTCTATAAAATTATAGTTCAACCCTCGGCCAAAAAACCCACAGGCTGAAGTGGGGAAGGGGAGATTGTTTTCCCTCTCCCTGTATCAACCAACTCCCAGTGTTTACCTTGGGAGGTGGCACCAGCCAGCAGCGTCAAGTCTTAAGGTCACTTTGGAAGGCCATAAGGGTGGAGTAAGATCTCCCCTCTAGCGGCAAGATATTCCGTGGGGCAGGGGCCATGACAGGAAAGGCTCTTCTCCTAGACCCTGCCAGCTGAAATCTCTAGGCACTGGAACGAGTAGAGTGGACCATCCCACTAGGGCAGTGTTGGCGAACTTGGAGTGCCAAAATGGGAGCGCATGTGCAAGCACAAGAGGAGCACCAGAAACCGGAAGAGCAGCTCCCCGGCATGCATGTGCTTGCTGGGAAGCTGAGCTTCTGGTTTCCGGAGTGTGCATGCATGCCGGCCACCTGGTCTTCCGGAACCTGGAAGAGCAACGGGTGACGGCTGGTGTGCTCGGAGTGATGGCTCCACGTGCCACTTCCGGCACTCGTGCCATAGGTTCGCCATCACATCACAGCACTAGGGCAAGATGGCTCCTCAAATATCCTGGACTCATGCCAGTTGTTTGCAAACCATTCTCCATTTTGGATGCTTGTTGGAAGCAACCACTACCTATTATATCTGAGAAATGTTGTGCGTGCCTCTTTTATGCTTGGGGGTAGATTTAAAACCTTTGCATTCTTCTCACCAGCGAAAGTTTTAGTTTTATAATAGTGGTAGATTACAGTGATTCCCTTAGAAGACTGGTTATTTACCACTGGTAAATTGTTAGTTGTCACTCTGAAGAGGCAGATTTTGCTCCGTACGTGGAGGTGTAAATTGAAATTACCTCTTGGCACAACAACAAGAGGTAGATTGTAATATATACGCCAGCCCTGAGCTTACTTATTTTAGGAAAGGAACTTAAGGGAGGATAAGTAATATCTGGTCTAGACTGCGGATCCTACAAACAACCCACCTAAGGATTACTAAACTCAGGTAAAAAATTCATTTTACAGGTAGTCCTTAACTTACGACCACAACTGAGCCCAACATTTCTCTTGTTAATTGAGACATGTGTTAAGTGAGTTCTGCCCCATTTCTTGCCATAGTCATTAAGTGAATCACTGCAGTTGATAAGTTAGTAACACAATTATTAAGTGAATCTGGCTTTCCCGGTTGACTTTGCTTGTCAGAAGGGGATCATGTGACCTTGGGACCCAGCAATGGTCATAAGTATGAGTCAGTGGCCAAGCATCTAAATTTTGATCACATGACCATGGGGAAACGCTACAAAGGTCGTAAGTGTGAAAAATGGTCATCAGTCACATTTTTCCAGTGTCGCTGTAACTTTGAACGGTCACTAAACGAACTGTTGTAAGTTGAGGATTACCAGTATTTCTAGACAGTATAGAGCAACTGGAGGGATTGATCCAATTTTCTACAATGGCAGAAAGTGTTTCCATTTATGAATTGTATTCGAGGCGTACGCCCTCAGCAACTTTAAGACCTGTGGATATAGACATGAATACCAGAAATGTTCTTATTGGGCATTCTACCAGAAAAATATGATAAAGAGACTATATACTTGATTTTACATGTATTAACTGCAGCTAGAACTGTGTGTGCTGAACAATGGAAGTGTGATGAGATCCTGAGAGATGAAAAGGTAATTAAGAAAATACTAGAAGGTGCAGAAATGGATAGACTAACGCTTACTATTAAGGACAAAGAAGAAACTAAAAACTTTTTGACATGGGACTCGTTTTATCGATGGCTAGGCCATAAAAACAGAAGTTAGAAAGAAAGGGACATCAAAAGGATAAATGTGAAAATGGAAATTTGTTAAAAAGGACAAACAAAATATTATTATTACAGTATTAATAAAGTTATTGTAAACACTTTGCCTAAAAACAATGTTACCCAGACAACACAATGTTTGATTGAAATGGAATTTTTATCTATTATATTAATAAAACAAATAAAACTTTTTTTTTTTTAAAGACCTGCGGACTTCAACACCCAGAATTCCCCAATCACCCACGCTGGCTGAGCAATTCTGGGCATTGAAGTCCACAAGTCTTAAAGTTGCCAACGTTGGAGACCCCTGGACTACAGCATACAACATTTGCTTGGAACTTGCTTTCAGAACAAGCAACCATTCAACCGGGATGGGGAGGGGGAGAGGAAACAGTGCAAAAGGAATAAAATTCCACAATAATGCCAGTGACTCATTCTAGCACAGAAACCTCTTGATGTAGCTCTGTTATGCATCAGTCTCAAACAACTGAACTCTTAACGACATTAGAATTGCAATTCTATGCCTCTGTTATAGGAACACCTGATACATGGAGATACTCTTCGCCTTCAAACCAACACTTCCTAACTTATAACTGGAGGAAGGATGGTTTCCATCTGAATAAACAACAACAAAAAATACAACAACAAGGTGCCTTCCAGCTTCTCCCCAGCCCTGTTCCACAACAGGAGCGAAATAACATAATTTACTCCTGGGTACTAAGCATGTTATATCTCCCTGCTGGATGACTTGTCTGGGTTGTTACCATAACGAGGCAACACATCAAAAGCAGGATACATAATTAGAGAAAAAGAATAATAATTACTTCTAACATGACAAGGCTGACCACAGAAAAAGGCAGCCCTGCCAGAGTCAATTACTCCTTTAAAATTAAGGGCTAGGCAATTATTCCAATGGCACTCTTCATGAATTAGACTGTTCATTAATGGCAGCACCGAAGCGAATCTGTGCTGTTCTGGCTGCTTGGAGGTCTCCTTGATGGAGCCCAGCTTTGTTCTCGGCGATTCGGGGGAAAGCTTGACATCGATAATCACACCCTGAAGAGCCCTCTCTGCGAGGTGCGTTAAAGGATCGGCCCTGGCGTTAAGGTTTCAGCCCTGCCTGGACAGGCAACAGGCAAATCAAAAAGGCCGTAGGAAGCTCCTTCCAGGAGCAAGGAAGAGCTTCTCTTCCAACCACACGAAAAACGGCACGTTATTTTTTCCAATATTTTATTTTATTTTATTTTAATACAAATCTTCCATTACACGGTGTGTCGTAAATATTAATATAAGAATAGAATTGTATTTTTAATTACCGGCACGTTATTTTTAACTGCGTTACGATGAGTCTTTTTTTTAAATAATAATAATAATAATAATAATAATAATAATAATAATAATAATAATAATAATAATAATAATAATAAT
>JANHFL010004655.1:53079-66408 GCA_032468155.1 Oxyrhabdium leporinum | reverse complement strand
TACCCAATTCCAGCAACTGTTCTTTATATGTTTTAGCCTCCAGTCCCCTAATCATCTTTGTTGCTCTTCTCTGCACTCTATCTAGAGTCTCAACATCTTTTTTACATCATGGTGACCAAAACAGGATGCAGCATTCCAAGTGTGGCCTTACAAAGGCATTATAAAGTTGTACTAATACTTCATGTGATCTTGATTCTAACCCTCATTATATACAGGGGACTCTATGAAAGGGTTTTAAAAAATCAAGACGGCAGCCACAGATGTGCAAATAAAGCCCCACTCCATTTTTACATGCTTTCTATATGATGAATACAAAAATGGGATGGGATGTCAATCACATGGGCATAACTGCCATTTTTTAAACCACCTCTGCAAAATGGTCTATTTCATATTCAAACATCTTTCCTTATACTTTTTGGGCTGTTTCCTAGTCTTGCAGTTGGTTGGCTCTTCTTGATCATTCAGTTGCCTATAAATGTTTAAATAAAATTCATATTTAAGGTTAAGCAGAACTGACAATTACATGAAACAAAAAGCAATATGTGAGAAAGTATTGTGAATTATTTGTGGAGGTGCCTCAGGGGATCAAATAGGCAAGAACTCCCACAATTTCTCAGGAACCTACCCACATCTGTTAATTTGTTGTCTGCAGTGGAGGATGGTCTCTTCTTGCTATTAAAAAAAGATTCAATTTGGCCAAGCCATTTGAAATTTCCATGTAGAATTATACATAGCAGGGTTGTTGTTGTTTTTTTAAATCTCAAATATGCTTTTGCAGCTAGCAGCATCTGGTCCACCTTGGCTGAGCTAAATAAGATTGCTCTTGGTTAATATTTTGAGAGATCACTAGGAAATTCTAGGATTATAGATTGTTAGGTGCTATAAAAAATAATCCCAGAGGATGACATCTCAATCATTTTTGTATTGCTTTCAAGAAAACTATGATATATTAATTAGTGTTCTCACCGAAAGTTGGGAAAATCTCAAAGGCATCTTTGTCCATTTTTCCTAGATATTAAAAATAAATCTTGTTAGAAAAAGGAAGGGAGAGAGGGAGAGAGGGAGGGAGGGAGGGATGAAGGAAGGAAGGAACTGGACTTTCTGGTTTTTCTCTGAAGAAGTTTCGCTTCTCATCCAAGAAGCTTCTTCAGCTCTGACTCCATCTGCATTTAAAAGACACAGGCCACTCTTTTGAAGACAACAAAGTCCATATTTTGGACAGAAAAGATCACTGGTTTGAAAGAGAGGTTAAAGAGGCCATCTATGTCAAACTTGAACAGCCCTTTCTCAACAGACGGGGAGGGATACCACATCATCTATTTCCAGTCTACAACACAGTTCTTTCAACACTTCCAAGAAGACTCCACAGCAATTTGCACCACTCAGGTGACCCTGATGACACAGATAAACCTCCAGGTGACTTTAACAATCTGCTAAAAGAATGCAAATGACCAGTTGTCTGCAAGGGGTATAAATCCTTCCATTCCCTACCATCCAGTCAGAGCTGAAGAAGCTTCTTGGATGAGAACTGAAATGTCTTTAAAGAAAAAACAGAAAGTCCAGTTGCCTGTTGAAAAAAGCACCTTTGGGACAAGCATCCTTTATGCTTAGTTTTCCACCCTTCCCCCATGTACTTTCTATAAGTGCACATAGAGTGTGCAAAAAGTCTATGTTTTAACCCTCCACTATTCTTCCTGACCATACTTTCTCATTATTTTTTGCTCATTTCAAAAGCATCTTATCTTTAAATAAAAATGGAACTGCCTAAAATATTAAATAGAAATATGACTTGGGTCTTATCAAAGTTCCTGCAAGTCCCTAATTCCAAGCTTTAATTACTTTATTTATCAAATCTCTGGGTTGAGCTTAATGTTTCTTTTAAGGGAAAATGTCAAATGTGTTTCAAAAGAATGCATTTCTCCAAACAGCATTAGGTCAAGTCATAGTTTGCAATCATGTTTCTAATCATAATTTGCACATATTTTTCTTATGTTAAGTTATCATAACATGGGAGTATAAATTACATACTCAACAATGTGAAGTCATAGCTACTGGTTCTTCCGCTGGTGTTGGCTCTCATACACATCAAGTCCTTCTTAAGAATCCAGAATATTGTAATGTGTGCAGATCCAAGCACTGTGGAAGTTTTTTTGTGAAAATGTTGTCAATGCGCAGATTTTCTAACTGCTGTCCAAGGCCTTTTGGTATGACCCCTATATCACTGGAATCACCATTGCTGGTTTATGCCATCTTGCAACTTTGATTTTCAGACCTTGATCCTTAGTAGTCTTGTCTGTTTTTTACTTCTTCTATCTACTATCCCCTACTATTGCCACCTCAATTATCCATACATTCTTCTTTTCAACCACAGTTATATCTGATATATTATGTGCCAGGTAGCAGTTATTACTATTATTTGAACTTGTATGCCACCATGCTCTTAACCTGAGTCATAATCATAAAATAATGGCAATTGTGCTTTTGAGACAAGAAATAAATGTTCAAGAGTTTCTGAAATACCTGTAATCCTACCTCTGACTGACCACTAGTTTTACCAGCCTGATTGTTTAGCACATCCTTTTAAAAAATGGAACATATTGATAAACAGAACCAACTAAAATAGGAAATGATACTTCTTTGTAAAAATTAATTATTTACATAGGAAAAGGCACAATATGGTAAAATTAACTTGTCTGCTAGGAAATGTTGATAAATTGGATTCAGAAGAGCTTATTTCCTGAAATCTCTCCGTAGAAGGTGATATTTTTATATATTACGTGAGAGCATCATGTATTTGTTGCTTATGCATACATATTAGTGGAATAATTATAAAAATATTAAGCACGTTCATGAAATGATGACCAAAAAACAGTTATTCTTTTATTATTTCTTTGTTAAATTGAATCATTGTTTCCACTCAGCTGAGAAAACTCATTTAAAAAGAACCACTTTTGGATTCTACCTACGATATCTGCTAACTGTAATGGTGTTCTACGGTGATATGTTAGAGGTGCAGCCAACTCTTTGTTTAGGCCAGCATGAATATGAAATTCATCTAATATAAATACAGAGAAGTTGCACTGGGGTAGAATAACTTTAAAAAACTTGAATTTAAAAAATGCAAGTCATATTGCCACCAACAATATTTTAACTGTTTTAAAGTTATGGCTGGATAATATAAGAGCATAGCATTACCTACCTATAGAATTGTATTTTGTAGGTTGTATTAACAAAACCCTTAAACTTTTCTTAGGATTTCTGTTGGCTCTTGGGACATACCAATTCTGAGGTGATCCAAATCCTAGAATTTGTATTTGTCTTCCACATGCCATCACAGAGGTATCTGGAGGCAGCAGCTAAATATATAAAACTATCCATTTCAAATTTCCCACAATATTCTCTAGATAAATCAGTGGGAGTTTGAAAGCTTTCAATAAATAGATGCTTCCTAGACCCAGCTATTAACACCAAATACGCCCATAACCTTTTACCAATCTCTGCTAGATTTTCCTCCCTCCCTTCCTAACTCCAACCCTAACTCTAAGCAGCAGTAAAACAGTAATGTGTTGGTTTGATTTATGTTCCTCATCACATATCACTAGGATCACTTTTTTCTGCTGGTTGTTTCTATCTTAACTCTTTTCTACCATTACTCTATGTGAGTAAATAGTTCTACCATTCTCCCCATTTACCTTGGCTAGAAATCTTTTGCAGGCTGGCAGGTTGTGATATTCTGTTTTGAGCCACCAAACCCTGGGGTCATATGCACCAAGAAGACATGTCCCTTTTTGTCCATCTTCCTTCTTCCAAAACTCTAGTTTTTTTCTGATTTATAAAGACACCCTGTAAAGCCCAAAGGATGCCTCTTGGAACAAAATATGAATAAGTTTTATATGAAAAAATGCTTCCCGAAGGAAAGCATACAAACCAGCAGCCCAAGAACCATGGCGGCTGCCTGTGATTGAAGAAGGAGAGGGCTACAATAATGCACACTGGCCAGTTGGAAAAGTAGTATGAGCTACAACAAGATTAAGGTCTGCAAACAGAGCTTTAGCATTGCTTCTGCTGGCAGAAGTAAGAAAATGCCATCTTTGAAGTGGAGCAAGAAAACAGAGTCAAAGCAGTCCTCTTGGTGCGCCAAGAGCAAGTTGAGGATGACAACTGTGTGTTGTCATCCTCAACAAATGGTTTTAGGGGCATCCTTGCACTGCCACAAGCAGGATGTATGCTTTTCCCTTAGACCTATGCTTACATTTGGACTTGTTCTGGTAGAGGTGTATGCTAGAACTATTCCATAGCTCTCTTTCCAAATGAATAGCTATGGAGTTTTATTTAATGGCAGAATTTTAATACCACAGGCCTTTCTAGCTGTTAAAGAGCCCAGGTTTGGTGGTAGGGATCAGACACTACAAACAAACAAATAAACCAGATTAAATCCCTAGCTTTTTATAATGTGCTAAGGCAAATCTCTGTTTGAAATCTGGAGGATGGCTACCAGTAGATTTGCTGAATTAGATGGACCAAAAGACTAAATCTGAAACAGAGCTTCTTTTTCTCCATTTCCTGAACTGTAGGAAATTATTCTTTTTTTCATTCCATCCATTTGGCTAGGTTAATCTCTTTGGCATAAAATAAATAGTGACTATGAGTTAGAGAGAAAGCAAATTTTGTTCATTGTTGTGCTCCAATACAAAAAGAGACAAGCTGAAGAAATAAAGAAAGGAAAAACAGCATAATGCAATTGCAGACAGAAAGCTACGTAGAAAGAATCAGTGTTACCAAGATTAAATAGTGAAGTTAGTTGAACTGAATAGAAAGGACAGCACAGAATCGGAGGGAAGAGTTGTTCTATATCGGCCAGTGCACAGAGATAAACACCTCAGTTGTGGTACTGATCTTCCTTCTAACAATAAAGACAGTATACAATACAGAGTCCTTTGGAGTGAGTATTGGTAATAAATGTAAATAACAAGATTATGGTGAATGAAGGTAAACGTTTTCTAAGGCACAGATAAGAGGTGTTTGTTAAACATGTAGGATGAGAGAATTGTCTTCCAAACAAATCCTCCCCCTTACAGTAATGGATTTTTGCTTAGGTCATGCTTAATATCATTGCTAAGTGAGGGTCCTTTATTTCAGCCAGACTGTTTTTCCAGTGCAGAGTTGAGTAATCCAGGATGGATGGATGGATGGATGGATGGATGGATGGATGGATGGATGGTCGGATGGATGGATTTATTTAGGCTATTCATCTCAGCCTAATGGCTGTGACTGTGGCTCACAAACAATACAGAAGACAAAATATGCAACTGAGGTTCCAAACCAAATTCATCATACAGGTATCCGTTCTCATGCTGGCCCCAATGAGTGGGGGAGAGATTGTATATGTCTTCCATGAGATCATAAAACTCTCCTGCAAATTCAAGCAATTTAATCCAATCCTTTAAATGACAAATTCACGAAGGAATCTTTTTGAGACTTTGACCAGACTCCAGCCTCAGGAGGGAATTTGATATACAGTCAGAAACTCACAGTACAGGTCTCAGAAAAATTAAGCTAGACTCCCTCTACAGTGGTTAAGTCACATAAACAGGTCTGCTTATCACACAGCAGGTGGCTAATGACCTTACTGATGAACATTTTCAGTTGCAGCAGGAATATGGTTATTGAGATTGTGGCTGGCAAAACTCAGAACTGCAGTTGAAAGTTTATGGACCCTGGAGATGACATCTTTGTGCCATTGGTTCCGGGTTGCCAAGGTTTGGAAGTGCTATATTCTAGAAGAACATTTTTGAAGAATTAATTGATACTCACAAAGAGCAGACCAACAGTGCAGGTCATTTAAATTGCCTGAGATACAATGGATCAGACATTATGAATAACATACAGGGTTTCTTGCTACAGGTAACAGAAAGGATATGATTAAATATTGAAATACCTTAATAGAGAAATGCAAAAGTCATTAACTCCAATGGCTAACAGGCTTCTTGGAGAAGACAACCACTTTCATTTCTAACTGGTGACTAATTGCTCATCATTGCAACAATGGGCAGGTGTGGGGAGGCCCCATCTCAAGCCCACTAAGGACAGGGAGAAGATTATTGCATAGTGAGCATATGAAAAAACAGAAAGAGCACTGAGGTTTTAATGTGGAGAGATTAAACTCAGCTTTTATGAAACATTGGGTCAGCTGGTTAACATAAAAATTAAAGAGAAGAGCTATTATCATGGAGGTCTATTTAAGGATTTGAAAGATTTGACTGAATGTGACAGCACAAAACTGAAGTCCAGGTTTTTGTTTTTTTTTAAAAGTTTGTCCAAATTATCACTCAAACACAACAAAAGCAAAACTTTTAGCTTCAGGTTTCAGTAGGATTTGAGATCAACTAAATGATTCACATTCCATTGTGAACAATATTTCCTTTCTCTTCAAGCAGGACACTGTTTCATACTTACAAATTATTATCTTATTTATTTGTTATTAAGTCCAGCTTTTAGCTCTAGTCAATAATAAGCATGCACAGTATGTGTACAATAGTCTACCTCCATCTTCAAGGTACAGGTAGTGAAGGTACCTACACTTCTTAGTTTTAGAGTTAAGCAAGGACTTGCAGATATCAGTGGAAATGTTTCTCCTCTCTCTTTCAATCTTGGGCAGATCAACTGGCAACTGCCCTTAATCTAGGTTGTATTCAAATAAAATCTTTGATCTTTTCTGCTTCAACTTCTCCAAAGGCTTCTGATGAATAAATCTAAACTCTGATTCCCCTCCTCCTCCTCTTCAGCAGTCTTTACTTGAAAAAATATTCAAATATCTTGTGGACTTCAGGCCATTATTAATAATCCCCCTCAACTCCTTTCATCAAAACCCCAGAACTGTCCCAATTAAGTCTAGCCACAAGCAGACCAATGCTAGTCCACAAAGCAATGGCGAATGAATCCACAAGTACTTGAAATCTCTAGAGATTCTCAGTCATCCAGGTCCTGGTTGTCTCAAAGGTGCTTTTTTCAGGAGGCAACTGGACTTTCTTGTTTTTTCTTTTGAAGACGTTTCGCTTCTCATCCAAGAAACTTTTTCAGCTCTGACAGGATAGAGGGGAAGGATTTATATTTCTTGCAGACAGCTGGTAATTTGCATTCTTTTAGGGCATGGGTGTCAAACTTACATTGTCACAGCAGCGTTATGTGACGTATTGGAACTTTTTACCCCTTCACTAAACCAGGTATGGGCATTGCCAGCACATGAGGCATCCAGTCCATGGGCCGGGAGTTTGACAGCCCTGTTTTAGAGGGTCGTTGAAGCACTTGGAGGTACTTGAAAGTTTTCCAAATCAGAATAAACCCACCAGGCAAAATTAAACCCACAATACAAGAGGGTTCATGAGGCAAGAAAAGTCCAGACTTGTCAAAGCACAGTGTCAATCCAAAGAGAGGCAAGAATTCGTCAGCCAGCATGACATATAGTTTCCCTTCCTTCTAGTTAAATTTGGTTTGTAATTCTTCTTACTAATTACTTGCTATAATTTATAGAGTCTCTGGTTTTATTATTTTACTTTTCTTTATCAGTGAGTTTACTGAAATGCAGCCATAATTGGCAAACATGTGTGCTCTGATAAGTAACTTATTAAGGCCTGATTAATTCTGCCTGATTGATTACAGCTGGAAGGTCTGTCCTGGGATAAAAAAAAACTCTGACCCTTTAATTAATCTGAATGTTTATATCTACCATCATTTAAATATACCCAAAACAATTCAGATTTAATATTACTTAAACCGATGCTTGAATTGTTTATGATACGGTTTCTGGTTCTGTGATGGGATTTTATTCCCACTGCTGTTTGGGAACTAAATTTCCTTTGCTGTTTCTGAAGAGCCTCATGTTTAATTATTAGTAGTTATATTAGTTTGTGCTTTTGTATTGTCTTCCCTGCCTATGCTTTCCAGTTTTGCTGACAGAGAATCTCCTTCATGGACCAATGAACTAAATTATCTTCATTCTTAGCATATCTACTCTCTCCCTTGAGTCTTAACATACTGTACATCTCACTAGGGAAGCTGGCATTCAGTGAGGCTCTTGGCAACACTAATGCCAAGAAAACTGTGAGGATATGCCTATCAAATCCCCAGGAACAGAGAGACAGGTTTTCCCTTGATAGCCTAAATGTCATCTCCCCTAACTGATTATTGCTTAGCAACAGCCAAACAGGGATAGCTTGCTGACTCTGGGTACATGTTAGGAAGCACCAGATATACAAAGCTGGAGGATTTGGAAGAAATGGTTTTTGACCCCTAAGCCATGGGTGTCAAACTTGATTGCATTACGTTGTCGTCACATGATGTATCATGACTTTTTTCCCCTTCACAAAACTGGGGGTAGGCAGGGCCAGCGTGTGACGCAACCGGCCCATGGGGCGCGAGTTTGACACTCCTGCCCTAAGCTAAGGCAATGTTTCTCAACTCTGATAACTTTAAGCTGTGTGGACTTCAATCCCAGAAGTCAGCGTGCTGGCTGGGGAATTATGGGAGTTGAAGTCCACATATCTTAAATTTGCCAAGGTTGAGAAATGCTGCCCTAGGGATAGCAAACTAACTTTCTTAAATGTTACAGAGATATATATAAAACTCTGATTGCATAGTTTGTCTATGAATTTTGATTCCAGAACATGTTCTGAAGAAATAATGTATTTACAGTAATATCTCAATAGTGTAGTTTCATTTTTTAATTATCTGAATTCTGATTTTTATTTTAAACTGCTGAGAGAGGTTGATATGTTCTGACTTAAGATCCATGAGCTTGTATGAAACATGTACATTATTGGGAATACAATGTACTGCATATCTCCCTCTAATCCTTTGTGTAGAAATGTAAGACATAAAGTAAAAGAAATTGTTTGGCTGTTTTTACAGCTTTGTGTGAGGTATTTTTAATCATTACATTTGCTAGACAGCACAGTTTATTTGAACTGAGTGAAAGTAGAAATATTAATGACAGATGTTGCAGTAAACTAAATGTTCCAATGATATTATAGAAATGAAAATTAAGAAACAATTGAATGACTGAAGTATAAGTGCAAATAAATTAAATCTATACATAAAAATATAGGATCCAAAGGTATCCATCAGCCTTGTGGCATACTAATTGATTGATTGATGTGCCATCAAGTCATTGTCAGCTCATATTAACAACATTTTCCCATGACAATCTGTTCCTAACCTTCTTCTTCCCCTTCTTCCCAGTGGTACCCCCAATATTACTATAATTGAATCAGCAGGAAACTTCAGACACCTTGTCAAAATTTAATGTGGCCATCCAAAATAGTCATCCAGTGAAGTCCTATCGAGAGAACTCAATACAAGGTACATGGGGTATGGACAAAATGATAGGCTTTCTCTTTGGCCACTCTTCAATCTCAGGTTCCTAGTTCTAGTCCATCTTGCAATTCACAAGCAGTTTGAAAAAGTACTTCTCCATTGTGCCTTACATTGAAATGATTGTGGGCTTCATGCAATCATTATATGTATTAATTTGATTCTTGTGTATTCCAGTTATGCATTTTTGTTCTCAATCATCCTGGCTCCTTTAGGATAGTGCTGGATTATAACTTTAAAAAAAACTAAATGGAAGTGTAAATAAATAACTAGTTAGTAGCATTTCATTATTTTAATTGAATTTCATTTATGTTCAGTATATACTTAGCTTTTGTTGTGGATTTGACTACTTGTTTGTATTAGCCCTACCATGTTTTGGAATGTGACCTCCAACATGTCATCAAAACCCAAAAGAACACTGAATCATACAGTTGGAGGAAGTTTAGTTGCTCAGTTCAAACCCTTGTTCAATACAGGAATCCAAATTAAAGCACAGGTGTCTCCTTAGCTTCCATTTGAACTCATTCAAGGACTTAGGGTCCAAAAAAGCTGGACATACTTGCTATATAGCAACACTTTCCCTATTATGTGCCTCAATTAAGATGGATATAGTTTGCAATGTTATGCATATTCAACTCAGAATAAGCTCTATATTCTACAAAGTCATTGTCAGGTCAGCATAGGAAAAAAAGAACACTTTCTCTTTGATTTTCTCATTGATGACATCTGGCTTTGCCCATTTTGCATGATGTGATAGTCCTTAATTTTAATCTTCCAAATAAAGTGTAAAATTATGTTAAGCTTTGATTCCCCCCCCCCCCACACACACACACACCGATCCTGGGAAAGAATGCCGGCCAGAAGTGCTATTTGAGTTGAAGGGGTTTTACACTCAGAAATCAATCCCACTAGGTTAAATGAGAGTTATTTCATCTTAAGTGTGTTTAGGATTGAACCTTAAGGCAGTTTGAGCATATTGACTAGAAAGTAAGCCTCGCTGAAAAAAAGCTAGTTGTAGAACCACGATTCATATCAGAGATTTTAGAGCATCTGTGGCATGCTACTACTATATATAATATAAGACATTTAAAATGTCGTAATCAATACAAAGTAATTATGATTTGATGAGCGTGATGAAATGTTGGCATTAAAAATAAAAGAGTTATGATAGAAGCTTAGCTTCGGTTCCAACCTGATATATTTGAGATCTGATGGGCTATAACTCCCAAAACAGGCCACAGTATCTAGGAATTATAGTCTAACACTATATTCTATAGTTTAACACTTCTGGAGAATGCCAAGACAGGGAAGATTATTTTCCAAAGAGCTTTCTACTTGCCTGTCTTCAAACATCAGGTTCAAAGCAGTTTGAAATCAAATCAAACTATCCATAACCTCATAAAACTATAGAATCCCTTCTAAGGAACCCCGTAAAATTCATTCTAGGGAACCCCATAACATTCCACAAATCAAAACAATATAATTTAAAATGGGGGGGGCATAGAAACGCTATAAAATGCTTATACCCCGAATCCCTGGCAAAATAAAACCATTGTTGCTGCATTATGAGCCATGGTGATGCAGTGGTTAGAGTTCAGTACTGCAGGCTTCTTCTCTTAACTGCTGGCTGCCTGCAATTTGGCAGTTCAAATCTCACCAGGCTCAAGGTTGGCTCAGCCTTCCATTCCTCCGAGGTGGGTAAAATGAGGAGCCAAATTGTTGGGGGCAATATGCTGACTCTATAAACTACTTAGAGAAGGCTGTAAAGCACTGTAAAGCAGTATATAAGTCTAAGTGCTATTGCTTTTATTTATTAGAATTTATTATTGTCCAACTCCAGTGGATACCATTGGACTCGTTCCTGAAGACAAACCACAAGGATGCTTCTGGGAGCAAGCAGTTCAGTAGCCATCTAACCTGGTAGTAGGAATTGAAAGCAATCTTTCTGAACTCAGACAGAGGAAGGGGCGCAGAAAATTAAGATAAGTAAGTAGGATCCCACCCATTTAAGGAGTTATACATCAATATTTTAAATTGTACTCTGAAACTTACTGGCTCAAGATAGATATTACTTTGCTGAAGGAGCAAGCAGGTGGCTTTATTCTGTTCCAAATGCAGACTTTGGATAGTCTTCAAAGATAGTCCTAGTAGTCCAACCTTGAGGAGCAAGTAAGGCTTCCCAAACTAGAAAGAGCTACAACTACTGCCAAGCAAAGCCTCCTTAGACAGAGAGTTCACTTCCTGACCAACCTGTAGCCATGAGTCTCAGAAAACTCTCAAATTCTAGACCTGTTTCTTCAACTGAAGTGAAATAACAGTCAAAGTAAACAGGGAGTAGACTAAGAGCCAGATGCTTGCTGAATTAACATTGTCTCCATTTTACTATCATTACGTTTAGTTCTATTTTGTCCTGTCCAGTTTCTCACAACTTTCCAATCCTGTCATCTGTTGCAACTACTGCAACCTAGGTTGCAGTAACAATGGCATTACAGTGACAGGCAGTAGCCTCTATCTATGTACCCTTCACTATCAGTGTAAACAATTTGTTGACTATGCCACCAGTAAGTTGCACCCACAACAGTGTCAGGCATTAGTCTCTACCTGTGCACCCTTCACTATCTACACAATTTGTTGACTATGCCACCAGCAAGTGGTACCCACAACCAATACTGTCTTTCAGACTTTTGCAACTCTTTCCCTCTTTTCCCTTCCCCATGTTCTAATTCCTGCTGGTTTTTCCAACTTCCCAGAACCCTATCTTCCTCGGTTTTCACAAATATTCCCTAGCACCAAATGTTCTGTTCGCTCCAAAGAAGGAATCTTCTAAAAAATTCAAAGCTCCACTTAGCATGAAAACAATTGCTAGGCTCTTGGGAAATCATATAGGTCCAGTGCCATTTCTAAAGCTGTTCCATGATCCAAGATAGAGGCAAATATTTCTCTCTCTGGGCACAATGAGAATATATCTGCTGAACAAAACTCAGCATTGGTGACAGGAAGGGCATCTGGCCATTAAACACTCTGCTAGCTCCATTCAGTTGCCCAGACTCCACCCACAAGGGATTATGGGATTGTTAAAAGATGATGATGATACTTCTAGATGCTTGTTCATGCATCTTGTCATACTTCAAGATATGTCCCAAAGCCCCCTCAGTTAAATAAGTGGACTGCTAACAAGACTCAGGAACAAATCTATCACTATGTGTAGGGGTTTTTTTTTAACTTTATATATAGTTCTGTCTAAATGTGATTACACTACAATCAGTTAAGAGAGTGTACATCAGTTGTGGTACAAGCTCTAATATTTCCCTTTAAGCATATGCATATACCATTTTATGACAATTCAGCCTGGTAGGCAATGGATGTTAAAACAATAAGCTTTTAATCATGGAGGCATATTCTGACTGAGGAGTTTTGATTAAAAGTGATAAAAGGTGATGGAGTGGTAAATCCATTAAAGCTGTTTAGTTCAACGTTTCTACAGATTTGAATCCTGAAGTATTGAATTAATCTTTGGTTTTCTGCTCTCAAACTTCTGTGGAAAGCAGTGTGGGTCATAGGCAAGCTAACAATTTTAGCCATTGGGGGCGTGGCGGGGGGAGAGACAGAAGACGAAGGTAATTGTGGAAATTGCAATGTAGGCATTTCTTAAAGTGAGCGGCCCCTCAGAGCATGTGATTTTTCTTTATCATTTTTCTATGGGAGAAAATTAGGGTGGGTGGACAGACCAGCTTCAGTCCTACAAAAGTTAAAGTCATGTGGATATGGATTTCTTTGCTTGTCTGCTTGCCAGCAACACTAAAGAACTCAGGTGATGGGCGTACAAACTGCCTTTTTAAGGAAACAAATGTGCAGCCTAAGGTTTTTATATATATATATATATATATATGTATATGTATGTATGTATGTATGTATGTATGTATGTATGTGTATGTGTATATATGCTTATACAGCTTTTAA
>JANHFL010004655.1:12966-23188 GCA_032468155.1 Oxyrhabdium leporinum | reverse complement strand
AGAGAGAGAGAGAGAGAGAGAGAGAGAGAGAGAGAGAGAGAGAGAGAGAGTCTCTGGAGCAGAATTGTTTACAGGTGGTTCTTGTTTAACAACCACTCATTCAGTGAAATTGCAGCAGCACTGAACAAAGTGGTACTTATGACTGGTCCTCAAAATCTGACTACTGCATGTGAGAGCTAGTTTGACGATTGACATGCTCTCACTTCATGGCAGCAACCAGCTGTCAGGTGTCCTTGCCATTGTTCAGCAAGTATACCTGAGTGCCACTAAAGCAAATTGTGTTAGATTAATGACAACTAAGGGAAAAGAACACTTAGTAGAAGTATTTGGTGAAAGGAACCTGTGGATGAAGGAACAAATGCTTGAAAATGACTGCACCTGTATGGGATGATTTGGAAAACATGAGATTGTTTTCCAGTTAAAAAGGATAAAGTAGACAGAGTGAATGCAAAAATTCCAGGGTGTGTGTGTGTCAAGTTTGTGAAGACAGGAAACTATGGCGAGGTAAACTACATAGGGTTAATGTACACTAGTTTTAGCCATGTTTCCTTTTTCTTTCATACATAACCATACGGCTGGAAGGGACCTTGGAGGTCTTCTATTCCACGTCCAGAGGTCTTCTATTCCAGAAGATCTTATAGCATCCCAGACAAATGGATGCTGAATCTTTTCTTGAAGCTCTCCAGTGACTGAGCACCCACAATTCCAGGAGCCAAGCGGTTCCATTGATTAATTGCTCTTACTGTCAGGAAATTCTTATCGGTTTCATGTCTATGGAGATTCTCAGTCGTGACCTGGATGACATGGTTGTCCCAAAGGTGCTTTTTCAAGAGGCAACTGGACTTTTCGGTTTTTCTTTGAGAAACGTTTCGCTTCTCATCCAAGAAGCTTCTTCAGCTCCCTCAGAAGCTTCTTCAGAGCTGAAGAAGCTTCTTCGATGAGAAGTGAAATGTCTTGAAAGAAAAACCAGAAAATCCGGTTGCCTCTTGAAAAAAGCACCTTTGGAATTATCAGTTCTGTATCTCTTGAATGAGTTTAACCTGGTGCTTCTTGTTCTTCCGTCAAGTATTTTAGAGAATAAATCGAACAATTCTAATAGCGATAAGGATTCTGGAAAGCATCAACTAAAATGGATCAAGTCAAGTAACTTATTTTTAATTACATGTAACTGTATTTAAATCAATTAAATTTAATTAAAATAACCATAAAAGAAAAAAAAAAGAAAGATGTTCATGAGTGCCGTATTTGTGCATGCATATGATATACTTATGCATGCATATGGTACTTACAGTTACACATATGAACTCCCAAATGTATGCAGACATACTAAACATACACACAAATATTACTTTGGTCGATATCAATATGTTGTGGAATGTACTTTTATGAAATATATGGCCATAATAAATAAGACCCCTGAAAGCTCTGAAGTACAATACCTGTATACCACCTCCAGCTTCAAAACAGGTACACTTCTTAGTTGTGGGTAAGGTTCGTGATTCTGGAATCTACAGTATATTTTGCTGTAGCAGAAGGGTCTACCAACTAGATCAACCAATTGGCACAAAGAGTGTAAGCTAGAAAATGTTTGGAACCATAAATAAAAAGGTGCCCCCAAATCAGATATCTTTTCTCCTATGTTTAATGGGTACCATAGATATTAGGAGTCTATATTTGAGCAACCACACATGCAACATAATTTAGGGGGAGGAAAATAATCCAATATTAAGTATTGCTCAATATTTAAGAATCCAAAATGATTGCTGATGTACTACAAAAAAATTCTTGATGTATTTTCTGTGCCATAATGGATGGTTTTGTAGTTTAAGGTTTACTGTTATCAGCTACATTTTAGTCTATTGTATATATATATAAAGAAAGGGATGGTCAGAAAAATACATTATCCCTTAATTGCTGTGAGATATGTGGGGGGAGGGGGAGTTTCTGCAGAGTTAGTTTTCTTTCATCAACTACGTTTTAAAAATCTACAATTTAGCTTCTTTTATATGCTGTGAATTTGGTGAATGTGTTCCAGGAATCCTTACTCAGTTAAACTGTCAACACATCAGGAAACTTGATATGTTCTTAGTTAGCTTTGCAAAATTCATTGTCCTGACAATTTGACATTAGCTATTTTTTGTCGTCAGTGGCTGGGAGAGAACGTGTAGCTACTTTGTTTTGAAGCACACTTAGAAAGTTCAGGCCAACTGCTTGGTCAAAGAAGTATTTAAAGTGGGGGACTGAAAACTTGCTCTTTGTAAATCACCAGTTCTGTAATATTCCCACTAAAGCTGACAGGACTATTCCCAGAAGATATGGTCTGGTATTATTGGCACAATATGTTTCATTTTATATTGTTGTGTAGTATATAAGTACGGTTTACGATTTCCTCTTCCCCCAAGCTAAGGAGAAACAAGGTGGTTTTTTTTTATTGATAGAGCAAAGGAAATAGAGGAAAGATGTTCTAGATACTTCAAGAGAGTATTAAAAGTATCAGGCAGACAAGATATCACAGATGGCGAAGCAATAAAATATGCTTGATTGAAGGAACAGTAATAAAGGCAAGATAATTCTTCTTTCCATTTTTACTGCATTTTGTCTTATTTTATATCTGCAAAATAATATTGTGCTTTACTCTTGGTAGTTTTGCCTGCAACACAGTGGTCAATCCAGATAATATGGTTTGTGTATCATAACTGCTATTCACAGGGTTCACCAAGATCATTTTGTTGCCTGGAAGGAAGATCTGGAGATAATATTCCTCTTGTCCATGTTCAAAAGTTTATTAGATAGATATTTACATATATATTTTTTTTGGGGGGGGGACTCAATCTTTTTTTCCATACTAAAGACAGCTAGCTGGTTTAGGACTCCTCCACACAGTCTACTTATCTCCACATGAACAGGCTTCTCTAATATTCTGCATTTATTTCATTTAAGTTAGGTTATAGCTGAATTTCTATGTTCAATATTAATTAGCCTGTTATTTGCCCCAGGTCCCCCATGTAAACATTCTAATATACATAGAGATGGAGCCTTTAGAGATTAACTGTTTTCTGAGAGTGCCCTATAAGGCCTTTTGCATTAGGTTAGAAGGGAGACCTTGTGACTTTTTATCTTCAAATGGACTTGAAATCACGTCCCTCAAGTGAAAGAAATGGTGGTATATTCAGGAAATAACAGCTTTTCCTCTCCATCCCACAGGCTTCCAGGATTTTTGCAGATGCTGTAGGTAAGGGGTGTCAAACTCCCGGCCCGTGGGCTGGATGTGTTAGGTTCTGGCCATGCTCATGCCCGGTTTAGCAAAGGGGAAAAAAGTCCTGATACATCACGTGATGCCGCCGTGACGACATGAATTTGACACCTCTGCTGTAGGTGACGGTACTTTTGCCAATTCTCTACCTCTAAGATGTTTTGGTCTGACTCCCCTCTCATCCCTTTTTCATCTAGTCTCCACTGGTTTGTTTCCTTCCATGCATTGTGGTCTGCAGAGTGCACCTAGGGGAACAACTGCTGGTAATAGAGAGTAGTATGGAAAGGACAGCAGGGAAAGGACACCAATTACAGTCCTAAAGCTACCCTGTATTGAACTGATTATAGCTAGCAACATACTGGACTCACTACTGAGTC
Source organism: Oxyrhabdium leporinum (assembly GCA_032468155.1). Taxonomy (NCBI): domain Eukaryota; kingdom Metazoa; phylum Chordata; class Lepidosauria; order Squamata; family Cyclocoridae; genus Oxyrhabdium; species Oxyrhabdium leporinum. The sequence goes on along the minus strand of JANHFL010004655.1, from coordinate 19,558 downwards.
ATGATAAATGTAATCTATGGGGCATTTTTCTAACAGCAAATTCCATCTCAAAAATGGTAGAAAAAGCATTTTGCCACTGCTGTGTATTAGCCCTTATAGAATGCAAAGGTCTCGTGAACAACTGAGGTCTCCCAATATCTTGATGACATCACCTAGCATCAAGGACAACCACATCCCTCTTTGCAATGGTAGGGCCCATTGTGCCTATTCATAGCAATAGATGTTTCTTTTCAGTCTAATCATCTTAAAGAAACATCATGACAAAGAAAATAGATCCTGATGTGCATTGTACATACAAGTTATCATAGCTAAGTCTTTCTTGCTGCCTGGGCACACCTATTTACAACTTATTTAAATACATTGTGTGAATTTGGAAAAAGAGGATATAATATAATTGTAGTCTATTTCCATCTACACATTTATGTGTTTGAGTTTTAATTCTGCTCTGTCCAACTGAGCAGGAAAGCAAATAGTTATGGCTTGTAACTAAACAGTAAATAGATTTTTTTAAGACAGACATTATCTCTCCTCCCCCCCTCTTTTTTCCAGAAGGAAATGTTTTTTTTATAAGCCCTTTTAAATGTTTAAATCAGATATCTGAGTCTAAGATTCATGCCTAAAAGCCATCTTATTAGCTAAAAGAAAAAGTAAAGCATGTTTAAATTACTAAATGATGAGTGGCTTCTCTCCTATGTGACTTTGGTTCTAATTAAACTTCAAAATACAAGGGTTTACAGACAGATTTTGGAAATTCAAACCATTCAACCAGGCAACTTCCTTGAGACTCTGTTCAGTTTGTCAGAAATGTTCAGTATATGCTTTTAAACATGTTGCTTTCATTAACATGCTTTAAAGATCAAAGACAATTTCATTCCACATTAACCATTAAACAATACAGTAGCTTCTCCATTCTATACTGAGAAAATCTTTTTTTATAGTGCCTGCCTTGACTCCTGATGATTGTCTGGTGACTCCCTGCATTTTTTATGTCAAGATTTTTTGGAAGTAGTTTGCCATCGCCTCCTTCCTAGAGCTACAAGAAAGTGGTTGGCCCAGAGTCACACTCAGCTGGCTTTGTGCCTATCAGGACTAGAACTTATAGTCTCACAGTTTCTAGCCTGATGCCTTAACCATTATGCCCAACTGGTTTGCTATATTGAGAACTATTTTTCATCAAGGTATCTAGAAATAGATACAAATAATGATCTAGAATGTAATTGAAATTACTATGTAAACACAAGGAAGCAACAACAGCAAATTCAATACCTTGAGATCAATAAAGGAAATTTGACTATCATATAGCAGTAACAAAAATAGTAAACACTGAAAATATGAAATGATACACTCATGGTTGGCTTTTACAAGCAAATTTGTGCCAGTATATAACAAAAAATGTGGCTGCCAAATTGCCTTTCACCTGCCAATAATTTAAGGAAATATTGCCAGTTATATAATTGTTGAGAAGATATACATATATCTTGTATGTGACCAGTTATCTTACTCATGATTGAATATTGAGCAGTTTCTCATTCAGATGTCAATTAAAATCAGTTAATTTCCCTTCCTGCATCATTTGTTGTTAAGGTCCTGTGTACTGATATTTTGGAATCTATAGCATTAGCAAGAGCCAAATAATATCTAGCTTTAGATGTTGCCATGTAACTTGAGTCAAATCCTGTTTTCATAGGGAATAATATCATTTGGGGAGACTTGGCAGAAGTTCTCTAGACATTTAGGAGGTGGTAAATTGTCTATCTCTTCCTTTAAGTTTTTTAAAAAGTCCTCCAGATGGAAATATTTTTCCTCTTACTGCTTGTACCAAGAATATCATACAATGTAAGCTTGACTTAAGGGCATCTTTATCTTTTGACTTGCTTATCATAAATTAAATAGAAATACAGTATAACACACTATACTTGGGAAAGCTCTTTAGCCCTCTGCAAAGCATCAATAAGCAACCTGAAGGCTGATGTTCTTTCTTAAGGTTATATATAAATTACAATTGGATCATGTAGTCTTTCAGAAAATATATTTTTAAACAGAAAACTCTCCTATGAAAACCCTTCACACAGCTCTCTGTCTAGCGCTGATGACGTTACCTAGTTGAGTAATGTAAGGTCTGTAAGAAAACAATCCAACTTAGACAGCACCATTGACACTACAGTTTATAGAATCATTGGGCTGGAAGTGACCTTGGAGGTCTTCTACTCCAACCCCTGCTCAAGGCAGAAGAGCTTATATCATCCCAGTCAAATGATTGTCCAGTCTATTTTCGAAAACCTCCAGTAATGGACCACCCACAACCCCAGGAGGCAAGCAATCCCATTCATTAAATGTTCTCATTGATATAAAATTTCTCCTTACTTCTAGGTTAAACTTCTCTTTAATAAGCTTCTACCCATTACCTCTTGTCCTGCTCTCTGGTATGTTAGAGAATAAGTCAATCCCCTCTTCTTTGTGACATCCCCTTAAGTACTGAAAGACAGTTATTATCTACCTCTTCATTTTTCTATTAAATAGGCTAGACATACCTAGGTCCCTCAACTGTTTATCATATGATTTAGCCTCCAGACCCTTTATCTGTTGCTCTTCTCTACACTTTCCAGGGTCTAAAATCTTTTTTGTATTATAGTGAACAGAACTGGATGCAATATTCCAAGTATGGACTCACCAGCAAGGTGTAAAGTGGTACTAACACTTCTTGTTATCTTGATGCTATTCCTCTGTTGAGGCAGCCTATAACTTCATTGGCTTTTTTGACAGCTGCAGTATGCTGCTAGCTTATACTTAAGTTGTGGTCCACTAGGACACCTAGATCTCTCTCACAATTACAAGTGTTTAGTCAGGTACCACCTATTATGTACCCATGCGTTTGAGTTTTTTTCCTTGCCTATGTGTAGGTCCTTAATTTTCTTACCATTGAATTGTTGAATAGAGCCCAGTGTTCAAGTGTGTGAAGGTCCTTCTGAATCTAGAGTCTATCATCTAAAGTGTTAGCTATTCCCCCCAGTTTAGTGTCATCTGCAAATTTGTTGAGTTCCCCTTCTATCCCCTCATCTAGATCATTTATGAAGATGTTAAAGAGTACTAGACCCAAGACTGAACCCTGAGATATCCCACTGCATGCTTATCTCCTTATAGAGGTAGTATCTACTGCATGCAGTTGGCCAGCCAATTACGAATCCATCTGGTGGTGATGCTGTCTATCTTGTATTGTTGTATCTTACCGAGAAGTAGGTTGTGGTCTATTTTGTCAAATGCCTTACTGACATCCAAATATACTGTGTCCAAGCATTTTGCTGATCCACTAATTTAGTTACTGTATGAAAAAAGGGAAACAGAAATTCAGCACTGAGCTGTAAATATTTTCTTCTGATGATAGGTCTGGTTCTCCAGATGTTACTGAATGACAACATCCAGCCTGACTTATTATGAGGGGAGATGGGAGCTACAGCTACCTATCATCTAAAAAATCAACAATGCCCCAATTGCACAGCATCTGATAGTGTTGTGAGAAAGAGAGCAATTGGACTCAACTCTAGTTGATATTTACACAACTGGCCATATTGTCTGGAACAATATTCTATTCCCCAGAACAGTCATAGCTATCACTGAAGCAGAGACACTAAGGTCACCTTTTTGATTTAACTGACCTTTATATTTTCTTGTCTCCACATTAATTAGCTCCTGGCTTTCAAGTCTATTTCTGCCCACTGCTTTGGAAAGGAGGTTGACATTATAATAAACTGTTTTTCTTTCATTCTTGGGTCTCTTTTTGAAAGAAAAATAGAGACTCACAACATGTACCATAATTGACATGGCTGACCTCTTTCAGAGCTGTCACAAATCACAACTAGTCTGCTCTATTTGTATGTGAGACATATTATGCAGCTGTGTGGCTATCTGAGGCCCAAAACGAAGTTACTGGGGGAAAAAAAAAATCAATATAAAGATGAGATTGCTACACTATATAAATGCAAACTGAGTGAACGAAATTTTTAAGCATAAAAATAAGACTTTTAAACAGGAAGAAAAGCTATCATGAATTTAAAATATGGAAAAATAAGTGCAGTCCTATATAAACAACTTGGTCTAGTTTTTTTCTGCGTCTCAATCCTCCTGAATTCAGTTTTAAAAGGTATCCAAAACTGATATCATCATCATCATCATCATCATCATCATCATCATCATCATCATCATCGTCATCGTCGTCGTCGTCGTCGTCGTCGTCGTCGTCGTCGTCGTCGTCGTCGTCGTTGTTGTTGTTGTTGTTGTTGTTGTTGTTGTTGTTGTTGCTGCTGATGTTGATCGAACAGCCAGCCAGATTAGGCATTTTGCATCACCTATCAACTCCTTCCCAAGGATCTGGGATAGAGAGACATTGTTGTTTGTTGGTGTTAAATATTACACTGTAGAATGTAAGAGCGTCCAAGTATAGCTGCCTTTTGCAGTTGACTGGTGGAGATTTTGTCAATGCCAGTGATGTTCAAGTAGTACTCAGCATCAGCAGTATTATATAAGGATCTCCCTACAAGCTAGCATCAGGGGGACATGTTTCCCCAAGAATTTGTTTAGAAGGATGTTGAAAAAGGGTCTGCAAAGGAATATCCATGGGTTACAATTTAAAAAGTGAAGATGGTGACCACAGTGGTGCAATCAAAACTCCAGCTGTTTTTTATGTGTGTTGCATCTTTGATCTTATGATTCTTATGATTCTTCCCTGCACGTATAATAAGAATCTTATGATTCTTCCCTGCATGTATAATACACAGAGCCTATCCTGCAAGGAAGTGAAGATGCTGACAAAGATGAGAGTCTTAAATACACCACAAATATTGACAGGAGTGTTCTTCATTTATTTTGAGCTTTTGATACTTTTTTTGTGGATTAAGAAAGTGCTTTAGATTCATTCAATTCTGAAGGCATGTTACCTATGCCTGAACTTTTCTCTGCAAAGATAGATAGAGATGAATGATACAGATATTGATATAAGACATTTCTTAGCAGTTACATAATTTGGGAGTTTGGTCAAGACAATACAAAGGCCAAAGAAATGATCTCAGGGGTTACTGCTTCAAATAACAGGAAAGAAGTAACTTCTGAAGTTCATTGAGAAGTCTGATCCTTCATTCTGGAACAACAATGGAATGAGTGATAAATTTCCACCTACTTTCCACAATGATAAGTAGAATACAATATGAAGGCTCATTTTACAGCTTAGCTAAATGTCATAGGACTTTATTTATTTATTTATTTGTTTGTTTGTTTGTTTGTTTGTTTGTTTGTTTGCTTGTTCATTCATGTTCTTTGGACAGATTTAAAACACTTTTTTTTTAAAAAAAAGAAAGTAATTAGTCTGGGAGAAGAAACAAAGAAAAGAAACTAAAATTTAAAAAAAAAACTTTATCCCAAAATATGGTTATGAAATTAAAATTACAAAGCTAAACAAATATTTAAAAGCTATTTAAGAAGCAGGTTGCAATTCGCAAAAAAAATAAATAAATCCTAGTCCAAGCTGCTGAAATGCTGTTTTTCAGATAGAAATTTTGGTTGAAAAGAAACCTTTCAGAAACTCTTAACCCTGTTTTGAATTCTGAAGCAAGTCTGAGCTTAGTTGTGCCCTAAGCCTCCCGTTCCAGCCACGATGATGCCAAAATGAGAAAAAAAGTGTCATAACGCAAGCTCCATCCTTTTGTACTTGTGTTACATTATACACAAGTGCATAAAGGTGGGAGACTGCATTGTGGCATCACAATGCATGTTTCATTAGTTCTCCCCTTCCTATGGATGTCTATGTCTAACAATGTTCACAAGTATTATACTCATTCAACTTGGAAACAAGGCCAGAAATGGGATAGACACTCACACAACTGGACACCTTGTAGGGCAGCTAAGAGGACCAAAAAATGGATGCCATGTGACACTTGACTCAGTCATCAAGAAGTCTGATTTCTAGGGGTGAAATGACTTGATTGTGTCATGAAAATACAGCCAATTTGATCTTGCAGGCATTTTTAAAAAAAAAAATCCAAAACCTTTGCCTAGCAGTACCAATTCCATAAAAGCCTTTTATTAGAACTTAATAAGACTGGTTGGCTATACCCTCATGTGTAATAATTAGGCCTTTTCAGAATCATTACAGAGTTCAATACTGTTGTGTGTCATCTTGAATTTGTACTGACCATCTTCATTCACTAGAACACAGAATTTAGATTGTAATCTTGTTAGGATTCAGCACAGTCTAAAAAAGCACAGAAATCTATGTAGTACTAAAACTTTCCTTGTCGTGACCTTTAACTGGGTGAAATGGTGCATCGGAGGGCAACAGTTTTGGGACCAAAAGCTCTCAAATTGACTAACTCACAGAATCCAGGACCTATGACTCCCAAGGGAATAACATTTAGGAAACTTGTGGCTGCTTCAGTGCTACAGGTTTTTGCTATCCTGCCAGGCTGCTTCCATTGTTGCAGTCACATGACCTTGACTTTCAACATTTTGTGTCAGTTTCTGAGACACTCTTGCAATACCTCACTCCTTCCTCCACCCAGTAGCAGCCACAAGGGCTGGCAAGGGGAGGGACGGAAGGAAGGAA
>JANHFL010004654.1:62798-74764 GCA_032468155.1 Oxyrhabdium leporinum | reverse complement strand
ATTGCTTATAAGCTGTAAACCGCCCCGAGTCTTCGGAATGGGGCGGTATATAAATGTAAAAATAAATAAATAAATTAAATAAATTAAAATATGGATGTGGTTTGGCTATGGAGTGGCTATGCAATTTGTTTACTGTGTATGTGAAGAGTAGATCTGCATTGATAATTGGAAGAATCATATTATTGTTTCTCTGCAAAAGGAAAAGTAGAAAGAGTGAATGCAAAAGCTATTGGAGGATTTATTTGTTAAGTATGTATGGGGAAATATTAGAGTTGATCTAAGAATAAAAAATGTTTGATATAAGAATAAAAAATGATTAAAATGTAGAAAGTATTAAGAGCCATGGTGGCAGAGTGGTTAGAATGTAGTACCACAGGTTATTTCTGCTGACTGCTGTCTGTCTGCTATTTAGCAGTTATCTCACCAGGTTCAAGGTTGACTCAGTCTTCTATCCTTCCGAGATGGGTAAAATGAGGACCCAGATTTTGGGGGGCAATATGCTGACTCTGTAAACTGCCTAGAGAGGGCTGTAAAGGACTGTGAAGCGGTATATTATGCGGCCATATTGGACAGTAATATAAGAAGGGTATTTATTGTGCATTTACTGATTTAGAGAAAGCATATGATAAAGCAATATTGAATTATGAAATTTTTGGATGAATGTGAGATTATAGGTTATGTACTAAGAGTGGCATTTAATGGAACTAAAATATGTATGAGAGTAAAAGAGAATGGTTCAATTGTGACCAGGGAGTAAGGCAAGTATGTATGATAACCCCTTTTATAGAGAAATATGTAAGAAATCCTCATGGTTATGTTAAAGTGATGGGTTTGTTGAAGGACTTTGTGCAGATGCTGCTTGGTTGTTGGTAGAAAAACAGAATTATTTGAAACAATATTAAACAAATTGTGAGATGCAATTAAAACTACAGATCTGAAAATTAATCTATCAAAGTTCACATAAGCTTAATTTTACAGGAAAAGTGAACAACTGCAGTGAAAATGTGAAAAAAACCCAGATTAGACAGATACATTTGTAGTTTTGCAGAATATTTACAAAAGATGGTGAAATGTATACATCTTAGGATCTGAAATGCTATTAGAAACTGAGGGATAGTATCTGGTCCATTATGAGGAATGAATGCTTCCTGAAAAATATGAAACTGGCTGCATATAAAATCTTACTTGGCCAACTTATTTTACAAGTACTGAGAGTCAGAAGAAACATTAAAATAAGGTGAATACAGTGGAAATGAGTACTTGGGAAATATAAGTAGTGTAATAAAAATATAATTTCAAGAATGAATAGATGCCAAGTAAATATGGATTGAAGTAAGTGTCTAGTATTCACAAGAGAATGTATGTGGATTAAATGGCAGAAAATACATGGCAGAAAAAGGAAATAGGCTGAAAAGCGGAGGGAAGATCAGAATATAATAGTTGAATGGCACTGAGAAGATTCTCAACAGAGAGTGAAGACGTTTAAAAAAATAAAAGGTATGCAGGAACTGGTAGTGGATAGCATAGGGATGTAGTAGAAATAAGTAAGGCTGGGAAAGAAAGATATATAGTATCATACTGAATGGTACTGGAATAAACAATTTTAGCTACATTTCTTTATCTCATGCCTTATTTTTTTTTAGTTTGATGTGATAGAATGTAGTCCAAATTCCCAACAAAGAAGGAGTGAATTCAGTCAAGAGACAATTCAGTTCAGAGAATTTGTGTGAGAGAAAGAAGGTGAAGACGGCTCCTCCCTAATAGTTCTCAGAGTGTATACTTTTTGGGGGAGTTGGTATGCTTTAGTTTAGCAATATTCCATTTATGGGTGAAGAACAATAAAGACATCTGTGTGGTAGAGTTACAACGTATCTTTCTTGCTTTTTGGAGATTGACATCTACCATTTCTTGCTTCCTTTTTGGATTCTGCATAACAGTACTTAACCAGAAACTGGAAACTGCATGTATATTTGCATATATCTAAGAATTCAGTTTTCTCTTAAAAATTACAAATGCTTAAACCATTGAAAATAAGGCATTATTTGCATATTATAACATTAATATACATATACTCCCTAAACAGCATTCATTTTTTTTCATTACATACATGGTGATGTAAATATATATATATATATATACCTTAATAACAATGTGACCTTTTCTTGTTCCGGTGCGATCCAATTCCCTATGCTCTTTTACCATCACAATCTCTCCTTCCTCTTCTACCTTTTGCATGTTCTTTTCTACCTGGTTCAGTATGCGACAGTAATCTTGTTGGGCTATACATACAAACTGGGAACAGAGGTTTGTAACAGTGCATTAATCATTTTGAATTTTATCCAAATATCAAAAATATTTAAAACTGTAAATCCACAGTGTTATACTTAATTCCCTAATATAAAGTATTAAGAATTCAGACATAATAGAAAAATAAAAATATATAGCATTCATCACAAATCTTTGTATCTCTATTCAGAATTAAGATGTATGACTTATGTGCTTATTCCACAATTACTACACTTATAATCTTAGTGGAATTAATGTCTTTCTATATATTTATGTTATTTTTAGTACTCTGTAGTCAAACCAAAATATTTCTAAAACTTCTATTTGATTTTAGAACAGCAAATTACTACGGTACTAGAAATAATTTATCTATTATTTTTATTATTATTAGGTCACCTTTTTTATAAGATGAATGCGCAACTATGCCAAAAAATAATTACTGCTACCTCAGGTATTTGTATAAACTAGGAAAACTGTACTAGGCTTCTTGTTTATAAAAGTGTATTAATAATTAATTCAATTTGAATAAATAACCATCACAACAATCTCGTATCACCTTTCCCTTTTCTCAAATAAACCAATTTCAATGCAAATATGGCATCTTCTGGATATGTGGGCTTTTCACCTGTGCTAGGTGGGGAATTAGTCATGCAGAAGGAAGTGCCCAGTTAAGGAAATGTTAAAGAGAATGCAGTGAGATATATATATATCTCCCCTCATATCAGTATGTTCTTGGAGCCAGCATTCATAAGCGGGTGTGTGTGTGTGTGTGTGTGTGTGTGTGTGTGTGTGTGTGTGTGTGTGCGCGCGCGCGCACACACACTTATGAATGGGGCTCCAAGAACATACTGATATGATGATGTAGTAAGATTCAGATGACTAGGCAGTCTGCAATCTGCATATATAGAAGACTATTCAAGAGACATAGGATGAAACGGATAACTGAAAACAAAGGACAAAATTTAATTTCTGGTTGCAGTGGGGTGATACACAAAAAGCACAGAGATTTAATCATGTCCAATCATAAGAAATGTGTAAACTCTTTTAATGGTTCACTCAGATTTTAAATTCTACCTGGCAGTCATCCACTTTGGTTCTCATGATTCCTTTCATATATTCTTTGTCCATAGTAGGAGAAACACCAAAACTGTTTCCCATGCATAATATTTCTGTTCTTCCATCTGGATATGTTACTTCTACAGAACCATTCAAAATAACAGACCAGGAATCAAGCTAAAAACAAAGTACATTATTTGAGATAAGCAAGATAAAACTATATTTCAGTTTTCTTCTAATAAATGCTTGCAAATAGGGAAGAAACAAAGATGTGACCATACAAATTCTTAGGTGAAGATGGGTGTGCTTTAAGTCCAATTAAATACATAACAATTTACACATTCAGTCGACAAAAAATAAAGATATCAAACTTGATATTCTGGTCTCATTTCTGAGCTATTTCCCAGTTAAATAAAGTAACAGGTAGTCCCCAATATATGGACATTCATTTAGCAGCTGTTCGAAGTTAACGGCAGCAATAGATTATAATTATAACCAGTCCTCAGAGTTCTGGCCGTCCCAGCACCCCGTGATCTCAACCTGGATGCTTGGCAACTGATACACATTTACAAATGGCTGCAGCATTCTATGATGACATGACTGTCCTTTGGAACTTTCTCTGCTGGCTTCCCCAGAAATCAATGGGGAAGCTGGCAAGGAATGTCCCAAGTCACTGAGCTCTGTCTCCCCCACATCTCTGTACCCTACCTTAGCCCCTCTGCACTTGCAACATACTAGTCACTCACACCCCTACAGCACGTGCTTGACCCATGACTCGCCTCTCATGTACTCTTTTGCATCCTCATGCACTTCCCTGACCTGTGCTGCACCCTAATCTGTGTCTCCTGTTCACACCTTCACCCATTCTTCCTGGCCCATGCTTCTCACGCACCCCTTCATATTTTTACGCACTCTCCCTGACCCATGTTGTATCACTTGCACACACTTTGCATCCACCCCAACCCATTCCATGTCTCTCGTGCATCACTTCACACCTTCCCCTGCACCGTCATATCCCCTATCTGATTCTTCCACATACACCCCCTTGCTCCTTCCCCCAGCCTGCCTGCCAGCCAGCCTGGGACATACAACTTCCAGTTGGCTTCCCCGCTGATTTTGACTGTGGGAAGCCAGCACAAACCTAATGATCATGGCATTCAGTTAACAATGGGATCCAGAATTGTAGGAATTGCTGTCACTAAGTGATGTGGTTGTGCTTTACAATCACACTGCTTAGCTACAGCTCGATTTACTTCTGCTACAATCTATACAAAGCAAGAACTGGATAGAGAATCCTAGTATTTTAATTGCATACCCTTTCAAATTACCTTTGGTACCTACTCGGAGATGTATAAAGAAATTTTGAATAAAGAAATTCGGTTTTGTAATACATACAAAACTGTGTATCAATCATTTTAAAGTCAATACTGTAACCAAATGCATGTATTTTATATTCAGCAATTTATCTATGATTTTTATGAATAATGTATTTATTATGTGACATAAAATGAAATAAATTTAATGTTTCTTTGAGAAGAAGTTACAAATACTACTTACTTCTTCTCCATCATTTAGAACAATGGTTCCTGCCCTTTCTACAACTGCAAATACCATCACAGCACAGAGTTCTCTTCTCACTGACATTGTCATGTTAGCAAAAGCAGGTAACTGATGCATGAATTCCAAGAGTTGTTCTAGAAAAGAAAATATAGCAGAGTATATATGTATATGCAACATAATCTTAGTAAGGAGAATTAAAAATATTCCATCTATTGTATTATATATTCCATGTCATCTCCAAATAGTTTACAATTGCCACAAACTGTTTAAACTAATATTAAAAAATAAAAATAAGCAATTTCACAACTTTTAAAAATAAACAAATCATGTTCAGAAAAAAACAAATTTCATAAATCAAATACCTGACAAGTTTCTAGGTGTATATACCTTTCTAGCATATTGGGCATATATTAGATTGACAGGGCCCACTTACTAACAGAATTAGTTCAATGACATTCAGATCAGCTTTATCTTAATAGAATGTTATACTTGCTGAAAAAATGTATATTCTGCCATATTTAAGATTATAATATTGCTTTTTACTTAGAATGCGGAATAGGGGCGGTATATAAATCGAATAAACTAACTAATAAACTAACTAATGCTGAGAGTGATTTATAACAAGTAAGCAAATATGTTTCCACCCACCCCCCAAAGCATTTAATGTTTTAGAAGACTAATAATTGTTATTTGACTATGTTTATGTTTTTAAATTACCTATCACGACAATCTTCTGATAATTCTGGTTCATAGAACAGACATGGAAAAATATTTTCCTCTAGATATTTCTCATGTTATTAAAATATATTTTATTTTAATACTTAAAATACCTAGACAATTCATGACCCGTTGTGTTATGGGCTATCAGATTCATCAGCTTCCTCAATACCTTCAACAATGGCAGAGCCTCTAATATACTAGAAAATTCTTAAAAATTCAGAGCTATATCTGTCTTGAAAGTAGCCCATGTTGAAATGTATAATACAATCAAACATCAGCAGTTGACCATAGGAAATATTTTATGACATTTGTTTTATGTCATAAACTGCTTTATAAAATTTGCCAAATTTCAATTCCAGACAAGTAATGGGGTCCTGGATTCTGACACATTCTGTAAGTTAGCCCGTTTGAGGTATTTTGTGTGAAAACGTTTTGCCCTATGATGCACCATTTCACCCAGCTAAAGGTTACAGACACAAGAATCTTAATAGTATAGATAATAAATGCTATAGATAATAAATGTTGCCTGATTCCCCAGCTTTAGGAAAACTGTAGCTTAACAATAAAAGAAATGAAATAAAAATGAATTATTTGAAGGGAAAAAAAGGGTTTGCAAACAAATCAAGGGAATGGTTGGCATATAAATTACACACACACACACACAAAAGAGAACAAAATGAATTGAAACTACAAGAGGCAGATATTGTATTAATGGATAACATAGCCACACAAAAAGTATTTCATCAATATTATTCTAACTTAAGGAAGTGACATCTCTCTGAGAAAAAAGTAGATAAAATTCAAAGTAAATTTGTGAAGGAATACAGAGGAACAGAGGGATTATGAATGGACCTATAATAATAAGGGAAGTTTCTGAAGCTATAAAAAGATTAAACCAGGAACAGTGCCTGGACTAGATGAATTATCAGGTTCTTATTATAATTATTTTGAGGATGAACTTTTTACAGCCTTTGTAAAACTTGACAAATTCCATCTTATAGGGAGGATAGATGCAGAAATTTGTAAACAGGCCAAAATACCATTAACACCTAAAGAGAGACTTTAACAACAAACCGTAGGTCAGTATCATTGAATAATGACAAGTTATTCAGTTATTTTAGCTGGCAAACTGAAAATAATTTTGCAAAAATTTGTTCATATGGATCAATGAGGGTGTTTACAGAAAAAAACAGTTAAAACACAACGTTATAATATTTTGGAATATTTGAATCATCATAATGAAAAACAAACTGCACTGATTTTCTTAGATTCAAAAAAAAGCCTTGGACAGTTTGAACTGAGCTTTCCTATACAAGATTTTAAAATATTACTGCTTTTGGAAAGAACTTTAAAAATGGATAAGATTGATTTAAACTTCACAGAAAGCACAAATAATTATTAATGGAGGTCTAACAAAACATGTGCATTGCAATACAAAAGAAACAAGACAGCCATCATTTCATCTCTTTTTTATTTGGTTCTTGAAATACTGTACAAAGATATAAGGCAAGATGACAGGATTGTGGTAGCAAAGATTAAAAAAGAAACTTGTAAGTTAAAGACTGATTTGGTGTTGATTTGGGAAGATCGTTAAAGGGAATTGAAACATTAATGGGGAAATTAAAAGAATTTGGTGTATTAGCAAGTTTCAAGATTACCAAATAGAACTAGATATTAAAAAATTCAGATCAAGTAGAACCGGTAAATAAAACAGGTTTTAAGACTGAAAAGAATATAACATATCTATCTGGTTATCACTATGGCAAATATAAACTGTATGTTACTTCAAAATAACTATGTTAAGACATGAAATGAAGCTAAAAACATTTTAGATTGGAGATGGGAGAAACTACAACTGTGATTGCTGAGGAAAATTTCTGTGATAAAAATGAATGTCTTGTCTAGATTAATGATTTTGTTTTAGACAAAACCTGTCTTGACAACAGATGCACGGTTTAAAAAGTGACAGAAGAATATATTTAAATATATTTGGTCAAAAATGAGTTAAATATAAGGTGTTACAAATTGCGAAGGAAAGAAGGGTCTACATGGTTTGAAACTGTATTTTGTAGCTTACTGTTTGGTTTAAAACAGAGTGAGTGCTGCTTAGAAATAGAATGTCTTGCAGTTATAAGGACACAATCAGAGATCTGAGTGGCACAGATGTTTGTGGTACCACAAAAGCAATGTTAATGTGCATTTTAAAAATTATTTTGCTAGACGAGCATAAAGAGAATATGGAATAGATAAAAATTCAATGTGCCTGAAAACACCCTTATGGCTTTCAGAATAAGAAGCATTTTATAGACAAGTTAACCAGCAAATACAAGTGGCTAACTTTTCCCAGCAAATACTAGAATTTTGTCAATAGGAAAGTAAAATAAAATCAGGAGAACTGGTGGCAAGTTGATATAGTTGTCAGATTTTTTTACTTACAGTTATTAGAAGAATGTTGTAAGACTGAGTGTGAAACAGAATTATGTACAAATAATAAACGTGTAATTGCTAAAATCTACAATTTTTATTGACATTTGAAAAGAAGAACAGGTGAAATAATGTACAATAAAGTATGCTTAAAATTTTGGTGGGATAATATACAGGTGGGACAAATATATAGGTGCGACAATGGAAAAATATGTGGTTGAAAAGATTTAAATTTACACTATGCTATAATCTTAAAGAGAATTTTTATAAAATGATGTACTGTTGGTATATTGTATGTCACCAGAGAAATTGTCTAGAATGTACAAAGTCACCCCAAGGTTAGAAATGTGAACAATAAGGATATTTTATCATGTTTGGTAGATATGTAAAAAAGCTAGAAATTTTTGGATTCAAACAGAAATGCTGATTCAGATGATTTTAAAGATTAATAAACAATTAAAACCTTGAGCTTCTTCTTTTGAAATTGATGTGAAAAAAGTCATGAAACTTTGCTTTTAATTATCATATCTGCAGCTAGATTGTTGTATTGCATAAAAATAGAAAGTTTCAATATGACTCACAATGGCGGAATGGTTGGTGAAGGTAGAACTTGCCAAGATAGCTAAATTGACTTCTTTATGAGAGAAAAGAATTTTATTGCTCACTGGAAACCTCTTATGAATTATTTTTGCATAAAAAAGAAATAATGAACATGATTTATGGTTTTGATGATTAAACACAATACATTATAGAAAGAAGACCATCATGTTATAACCAAAGAAATACATTTATAATTGTACTTATAATTGCTGTGAAGAAGATTGGAAGCCACTTCTTTGTACCTTTTTTCTTTATTTTCTACTTTTTTACTTTTATGTTTCTTGCACATTAAGCTTTCTCGTTGATTTCTTTTCTTTTCTTTTTACTTTATATTAGTTTGCATTAGTTTTATTGTCCTTTTTAATTATTATTTTTTTGTGTGTGTAGACACACACAGAGATACTAAAGTTAAAAGTTCTAATGTATTTCAAGCTCTACTCCTAACATTGAAAACTTCTGAAACAAAAAATATGAATCCTTAAATACTTTCAGTAAAGACTAAATGTAATAAAAATGGAGAGAATGGGATGAGAAATCCATCAGGTTTCATCACTGCATGCATATACACAGCACGTTCATTTCAGACATTTAGAGTTTGGTTTTGTTAATTCTATTTTGATTCATGGAAATAATTTCATTCAGTTAAATTCTGAAACAAAATATCTCATCAAAAGTTCTTAAGTTTTTAAATCCTCCTTTCCTTCTTTTTGGTGTCAATGGTAGCTTACCAATATCATCATCTGTCCTGTCGATTGGATCTTTTTCTAGACAGTCTCTAACAATATCTCTGCTCATCAAAGGATCAGAAGCCCTCTCAATATCTTCTTCATCATCATCATCTTCAGAATCTACTGCCGTTTCTGGTAATCCACTCAGGTCCATGTCACCAGCTTCACTTTCTGTGGCCTAAAATGATAATATAAAATTCAGAATAAAGGATTGTAGGCGTTCTATTATGCTATCAAAGCATTACATCAATGGATTTGATGTACTGCTTTTTATTCAGATATATGTTTGTCAAAAATAAGTCCTTAAGTAAAAATCCCAACATGTTGTAAATTTTAAAGACCAAACTTACTTCAGCTAAAGTTCAGAAGTAACAGTGATATATGAAAAGATTATATTTCAATAAATCACTTTTATCTTTTGCGATATATTTACGTTGATAATTTTATTAAAGATATCTATAGCCCTCTAAGGTTTTGTTGTTGTTGTTATTGTTGAACTACAACGGGATATATGAGTATTGTAGATCAGTGGCAGCACATGCATCTCCTACCTCAACTAGGATCCCAGACATCCTATAACTACCTATCATACCTGTACAGACACTAGTTTCTCATTCTCAGCTTTATGGCCTGACAGCTGCTCTTTCCATTCATTCTGCCCAATGCTTCTGGGATTCCTCAACCATTTCTTCAACCCATAACCAATGTCCAACTGACTTGGATTTTTCCATTTATAGCTTCTCAGGCCACCTTCCTATTTTTTAAAACAGCAGAAATTACTAAATATTATACAAAAATAAAAAAATGACTTTATTTTTTGCAATTTGATTAATTAAAAATACAAAAAAAATGCTTAAAAATGTTATCTAGCTAGCTAGCTAGCTACCGTGTTTCTCCAAAAAGAAGGCTGGGTCTTATTTTCTTTTGACCCCCGAAAAAATGGCTAGGCCTTCTTTTTGGATGGTTCTAATTTTTGACTCACTCGTGGCAGTGGCACTGACAGCCCCGCCCAGCCTGCTGCTGGCCCCTTTTCTTCTGCGGCTGCTTGCCGCCACTTGCACACATCACCCTGGCCTCCATTTTGCCTTCAGATGCCTGTTGGAAGGCATCTGCAACCGATAACAGAGCTCCGGATCAATCCAGAGCTCTATTATCATCTGCAGAGGGCTTTCAAGAAGGGGGGATGCCGTGCGTGTCCATCCAGAGTCCATTTCACAGCTGCAGAGGGCTTTCCAGAAGACTCTGACAGCGAAACGAAGGCCGGGGGTGACGCGTGCGAACTGAAGTTTTGAAATGGAGGCTTTTTGACTGCACAGACTGAGGGAAAGATGGCAGGCAGGGAAGTTGCTGTGTCAGTGTTGTGAGTATGGTCTTAGAGTTTCTTTAGTTGGGCTGTTTACTGTTAGCTTGTTTGGCAGTTGCTTGATTGGAGTATTGTCTACTTTTTGATTGATGGCCTGATGTCAATCTTGGAGCTGATCTATGCTTAGCTGGATGCTGATTGCTGGTGGGGAGGTGTTTCCTTCTCTTTTTCACTTATCTCTTTTGCACACTAAGTCTAGTATTATTATTTATGTCTACGTGTCTATCGATGGCTAATTTGTCAGAGTGCCAGGCTTCTAGAAATTTCCTAGAATTTTTGGAATTGGCTTGTTATAGGATGGTCACTGTTTCCCAATTGAAACTATGGTTAAGTCTGTCCATGTGTTGTGGAATTAAATAATTTTCATCATTTCCTCTGACTGCTAACTGGTGTTCACTGATGCATTCTTCTTCTGCCTGTTTGTCCTACATAGTGGCTATTGCAGTCATTACATTGTATGTTGTAGATGACTCCCACTTTTTCTTCTAGGGCAGCTGCATCTTTTGGTTTACTTAGGAAGTTTTGGAGGGCTTTAGTTGATTTATGTGCTACACTGATCCCATGTAGTAGTCTGTGGTTTCTGAGATGTTCTTGATATATGACTGAGCTACAAATATTATCCTTTATAACAGGGATATCAAACTCAAGGTCCGGGGGCTGGATCCGGCCAGTGGGTGCTTAGATCTGGCCTGCGGGGAAACCCTGGAAACAGTAGAGTGGCCCACAGTTCTTCTGCCAGAGAAAACTAAGCTCACGAGGGCCATAGACGGCCCTCTCAAGCTCAGTTTTTGCTGGCAGAGGATTGCTGGACGCTGTTGCAGCCAAAAACGGAGATCAGGAGCCCATCACTGACAGAGCGCTTGGTCACCACTGGTGCCCCTGACACAAGTGACATCAAGCTGGCCACACCCACCCTGGCCACACCCACCTCAGCCCCCAGAAATCAAACACAACCCTTTTGTAGCCCTCAATGAAATCGAGTTTGACACTCCTGCTTTATAAGTACAAACTTACTTCAACCTCTATAAGGTTACATGCAAGTATCTCTTCTTTCCATAACCCATCCCTTTGTCAGCCTTGGAAGCCATAATTGCAAGGCCTCTGCGGCTGCCACATAATAATATATGGGACTCAGGGAGGGGGTTCTTTCTTATACACTTAGAGGGGTTAGTAGTCAAAACAAAATTCTTTTCAAGTGTGTCAAGGCCATCCTGACCAGCACCTGGAAG
>JANHFL010004654.1:37569-51603 GCA_032468155.1 Oxyrhabdium leporinum | reverse complement strand
GTTTTTTTTAAATACAAGTACTAAATTGTGAATGAGTTGAATTCAATAATGTGAGAATAAATGTTACCATTTTCTTTATGTAATCCCTGGTGCCTCAACTCATGATATAAATAATTAATAAATCTTATCAATTAATGATGAGCACCTAACAATGGCCAACTCATATAGAAAATTCTGGGAGTTCATCTACCAAGAACCCTACTGAAATGATGCAAAAAGATTAAAACAACTTTGACTGTTATAGAACAAATACCTTATTAATAAATTAATTTGGCAAATTATGGCTTCATAAATCCATAAAATGCTCAAACTAGTACAACAAAAATAATGTCTTAACTATAAGAATGGGCACTGAGAAAATCAAAGAGAAGACAATATTAACAGATGGAAAGAAAAGGTTGAAATGGAACTTTAAATTATTAAATAGTATTTTATATAACAGACTGTTTGTATGTAAGATTTGCATCAACTTTTGCTTTTTAAAGAAACAAATGACCATCAATTGTAGATAATGCCATAAAACAAACAAAGGAGAATGCAACAGATACAAAATAGAATTTACCAAAAAAAACAAAAAACCAAGCTTAGAAAGGAACCTAGCAACTATTCTGTAGATGCTTATATCAATAAAAATGTGGTCATGTTTTAAAAGACTGTAAGATTAGCATCAAATCTCCTTCCCATGAAGTTTCAAAATCAGGATGCCACCGAGTAGAAATAATTGGAACATTTTAGTTCATAAACAGATTAAACAAAATTCAGGAGAGCATTCTCTCTCTCTCTCTCTCTCTCTCTCTCTCACACACACACACACACACTCTTCGTCAGGTCTTACATATTTTACTTGGTACTCTTCAGCTATGATCAGCACTACAGGCAGTCCTCACTTAGTGACTGCCTCATTATTCAGTGACTGTTCATATTGTAGTAGTAATGAAAAAGTAACTTTGTGACTAATTCTCATATTTACAACTTTCAAAGGTCTGTGAAGCAAACAAAAGCTGAAGTGAGATCATAACCACAATCAGTTTCACTTACCATCTGCTTTGCTTAAAGACCAAGTTGCCAGTTCCAATCATGGTCGCTTAACAAAGTCCATCTCTATACAACTTTGCTTTGTTTTTCACATTACCAGGAAAAGACTCATAGTGTAAAATACTTTACTATATCTGTGCAGAGGTAGGGATGGAAAGGCATTTTGTAATACACAGAGAAGCAAATGTAGCATTTGTTTGCAACTCTTTAAAGCAGTAATATTTTTTCTAATATGAACCAGCAGGCAGCCATGCAATTCCAGGAAAGATGAAGTTGCATTAAAGAATTGAAGACAATACTTTACTTCTATGTCATCTGAAGCAATTTTTTATTCTTTCCACTAAAAGAATATTGGTAAGAAATTATGTAACGAGGATCAGGACTCTTTCAGCATAATTAAATAAAATCTGAAACAAAACAAAGTAAATTTGCTCTGAGGGGGAGAAGTCAATAAAAGAAAGATCACCTTCCAAAATGGATTAAATCAAGGCTGTTGAGAATAAGCTTGCAAAAAAATCCACTAACTCATCCTTATGGGAGAGGCAGGTGGGAAGTGACTCAGAATGCTTGTGACTGTTCTAGGCAGATTTCCCCTCCCTCCTGTTCATGTGACACAAAGCAGAGCATATATATCCATCCTTTGCTTTCTCATCCACATATACACAAAGAAATGGCCAGTGCCATTTCAATGGACGAGTTCTCCTGTCCTTCCTCCCCCACTTTATGTTATTTTGTTTCTATATCACTTAAGCATCCCATCTTTGAGTCAGTTCTTAGCATGAGAAATTAGGGGATTTAGACATGCCAATTGGAATGAAAATGCACACTAGGGTAATGGTTACTGTTGTCCCATCAATATCTTGCTATAAAGAAGGGGAAGGCAGTACTCTCTTTTGGAAACTTCAACCTTAATTAAAACATTGCAATCAGCACAGTGATTCAGAAAGGAAAAGTATATATAAAGATTGCTAGAATGTAACGCATTACTAAAGATATTTAAAGAATCTGAATGGTATCTTAATTATAATTCACTAATAATATTATTTTGCAATTTTAAAGTCACTAAGTTTAAAAATACTAACAACCATCTGATACATTCTGGTTTCAGTTTTAGCTTTAAAATTCTTCCAACATCTATTTGTTTTCCCTCTTTCATACATCAAGTATTACTTCTATCCATATGTTATTGAAGATTAGTGCATTTCATTCCAAGGACAACTTCCTACTACTCCTCAGGCCTTATATCACTTCAGCAGGAATATGGCAACCTGTTTAAGGATGTAGGATATTCATAAATGTCATACTTGCACAAAGCATTTTTTTAAAAAATAGTTTACTGAATAATCACAAGCATATACTGTAATGCTAATTATTATATATTTTCACACATTTTAGGGTCCTGTAAAGTTTAAATGACAAATAAAGGCCATTATTCAGGCAGCCATGAAATGAATTGGCTCTGCCCAAAGGAATTTTTGACCTCTATTTTTCAAACACCAGTCTCTTACATAGCATGGCAAACTGCTTTGAAACCTCAGGGGAATTTCTGAGGCAATTTGATCAATGCTGCGTAAGGGGCTGCCATTCAAGAAAAACAGGGTAGCTCTGTTGGGCACACCTATAGTTTTCTGGATTTTGGCCTTAAATTTTTGGCATTCAAGAGTAACACTTAATTTTTTTCTCTTCTTTTTATAAATGCAATCTTTACATACAACAAACAGCATCTACTTATGGGATTACTAGATGATATAAGTATAGTTGACTCTTGGGATCAATTAAATGAACTAG
This sequence comes from Oxyrhabdium leporinum, assembly GCA_032468155.1. Classification (NCBI taxonomy): domain Eukaryota; kingdom Metazoa; phylum Chordata; class Lepidosauria; order Squamata; family Cyclocoridae; genus Oxyrhabdium; species Oxyrhabdium leporinum. The sequence continues at coordinate 48,780 of JANHFL010004654.1, read as the reverse complement.
CATTTATTGCTTGTAAATTTTAAATAATTCCAATTTTTAACAAACAAGATTTGCCACACACAGGAAAAGCAGATTTATTATGTGCACACAATGAATTAGAGAATTATTCCACTTCACTGTGCATCCTGAAGTAATTTTAACTTTAAAAGAAATATGGTCTGAAGTTCAACTTAAGTATAGCCTACATAAAGTTAATATTACAAACTTCTTTATTTAGAAGCATGCAGCTTAAATATTTTAAATACAAATAAAAAATTAAATTCAAGCTGGTCCTATTGCAATGATTCACAATTATTTCCACAAAAGTAAAATGAGCATAATACAGGCAGCTACAATTTAAAATTAAATGTAGAAAAACCCTTTAAAAATAAGCAGAATTTGCTATACTTACTGAATATTTCTCCTGCTGGCCCATAACTCCATGGTTAGCTGGGATTGCAAGAGGTTTCATAATGAACAAACATATGCCGAACTTAATTTGCACATGATATACTAATTTATCATGAATAGCAATCAACCTCTACTGCAATAAATTAAATAACGAAAAGACAGGGGGGAAGCAAGCCAAGAGCTCAAAGTATCGTTCACAAAATCTCTCAGACTGATAGTACAGAAATATAATCCAAACAGCATTTGCCTCCATTTTTGTAACACTTTATATCTTAAGCATGCACAGAGGTAAAGTGCCTAGCAACACCATACATATCCAGCATTCTACTACAAGAAGCAGGAGCATTCCCTGAGACCAAAAAAGAGAAAAAAAGGAGGGGGGTAGCTAAAATGGCTGACTGCACACAAGACTCCCTCAAAAAAGCTTAAAACCATATAGTATTAGTCAGAATGCAGCAACCAGCTTCCTGTACACAGCCAAGATTGTTATTTCTCCTGCTTAGTTTGCAATCATTTTTTTAAAAAATAAAAATAAAAATAAAAAATTGGGGCAGAGCATCTGAATAGGGACCTCCCTCCATGGCTGCTAATGATGCTGACAGGATGACCAGTGATCTCTGTTCCAGTCAACTAGCCAAGTTTGCACAATTAATCTAAGCAGCATAATACTGACAGGCATTTAATTTAATAATGTCTGTCTCTCACATTCAAGGAAATCATGCCTAACACCAGGAACGTCACTAAGGAAAGGGGGGAGAGTACCAAAGGCACATACACAGAGAAAAACAAACCTAGAGAATCATGAGTCTGAATGTAATACGCCAATATAATTACGTTATTGTGCTTACTTTGGAAGACCATGGCTGCAGGCAGTTGGCATAGCAACGCACAAGGAAAGCCATTTCCTTGGTAGAAAGAACGCTTCCTTTTCTAAATAAAAAATTCCTCTTAGGATACAAACGGCATTGCTGCTTCCTGCAGAAAGCAAAGACACTGTAGTCTGTCTCTTAACCTGCACACAGGCACACTCAATGCAGTTCTAATGATGTAAGTCGATCTCTCACTGCCTCCCTCCCTTTTCTCCCATACATCGAAAAATTCAACTCAAATGGAAAGACAGATTCCTTGTTGCTCGCCCCCTCAGCTGCTTAACTATTTCACTCATTAAAGTACAGATGGACAATTCAAATAGAGTAACAAGCGCTTGCCTGTATTATATCAGCTTCTGTAGGTCAAGCAAATCCCAGAGGGGAAGAAATCCATTGACTGCTGGCTCCAGTGTCTTACCAAGGCAGGATAGGAATAAGGAGATTTACTTACTTAACAGTCTCCAAACTAAATATAAATGTTCACCAAGGTGAATATAACACATAGCTGCGGCTGATACCTCCTCATTCCATATTTCATCCAAAAATAATACTGCACCAAAGCTGTAAATATCTAATCATTAATGGAGTACTTGACAAAATTTTAAATTCACAGGTACAGGTACCATTCATTTAGTGACTGTTCAAAGTCACAACAGCACTGAAAAAACTGATTTATGACCATTTTTCACACTTCACATCACTGTGGTCATTTGACTGAAATTTGGCCACTTGGCAACTGGCATGTATTTACGACTGTTGCAGTGTCCTGAGGTCATGTGACCTTTTGCAACCTTCTGACAAGCAAAGTCAATAGGGAAGCAAATTCACTTAACAAGCATGTTACTAACTTAACAACCACAGTAATTCACTTAACAACTATGACAAAAAGGTCATAAAATGGGGCTAAATTCACTTAAGAACTATCTTGCTTAGGAACATAAATTTTGGGCTCAATTGTGGTCTTAAGTTGAGAATTACCTGTGTAGAACGCTTTAGGTAATAGTGAACCTTGGTCATGGATGTAAATTTTTAGAATCCTCGGTTGAAAATGTGCTTAAATGACAGCTACCCTTTGCCATAGAGATTGAAGATGTTCTCATTTAAACAAGTATTCATAGATCAAACAACACTATAGTAGGAAACCACACTTTCAATTTATTTTACTCAATTTAATCTCTTAATCATTTTATTTTTAAAATATGTAACTAGCATACCATTGTGGCTCAGGAAATTTGGTTTAGTCTTACTTTTACAAAAAGAATGGAGAAAATAGTTTTACAATCTCTTGACTTGGTGAACTATATTAAAGCAATTTCTTTAAAGTATTAAGAAGCAAAATATCTGCCATCTGAGAACACAAGAGTTTGTTGGTTATGTAAACATATTTCTAAAATCACACATACTATATGCAATCATTTTTGGAAGTATGAATGTCCTTCTTCAGCAAATCCTGATGGGAATAACAACGTTAACACTTGGAATTGCTGTAACTGCTTATATTGTCATATTTTGTTTAAAGAAATCAGCTGAAATATTCTTATAAAATTATAAAACTATTTTTTTTCCTTTTTTAATGCTAACATGCTCTTTTTAAAAAGATCAGACAGAAGTTAAAACTTGAATTGAGGTGTAAATCTTTCTGAAAGGAGGGGTACTTCCTAACTTTAAAAAATGAAGTATTTGACATATTTTTTAAAAAAGCTTGTATAGATCTAAAATCATTTTGTTATTCTAAGACCTTAAATGTAACAATATAAATGTATGATAATGACCTATCACTATTGTTGTTTGTACACTGACAGCTTATGCACCAGAGACAAATTCCTTGTGTGTCTAATTATACTTGGCCAATAAAGAATTCTAATTCTAATATACTTGGCATATCATATTAAAAAGTTTGTTTATGAAGGTGATTTTGCCACTATATTCTTATTAGTTAAATATTCAACTGCAATGTACATAAACTACTAAACTATTTCTGTGCATCTGAAACAGAATTTAATGAATTCAGAGCTCTCTAAATTATCTTTATCCTTCAATAAAGAAATATATAGTGCTACTGCTTGCTTTTGTAGAGACTCTTTCTTTCATAGATCTCAAGAACAGAGATCAGGGCCATGGAAAGAGATTCTTTCCCATTTCAAAACTTTATATTTAGTCTATTCTCTGAGCCAGTAAGGGAAGAAGTTATTAGTTTTTCCTCTACTCTCCAGCATTGACTGCTCTTCCACAAGTCCATCAACCAGTTCAGATGCTTGTTTTTAACGAATATAAGATTGTTGCTAGCAGTACAAAACAGAATTTTTATTTCATAAAATTTAGAGGACTACGTAAGTAATAATAGGGCAGAACAATAAGTCACAATCCAAACGATACATTAATTTTGTCAATTTGATAAGCTGCCTGAAAAAGAAACCCAATGAAACATCAATACGACAGTAAAATGTAAAAGTAATCACTCTAGACCTCTCTCCCTATTCCATTTTTAGACAGGCTGGGAAAAGAGATTCACTGAATAAAATATGTGATTTTATAAAATTATTATTAGCTTTTCTGAGTTATTGTTATTCTATGGTTTTGCTTTTTTGGAGACTAAGACTTTATTTTATTCTATCAGACTTCTTAAAACTGAAGATCCGCTCAGATTGAAATGAGCTTTTATACATTTTTCCAAGCTAATGTATGTTTTAATGAATAAAACATATGATTTTATAAAATTATTATTAGCTTTTCTGAGTTATTGTTATTCTATGGTTTTGCTTTTTTCAGACTAAGACTTTATTTTATTCTATCAGACTTCTTAAAACTGAAGATCCACTCAGATTGAAATGAGCTTTTATACATTTTTACATGCTAATCTATGTTTTAATAACTATCATAATGTGCTAATGTTAATCTTCCTATTGATTGTTATTAATAAAAAGGGAGGATGGGGAATTAAGGGCAGCAGTATATGAGCACCTTATCATTGCAATCTTTATTCTAGAAGAAAATGTTTAAGATTATTTTTTATTCTTTCAATACTTTCATCAATTTTTTGAAAAAAATGTCTTGGAAACAGACATCTAAATTTTTATTCTTAATGTCTTTTCAAAAAAGACACTTTCTTTCATATCAATTCATATATATACACACACACATACAAACATCATCTATACACACACACACACACACACACACCTAAACATTATCACTTAGGCGTGTACTCACTTTTGTTGCCAGCAATTTAGACATTAATGGCTGTGTGTTGCGTTATTTTGAGGGGACAGCACATTTACAGTGTTATACAAGCTGTATACTCACTACTTTACATTGTAGCCAAGTGTCATTTCTTCAGTGTAGTCAGATGATAAGATACACTTAAATATTTACAAAATGTGAGGGGGTGTACTCACTTCTGTGATGTATAATATGTGTGTGTGTATTATATATGTGTGTGTGTCTGTGCATGTGTATATACCTATACCTATATATACATACACACACACACACACAGAGGGGGTGTACTCACTTCTGTGACATACTCTGCATGTGTGTATTTTGAAAGTATTTATGTAACATTTAAACTAATTCCTATTACATGATATATATCTACCTGACTTTTCCACCAAGCCCTCTAATATGCACCAAAATAAAGTGCAGTGTCTGATTTTGGGTTTTCTGCAAGACAAATACTGAAAGAGGTTTACCTTCAAAATAGCAACAAAAATGCAAAATTAAAAAAAGAAGATATCTAACATGTTTCAGTGAAGAAATTCTTCCTGGCTACTAGAATATTGTTTTCCTTGTACTGCATTTTGAGAGAGCGCACTATCAAACTAGTATGAAACAACCAGACTAAAAGATCATAGTAGCCTACATTGACATTTTTAAAATAGAATGCAGGCCACTCAGTAATAACACTTAAAATGCCTGATAAAAATCAAAGACACCAATAAGTGAATAAAAAAACTAAATTAGCTGTATTTAAACCAACAAAAGCAATTGTGGAAGAGGCATGCATTTTTTTTTCCTAAGCAATTACCTATGATCTAAGTTAAAAGCAAGGTGAATTGATATTCATAACAAAGAAAATTTTGTGAATTACATGTATGGTAATTATATGTATTAAGACGTATAAATAATTTTCAATGTAGTTGTCAAGGAAATACAAAGGAATAAATTCCATCTGTTTTTTCTCTTCTGCACAAAAGTCTACTAGACTCCTTTTAACTTGATATCACGCCTTATTGGAAATTGAGTCTCAAATCCATATTTGCACAAAACGGGAGCTTAACTGTTAATGTGTACAAAACACATTTACTGGAGATACTAGTTTCCAAATATGCAGACTCTCAGGGACTTAATAGTTGACCCTTAATCTCCATCTTAATGAGCCCAAATAATTGAAAGACAGCATCCATCCATCGCATGCATGAATGCATGCATGCAAGCATCCAACCATCCCTCTATCTGGGCAACAAGATTTTCACAAAAGAGAATGTCCTGTTTTGTATACTGGGTTCAAAAACGTGCTAACTAAAAATGATATATTTATTATGGCTTAGGTATGTTGTGAACCTATCCACTCTAGTCCTTAAACTATGACTTGTGGTTATGTTGTACAAACTCAATCAAAGTCAAGTAAAACATTATTATTTTTACTGTTACCCCTCAAATGTTGCTGTTGTGAGATGGACAGCAATATACACTGATTTTTCTTTTTCTTTTTCTGACCCTGTCATCCCTTTTATCAGGGTGGAGTCAGGTCGACTGAATGGAGTTGAGCCTTTACTGGCCGGATGCCCTTCTTTATGTCTACATGGAGTTCACAGCAAATAGTTTCTCTTTGCGCTATGACAGAGAAACATCTGTTGGGCTGCCTAGGATTGAACTCTCAACCTTTGAGTGGGAGGCGAGCATCTTCACCTCTAGGTCACTGAGCTGCTCTAGCCATATACACTGATTAGTTATACAAATAGCTTAGCATGACAGGTTTAGCAAAGATTTAGCAAAACAGTTAACAAAAAAATCCCAGTTAAACTGGCCAGGTTTAAAGTTAAGTACTTCTTTTTCCTTTTTTCAGGTGAAGCATATGAAAACATATTTTTATACACAGGCCCCCATATACTAAAATTGTACTTTAATTGTAACTGAACAAGAGACAAGACGTCGTTCCATTGTTGTCTTTCAGACAGTATTCTCTAAAATTTTGTAGTGATTCAAATGAATGAGCAGTGTGAGGCTTGTAGGCTTCATAACAGCTTGGTAACCATTCTCTAATCCCCAATTGTACCATCAAAGTTCAAGAATGTGCTTTTTCATTTTTGTATGAAACCATGCAAATTAAGAAAAGTCTTAACAAATGAATTTAGCACTGAAATGCCCCCTCCCCCAAGAAAACAGGCCAAATATTTTCAGCCTATGACATAATTATCAATTTATTCCTCCCTCCAAACCACAATTATAAAAAAGAGTTATAATGCAATCTTTTTGGTACAAAATATTGTTCCCTCTTGTTGTAAAGGATTATTCAATAAAATTACTAAAAGCAAGCCTTCCCTGCCCATAAAAAGGCTTCCATGCTTCCAATCTGCCTATAGTTGTCAATAAATACAGATCTTTGGGACACAACTCTCATTATTTGCAGTCATTATGACATAACTTGCATTCTAATATATCTGAAGAGTACTCTGTTGTAAAAGTCAGCTCTAGCAAACAGCCCAAAAAGTGATGTCAAACTCATAATAGGCTACAGTTCCTGTGAGTGACTACAGCTAATGAGAGAAACCATGGCACGTGAATTATACAAGTATTTCAAACATTAGAGCCCCTTTAAATATGTACGATCTCTTCCTCGCCATGCTCTTTATATTGTACTTACTACTTAAATAATCGTTGTGTTCACATAATGAACTAACCTATGACTTGTTTATATGTTTATAAGCCAGAAACTTTATGGCTCAGAGCACAGTTTGTAGCCATTCACAATTATGTGTTTGGAGTGTAAGTGTACAGGTAAGGAAATTATTATATTAAAAATGAGTCTGCTCATTTGCAGTAGTAAAAAACGTATACGGATAATAAAACCTTAATTTTACAGAATTTCATTCAATAGAAATCAGATGCAACAGATAAAGTTTGACTTCAGCCATTCCCCCAGGGAGAATTCCATTATTTGGCTAAGTAATTTACATAAATTTATATATGATTTGATACATTTTCAGCACACTCAGATTTAATATTAGAGATTTTACTACATTCTCTGATCCTGTTTGAATTGGCTCTATTTTAGATACATACATACATAATTTGTTGAGTTGATTGCCTCGTGATTATATATTTTCTATAAGGTTCTCCCCATCCCAGTCCACTACCATATTAGATATTACATCTGTAGTAATATGTTATTTTGTTTTAAAGTTAACACTAATAATGCAATGAAATTCATGTTTAAACACACCAAATAGAAAAACTACAGCAAATTGTACAGCAAACAAATCATTATGAAGAAAGGGTTTTCTGTAATTAGTTTCCATATCTATGGTCCACATTTACCCTTTTCAATAAAGAGCTGCAGACATTTATTGTTCTCAACTGTTCTTTCACATTGAAATAAAATCTGCTCCCCAAACTCACTCCATATAATATACCCCTCCTATCTTAAACTTACTTCCTCCAACTTTCCAAAACCTAGTGAATTTTAAATTAAGGTTGGGCACTAACAGTTTTGTTGTTCCCATTAGATATAGGCGACTTAATTCAGAGTTGGAAGGGACCTTAGAGGTCTTCTAGTCCAACCCTCTGCTCAATTTCAGACAAATGGCTGCCCAATCTGTTCTTAAAAACCTCCGGTGATGGAGCATCCATTACTTCTGATGGCATGGTATGTTTACCGTCTTAAGCTATCTATGGAAAAAAATAATACAGGCAGGATAAAAAAATCTAAAACAAAAAGTATGTCATAAGGCTCCAGGTAGAACAAGTTTATCAACAGGAGGAAAAACTGTCAAAGATGGAATTGGTGCGTTATCCTAAGCTCTGCCAGACTTCCTGTGACAGAGAAAGGAAGAATTGAGATTTTACTATTCCTCCTCCAATATTCCTCTCCAACTGCAGTCAGTGAGAGGAGAATTAGCTACACTAACTATAGGGCTATGAGCATGCATGGGAATTGGGAAGGGCAAACAAAGTTGGATAAATTCCAAGAACAGACCTTGCTCTCTTGTTGTCCTCACATGGGGAATTCTAAAATATCCTAACATTTCTGAGATATGGTCTCAGCGACATAGAACTGCAGCCAAAGAGTGCTTTTCAACTATTTTTGGAATTCCAGTTCTTTACACTTCAGTAGTAACTGATATTGCTTCCTCAAAAAACAAATTTTCAGTAGCAAATATTCTTTCTTCCCCTTTATATTTTTTTCTTCATTCTACAAAGCTTCAGGATGAATTCTGATAGCATATAATAGAATGTATGAAGTTTGATAAAATAATTATAATATAAACAATTCTTCTGTGGGAATAGAAATAGTTCTTGAGTATTAGAAAATTCACACAGAACTTGAGGGCTAATTTCCTATCCCTTATGATCTTGGCACTTCAATAGTCCAGATGTATTGAATTGTTTAATATTCCAGATGTATTTAATATTCCACTATGTATAAATGACATAACATATAATCAGGGTACACAGGTGGTAATATTTCAAAGTTTTGAGTAGGTCCTTTAAATGCCAGTCCAAAAGTTGTCATAAAACTGTATTTTAAAAAATGACATGGAATTAATTAAAGATGTGCAATATACAAATATGAATTCGAATTATGTTTAAGTTTAAATCAAGCTTTCAATTCAAACTAATTGCTGATAGGTAGCTCCTAGCACACCCAAGTCCAAAGACTCTCTTTAAAAATATATTTGTTTTCAGCTCAGCATACTCCTTAATACACACACACACACACACGTGTGTGTGTGAACCAGTACAGTTCTATTACCTTAAAAATAATTCTAAAAATCTTAACTTGTATCTGTATATATGCAATGAGGTGCATATATTAAAATTAGTGAGAACACTCGTAGTAAAAGGTTATTAGAAAATACTATCACAACACAGTGCTGTTTTAACCATTAATCTTCTATCTTTAGTACCTACAAGAAAAGTCAAGGTTCTCACCAATTTTAAAATGCAATGATGCTGACAATTAATAGCAGCCAAGCAGGGCCAGCATGCTTAACTCAACACTAACTGACCCATGTTTTTAAGGAAGAGAATAGCAATTATTTATTGTTCAGTATGTAAGTTATTCAAAATTACTAGCCTGTAACAAAGCTCACACTTTTCTGAAATTTGGCAACCCTCAGTTTAACTTTAAGTACATACACCTACTTGGTTGAAAGCTCAAGTTAAACATATCATATCTTAAAACATTTACTCCAACTTTGCTTTAAGATTATTTGCTTATAACTGCAAATTACCATGCAGTGACAAATACGATAATAAAAATGGAAGAATAGTAGACTCTCCTTCACAGCAGTGAAGCTGCAGTGCCTTTTTTTGAGGATGCTATTGTCACGTTTTCCTTTACCAGGCAGAGGATTGCTCTAGATAATCTGTAGGGAATCTTACGTCTTAGAGTCTACACTTCTCTACATGACCACTCTAAAATAAATTATTTATGAGTGAACTTTTACAGGTGGATAGATCTGGACTTCTACTCTTCTCAAAGTAGTGAATAAACCTTAGGGAGTCATAACAAAGATTCAAGAAAAAGCATATAAAGGTTGCCTCACAGAGAGGCATAATTATAATGCAGTGCACACTATTTCCTGAAAAATAATTGCCATTACGACCACTTTATCCATTAACCTCTTATCTGAAAATATAGTCATATTCAGTTTGGTGTACACAAGTGCATACTTTCACTTTCCTCCTAAAATATCACAAACTTAATATGACAAGCAATAATCAAAGTTCCATATGATATTTCATTTGTTTCCTGAACATATACTCTTTTGATATTACCATGCATAAGTTCTCTTAAGGTGTTACACCAGCATTTTTATCCCAGAAACTCAGATGAATTAACATCTAATTCTTCTTAAATTAATTATATATTGGAAATGCTTTATTAGAATGTAGATTATTCTATCGTTTTGTAACTCTAGCATTCACTTTCTTTCTGCTTTTAAAGAATGTAAGCTGGACCTAACTTTGATTAATCTCCAATGAAAAGATATTTTACAGATACTGGAGTATCTATCAAGCATGTGTTTGGACTGTAAAAGTATAATCATAAGACGTCTTTTGAATTACGATAAAAAGTAGAATGCAGAGGAAAAGTGCATGATTTTTAGAGTTTAAAGCATCACATTACATTATTCCTAGAAGGTAATGGAGCCAACACATTTACGTACAGCATGCTCTCTGTAACACATTCCACTCAAGAAAATAAAATGCTGCATATCAAATCAGTTGAAAAGTTTCACTTTCAAAAGCATAGTAGTCTAGCATAGCTGGACAGTGATCAAATTCAAAAGTGTAGAGTGGGGGCACATATACAGCACTTTTTGACAGCTCCTTAAATCAATTGTGTCTTTCTTTAGGTTTGTAAAGGAAAGGCACAATTTCTTAAAGAAGTTACCAACAAGTGTTATGTGAACACAATACATGCTTTGAATCACCTTTTCTCCTTGGATTCTAGATCATTGCACACTCGAAGTATAGCATCAGATGGAGTCAAATCATTCTGAACACAAATACGATCAACTTCTAAGGAAGGCTTTTTTGACTTCCCAGTTTAAAAAGCTTTCCTGGTAGTTTTTCTTTGAAATATGAACAAACATAACCATGCTTAATTCCCCCCCCCCCAAGATAAGCTAAACATTCCTTTTATTACAACTTTTTCAAAGTTCTGAAAAATGTAAGAGAGTATTTTAAATTGAGAAAAGCATTGCTATATTTTTATTTTTTTCCT
>JANHFL010004654.1:25075-37469 GCA_032468155.1 Oxyrhabdium leporinum | reverse complement strand
ATTTCTTCGGTGTTGTCACATGAAAAGATATACTTAAATATTTACAAAATGTGAGGGGGTGTACTCACTTCTGTGACGTACTGTATATATGTGTGTGTGTCTTTTTTCATTTTTCATAGACTGGAAAGACACCTGTTGGCACAGTTATATATAAGCTAATTCTACTTTATTGTAAAGCTACATTAACAGAGTCTTCATTAATATAGTCTTGCAAGTCTGAAAGTACAATTCTCCTGCTGTCACCTTTAAAGCCTGATAACTTAGGCACTGTCTCTCTTGAGCCTCTTCTTCATCCACAATGCAGTTGTGAGCTGTGATCCCTCTTATCTGACCATTCCCTATGTAGTAATTCTTTGTCAGGTTTCCCAAGATCATTCCCACATACTATTACATCACCAGGAGAAACGGAGAAATGATCTGCTGTTGGATAATATTTCTGGGCTCTGAAAAACACTGAGAAATAGAACACAGAGTGGGAGCGCAGCAAAAGAACAGCAGAGAAGTCAAAGTCGTGCTGACCAAAGAGGCAGAAAAGATAGTAGCAACTTGGAAACTGGAGTTTATGTCCCATCTCCTACCCCTTCCAAGACCCTGGAAGAAAAAGAAACCTTGGCTGGAGAAAGTATTCCCAAGAAGAAAAAGTAAAGAAACAAACAGAAAAATACAAGAGCCCTACCTGCTGGTTGGAGAAAAAGTAAAGGCTTGGACTGAGCAGAACAGAACAGAAAAAACCCCCTCAAAAGATATAGACAAAACTTTTTTTCTGTGAAAAAGGAATAGGTATTTAGATATTAGCAATAAGGAAATACATAGATTAGTACTAGACATATGAAGCTAGAGTGATGTGTATTATTTTATAAAATAATTGAAGACATTCACATTTCCCTTTTGAAAATCATCCATGTTTGTATTATAAAAGCAGCGGTACAAGAAAAATCAACCAATCATGGTTAAAAATCAGAGCAGAATTGTATGGCCACAGAAGCCACTGGAAAGAAGCACACATTACTGAGAGTTTCTAAATTAATTGCATACTATTAATTTGCATATGAAATCATGTCTGGTTTATTATGAACTTAGTTTCTCTTTTATTAGGTCTTTGTATAATTTATCAGATTATTTGATACAGAAAGTTGTAAGACGGGGAAAAGTGAGATGAAAGATAAGAGGTCAACTAGAAGCAAAGTGGATAGTTACAGCTACATTAGTGCTGATGAGTGCACCATTAGAAGATCTGAAAGACCAGGTTATAGGCAGATCATCATGGAAAAAAATCTAAGTGATCACTATCTAAGTTGGCACATAATTGGCACATAATTAATTAATCTGATATAGGTGTAAACACTAAATAAAAAATTCCTGAAATATAGCAAATCTTTCCTGACGTTTTGATAAGCTGTATGTATGTACCCATGAAAGACAATAGATCTGATAGATTGCAGTTCAGAAATATCACCATATAGCAATACTTAGAAAACCATAAGGATTTAATAAGTTGCACATTATGATTACTTCTTTTGGAAAGCTACAGAGAAAAGCAACTGAGCAACTGACAATCTATGCTTAACAATCTTGCCAAGCAGATATGGTAAATTCTAATCCACATGAATAAAGCTTGACAGCAAAATTCCTGCCAGTAAAATGTACCTTGAGAATACTAAGCATAACAGCTTGGTACTTATGAAGGCCTTGAAGAACATTCTTTAAAAATTCCAAATTAAGGCTCTACTTTTATAAAATATATATTGATATTTGACCAGAGTTGACCAAAGATGAATAACTCTGATCAACAAATGGAGGGATAAAATGTCTTCAATTCATAATCTCCTGATCTAGTTTTGGTATCCTTCTAACAGAAGATACCAATAATATTCCAGCTAGCATTTATCAAAAAGAGAAGTAAATAATAATTGGTAATAATTGGAATCAAAATGTGAACGTTAGGAAAATTATGTAAGAGTGATGTGAAAAGAATTAGAAAAAAATACTTTAAAGTTTATTGGCATATTGAAATAGTCTATTTTTGTATCAAATTGTTTTCTGTTATTTTTATCAGTGTCTCCTTATTTTAGTTCATTACTATATTTGATCTATGAGACTTTAAAACTGACATGCTTACTCTAATTTACATATTTCTATGTGTATACAAAGAACATTCTATTATTTTCTATAAACTGGTCATTCGTAACATTTGAGGGAATATCAGAAGAAATCTTGACTCTAGTTCCACTGCAAAAGTCAAAATAATTCAAAAAGTAAAATCCTTTTGTAAGCTGTGAATATTATCACAATACATATTATCTCCCCATAGCAACTCAGCATTGTTAATTTTCATAAATTGGAAAAAAATCTAAACTTGCAGCCACATTATTTAGAACCCTAATTTTATCTACAACACCCTTATTATACTTAGTTTCTAAAGCAACCAAAATGTAGGCCCAATTATGACATCAATCAAGCACTTCTGTCAAAGGAACAAAAAAGAAAAAAAAATCCAAGGAGTCACTCACAAAAATATGGCACACAGATGATGTAATGCAAAAGACTTTCAGACAGAAGATGAAATTTAGGTAAACAAATGGGGACCATAATCATGAACTGATTACTGTGTGCTATTTTGAAATTTAAAAAAAAACCTATCTAGGTTATGTACCAATAAAGGATACTTAGGAATAGAGGATATTATGTTATGTTATGTTATATATAATATTATATAACATTCCATATGTAATGTCACCTAGCAAAAAGAAAGACATCTACCAATCACTGTGCTATGGGTTTTGGTTCATAGTTTCCTAGCAGAAGTCATTAGCCCTTAGCAGGCAATGCATAAGAATGTTAAAATTCTCTGGACTTTACTCCCCTTTTTTTGCCTAGCCATGTCCATAACAGGCTTTCCAACAGTATGGCTGCTGTTAAAACTTAATTTGGGCTTGTTTAGGCAAAGTGGGAGCAACTTTTGAAGTGTTCCTGCTATCCTAATACAAGTTTGATTAGCTTAAAAATAAATTTTATCAACCCCAAATTGTTCCCCAGATAAATCATCTTAACACTAACTTAACACTGCTAGTCAGGAATCACAGGGATAGACGAAAAGGATGCAATATTAATACCAAAAAGCCTGCCAGGTGAGAATAGCAAATTTTAGAGTGACCATTTTAAAATACTGGAAAGGTAAAGGGAAATGTTCAACTTCACTTCAATTCTGATTGTAATTCCAGCTATCTTGTCTTCCTGTCTAGCTTGAATTACAGTAATTATTACTCTGTAGGAAAATCTTTTCACAAAGCCCACAATAATTTTCTGCTTCTAACCTAAGTCTTGGATTTAGGCTTCAACTAATAAAATCATCTTACTGTGTTCCAAACATTAGACTACTCCATAAGAATTTTGATTAGATGTGGCTTCAATTGCCACTGTCAAAGATCATCTCTACCTCTTATCCATTTTCTTTTATGGGATCCATTACACTCACTGCTGGGAAGTATCCCAGAGAGCTATAGTCAGTTTTATTCCAATGCCGTGTTTCACCACAGATACAAACATTGCCTCCTGCAGCCTTTTCACTTTCCTTTGAATTTTTTGAGATATCTTTTTTCTATCTCATCCTCTTTAAGAAGTTATCCGTTCTTTGCTTCTTCTCTTGGAATTATATTTGCTCCCTTATACTTGCTCAACTCAGATATTCTTCTGCTCTTCAGGTTGCTAAATAATAATCCTTAGCTAGTTCTACTACCCTCTTTCTTATATCATAATGGTGCTCTTGAATTTAGAATCTGACTGGACTTGGTAGAAAATGCAATCTATTCAAGGCCTACTTGTTCTACCACTTCTTCACTGGATTTTAAATTGCATTGTAGCCATAATCCAGCAATCTAGCCACAACTCTAATGCCCTTTTGAGGGATAGGGAAGTGTTTTCTGAAACACTGCTTGAATGTATGTGAATGTTTCACTATTTCATAATAGTACAGAATCACTTTTTCTGCCTTCTCATAACTCCCCACCTCTTTGTCTAGAAGAAAATCTTTCCAATGAGATCACATGATGTTATCTACTCTGTTCATAGTTCTGAAATATTACAGAGAATGCACAAATGTCTTACACCTACTGGCAACAGTTAGATCTCCTAATTAACATGAATACTTTGGGTGAGGTGATTAGATGGCATGAGTTACAGTACCATCATTATGCGGCCAATACTCCGTTATACATCATCCCATGCTGGGCAGGTTGTACCATTCAGATGCTTACCTAGTGCCTAGAAGCTATGGGGCTACATAGGAGGGGACCCACTTTAGACTTAATCCTAGCAAGAAAGATTGGCTTTGACTCTTCAGCTCCCAGCTTTCAGTGAGTCATCATCCTTGACTCTTAGTAGAGTATTACCCCCACCCCAAGTTGATTTCTACTGGCCTCATAATTTTTGCTCAAAAAACAGGTGTCATCTATGACTACAGAGACCTTTTCAGAGGTTTGACTTATGTATCAATTGTACCTTTTCCTGGACAGGCGGTGGGGGGGGGGGTGCCTTACACATCATCACTTACATCTCAGTTGGATTATTGTAATATGCTCAACTTGGGACTGTCCTATAAGACCACCCATAATTTACAACTGATCGAGCATGCAGTGGCACATGAAATGCTGATGCTTTACATTTTACCTACTTTACATGGCTGCTGCACAAGCTGAACTGGCTCCCAGTTACTTTCAGGTGCAATTTCTGATTATCACCTTTAAAATCCTAAATGGCATAGACCAGGTTATTTCCCTAAATGTATACCCTATTGGTTAGACAGGGTGAGTGCACTGCAGTCCCTTCCCTTAAACATTGCCATCTGACTGGATCTTGGAAACATACCTTTCCTGTGGCTGCCCTGACCCTTTTGATTGAGGGCTATAAGGACTTTCACCCAAGCATTGGGCTAGGAAGGAATTAAACACCGCAATGTAGAAGCAATGGGATGTTATGGTGCTGTGGTTGTGATATATGATGCTGTGGCAGGGTTATGTTTTTATAAAATGTTGTGAGCCCCCTAGGCTTATTGTGTATAAGACAGTTGAATATATGTCGTCAATATAAATAAATAAAGTTTTAATAAAATAGGGGATTTCCCTAGGGACAGTACTAGCATCTAGAACAGATTGTTTTTTCTTCTTTCTTTACTCCTTATCTCTCTTTCTCTCCTCTTTCTCTCTTCCTCTTGAACTGCTGAAACTTCATTTTTTACTTTCTTTTTGTTAGTCTAGGAAACGTCTCTATGATGAGTTCCCTTTATCCTACTGCTATTTTTGTGAAACCTTCCGCTTTTTATTGCTTTTTAATTAATACACAAAAAATCTCATAAAATTAACAGAGGTGGTGATACGTGTATATGCCATTATAACAATAGTTACAATACTATATATACTATCATGAAATATTATTCAAGTACATATATATTTCTTTTATATGACTTTTTTTACTGACTTTATTTTGTATGAATGAATCCCATAGTTCACAAGATCTACATCTATAGGCATTCCTCTAATAAGTGGAAAGTACAATCAGGTCTTCAATCCATTGAACAAATTGAGCCATACATTGTTTGATTATCAAATTACATGTAGTAAGTATATAATTCAAAAGAATATTATCCTCTGAAAAGTTTAGCTTAGTCACATAATTATATTTATGAGCCATGGTGGCACAGTGGTTAGAATGCAATATTTCAGGCTAACTCTGCCCACAGTCATCCTTCCATCCTTCCTAGTCAGTAAAATGAGGACCAGATGGGGGCAATATGCTGACATTTGTAAGCTGTTCAGAGAGCGCTGTAAAGCACTACGGAGTGGTATATAACTGTAAGTGCTATTGCTATTTATATAATCCACTTATTTCTCTCAAAATTTGCTAAGTATAGAACATTGTAGAAAAGTATGTTTTAAAGCAGCATAATCCTTATTACATCTCCAACCAAATGCTATTTTGACAGTCCTTTTCCATAATAAATTCTAAACATTCTTTTTTTTTTGTTTTCATAAATCATAATTTGAGGTCCACTAATATTTTTGTTATCTAAGTTAAGACACTCTCCCATTGTCTAGGTAATATAGGGATTTCTAATTTTTATGCTATTCATTTCTTAACATCTGTACATCAAACTGATTTATTAATAAGGAATTATAAAAACTAATTGAAAGGTTTTTTGCAATATATTTTTCTTTTTTATTCAAAACATTAAAATACAAACTTTCAAGAAGGGAGAAAAAAGAAAATACAAAAACAAAGCAAAACTAGAGAAGAAAAAGAAAAAAGGAAAATAAATGTGCATGAAAAGCAAACAAGGATATATATAAATTGTCCTTCCTGGTTGAATATTGATAAATATATTTCAGGAATAATAATTCCCACTCTTGTGAAGCAGCCACACAGTTTATGAACTTCTACAACTTTATTGCCCCAACACAATTGACCTGACATCTATCTACTATATAGAAAAAAAGCAGTTAACAGATAAAACCAACAACAAAGTTAAACTTCAGAGCCCTCTGTTAACAGTTTGTTATTGTATTTCACTCACAGAACATCCCCAACGGCTTTTAATATACCACAAGCACTACAATTGTTGTCTCTGGTCCATCCACAATCAAACATCCTTGACTGATTCTTAATAAGGGTTTTCCTTAAAATTTTAACGGAGATCTTTACCAACAACTGGATTCCAATTCCCAAATCATATATTTCTTTTGTGGATATTTCCAGAGTATTTGTTGTTCAAAAAAACCTCCTATAGGTTGAAACACAACATCCGTTAATATTTCTTTTCCATTTAGGTATAATAAGTCCATTCTCCAATTTCCATCAATCTTCTTAAAAATATTCAGTTCATCACTCATCGGTTCTGTCAGCTTTGAGTCTTTAGAATTCATGCCCCTTTCAGCTTTCTCCAACCAAACTGCAGTTTTCAGACCAGACTCTTTCTTCTTCAAGTCTGCCAGCAACTAATTAAATTCCACTCCAATCAGTTGTAAATCTGATTTAACCGCTGTTACTTGCATCTGAATATCATCTTTGGGTTGATTTGAAACAATTGTTATTTTATCAAACTTTTTATCTAAATTTTCAATTTGAACTTGTAAGTTGAAAAGCATTTTCCCAAAGGCTTCCCAAAGGGTTTTGTCCTTAAGTTGATGCATTGCTTGCATCTTTAATATATATGTAACTGAAGATTTTTCTGTAACTGAGCTTTTACAGCCAATCATAAACAACTCCTTTCAAGGATAGGGGAAGCACTATAACAAAGTAACCACAGACAGTATTGATGATAATAATATATAATAATATTATATTTCCCACAATAAAAATAAATAAGGGCAAATTCCATCATTTAAAAAAAAAAAAAATAAGACCCAAGCTTTTAAAAATTAATACAATGCGAAATTCCTATAATGAGCATCCGATACAAATATAAATCAGATCACATCACTTTCACTACCCCTGAAATCACTATCAACTCCATATGGAGAAAACAAAACACTAAGTAAGCATGAAGGTATAGCTCGAGATTTAGGAAACCAAATCCTCACTCATTAATTGGTAATAATGATTTCTGTGAAAATATTCTCAGAATCAAAGAACCCCATATAAATTTTCCAAACAAATAATTTATTTTATAAAAATATTTCCCTGGTATATGAACTGAAATTCCTCTCAGTATATAAATTAATCTCAAATGATATTCATTTTGACAGCATTTACCTTTCTCAAAGGGTAAGTTTAAGGACTCCCATCTATTGATATCTGAATAAACCGCTGTATATATTTTATTTATATCACATGTTAATAATTGACATATCCTTTGGTATATACATAACAAAATGTTTAAGAGATTTGGTGCAAATACGGAATTAATATTTCTTACAGTACACTCTTTTGGTATAGCTGGGTTTATACAATAATTGGACCGCTTTCCTCCCTAAACTGCTGTGAGAAGTTGTTTTTTGTTTTTTACAACTTTGGGCTTAATACTAGAGTCTATCATTCCCCCCAACTACTTCTTTTATTTTACTTGTTATAATGAAGGGTTCTATTAGGTTTGAGTTTCTCTCCTTCATCATCAACTGTGACAGAAATTGATAAGCCTTCTCCTTACTATAACCATCTCTCTCTGCTCCCCCCATCTTTCTCTCACTTTACACATATACAGTACACACACACACACAGCCCCCTTTGAATCTGACATGCCCACTTTTTAAATTAGCCCATCAGCTAACTTTTTTGCAAAAAAAGAAAAATGTGTGTGACCTTGAACCTCCAGAGTTTAAGAAAGACTGGATACCAGCACAAATCTTTGACCTTAACTATTTCTTTTTCCTGGACCTTGGTACAATTTTTCAATATAATCTGTTTGTTTGTTCATTCCCATCATGCTATCATCACTTGTTGTGAGTTGTTAGAATTCATCAAACAAGATACAGTAGATAGTGTCCTTGTTATGAATCAAATTAAATTACTTTTTCTATTAATAATGCATCAGGGAAGTAGCATTTAGGTAATGCATATAAACAGCGCTACAGTCCCCGCCACGTACAACTTATCCTCCCATATATATTTCTGGCATCTTCCTTTAAAGAAGGATTGAATGTAGTAAATTTCTGTCTGGCTGTTATAGTATTATGACATTACGTATATCCTTCTGTCAGCAAGAATACTTCTGTTAATAAGATCTATCCCTAGTTAAGCTATAACTAGGAGTACAAGTATTATTCAATTTCCCAGAGACTCTTATCAAGGGCTTTAATTAAACTTAGCTGACAATCTATTTTGTCTACCTTGATCTTCTTTTCCCAGTCTCAGAATCTCTTCTCTCTCTGAACGTCTGAGTCAGGTAGAGCGTTCTCATGCTGCAGTCATTCTCTTCCTGACTCTTCTTTAAGAAATTTGAATTTTCAAAGAATCTACATTTCTTCAGAAGCCCGAGGCTTTCTAATTTCATTACCTCTCATTAGCAATTTTTTTCCCATGCTGAGTCCAATACTAACTTCCTTTTATCTTCTTAACTCATTTCAACCTCCCCTCTTGCTCCATTATCAACTTCAATACTAAGAGAAAAAAGGAACAACTACCCACATTTTAATCCACAGTGCTGATGGGATCCATTACAATTTGTAGACATCCTTTCACCATCAAAATAGACATGCCATTTTGAGGATCCATTTTATTTTGCCTCCTCTTACTGCAAGGTATAAGTTGGCCAACACAACAGACATCTTTCAACACCAGCAATGTTTAAACCCTTATAGCAGTATCAACTTGCCCTTGTTATTGTAGGCAACAATAAAAAAAATAATACTGACATTGGTAAGACAGTGGCTTCAAAACTGTTATAACAGAGTAGTTTTGGCACTGAGCTAAAAATTGGAAGATCGTCAGTTTTAGTCTGGCCTGAGGTACAAACCTAGCCGGACGACCTTGAGCCACTCACCACTAGGAAGAAAGTAAATAGCAAACCATTTCCACATTTTTACCCAAAAGACTGCAGGGACTAGGCCAGGCAGTCCCCTGGCCAACAATGATTCAAAGGCACATTCTGTCTGTATGTCTATCATCTATCTATCTATCTGTCTGTATGTCTGTCTGTCTGTCTGTCCGTCCCTCCGTCCGTCCATCATCTTCCAGTATCTACTTATCTAACTATAGTTACATTGCTACTTAGTATATATATAATATTGCAAACTAATGTCTTTTAAAAATAAGTTAATTGTAATGCGTCAGAAGTTTGATGAAATTGTTTTTTAAATGCTTCTTTCCTTTCCTTCACAGCACAGTAGATGTAAGATCAAGCAAACATCTAATTCTATGTGGAAGGACCCAGGAATAAGTAGATGCTGATTCATCACATGACAGCAGAAGGAGCAAGAAGATTGCAGCAAAGATGAGCTGGGGAGGTGGAGTGCAGGGTAGCAGGGAGCCAAAATGGCATAAATGGGGGCAGATAGCCAGATTGAGGGTGTTGCAGGACCCTTGTGGCCATAAGTGCAGATGGGCTACCAAGTGCCCAAATTGTGATCACATGAACAGCCATAACTTTGGGCACAGGTGCTACAACAGCTCCAACTTTATCTGTGCTATAGATTTTAGTTACTTTGGTATAAAATCTTGCACTATTTCAGTTTTAAGTAAATGAAAATTACACAGATCTTATTGTAAATATGCAATTGGTATTTCAGCTCATTCCATTACATTCTGAATATACAAGTATTCCTTGACTTACAACCATTTGTTTAGTGACCGTTCAAAGTTAAAACCGCACTAACTGAAGATCGGTTTTCATACATACAATGTAATCAAAATTTGGGTGCTTGGCAACTGGCATGTATTTATGACTGTCCTCGTGTCATGTGATTACTCTTTGTAACTGTCCCAGCCAGCTTCTAACAAGCCAGGTTTGCTTAATGACTGCATGATTCACTTAACAACTGCAGTGATTTGCTTAACAATTGTGGCATAAAAGCGTTATAAAATGAGGCACAACCCACGTAACAATTGTCTTGTTTAGCGAGAAAATTTGGGGTTCAACTGTGGTCATAAGTGGAGGACTACCTGTATACTGTTGCTTAAATAAAACTAACTTTTGTTACAGAGCACAGCTGCTAAACTGTAACATATAGCTGCTGCTTGAGAATGAAAACTGAAACATTTATAAATAGAATACTTAAAGGGTGTGTTCCATTATTTTATATGTTAGCATTGTATATTTAAATTATGAAATTTTTAACAATGAAAGATGCCACACAGGCAATAAAAAATAACAACAGCAACAACAAATGAAATGCTAACGATGATGATGTCACAAGGATTTACATTTGTGACTTAAATTCAAACTAAAATATATACTATGTAGTAGAACAATAGGGATATGACACAAATTTGCAACAAGCCAGAATTAAGACATCAGTCACACACCAAACTTGGGAAAAATAAACATTAAAGGACCATACATATAGGTTACAATACCTGCTGTTTAGTGCATTCCTGTGAGCCAAAATGAAATGAATGCCATGTAGGAGGAAAGGAAAAGATGAACATAATCAGATATAACAAAACATATACTATTATGAACTGCTATTATGTAAGGAAGTTTTTAAAATGGATTTTCGCTAAGCAACTTAGTCATTTAATATAAAGTGTTAAATATTAGTAATTTAATATAAACTAGTATTGCTACAATTTGTCAATTTTCTTTAATAGATTTCATCTATATTTCCTTTTTATATGTTATTTCTTTTAGCCTTTAAAACATATTTCAATGAGCATGTGCAACCTCAGCAAATCTTTGTTTTATAAATCAAGTAAAGGAAATTACATTGAGAAACCAAACATGCAAATCATGTTTTATTTTACAGCCTGATTTGCTGCCTTTACAGTGGACAAAAAAAGGAAACTTGCATAATGAAGCATTATATTTACAATGAGCACATATGAAAACCAGAGCCAAAGTGCATCTCTGCCTGCTCCTACCATATATTTGGACAAATGTGAGAAATGTATCGATGTTTCTGCTTTATATTTTTTAAATATATCAAAAAGTATCCTATCTTTAGGTCATTGAGTTCAAATATAATAATTCATAAAATCATACAGAAAGTTACCAAGTCAATCCTTTCCCTGAGAAGTATTCTATTATATAAACAATATAAATAATCAGGGTTATTCAACAGATTCACAGAACAGCAAGGAAATCTTTTTGATAATAGCAAACATTTACAGGCCAACAATAATTATAAACTGAAATTGGCTACACATAAAAGAACAAACATTCTCAAAAAAGTTGTTCCACAATACTTTAGAATCAGAGAGAGCACTTGAAGAATACCAAAAGATTTGAAAGATTCTCTTTTCTGCATTATATGAAAATTAATTCACTATCAAAATTATAAAATTAATCAAAAGACTTTTTCCTCTCATAAAATGTCATGTCTTCCCAAGCTAATTCTTTCTTTATGTAACTTTCAAGTCTGATTCTTCATGCTATTACATAGTGAAAATAGTTATCAAATTATCTATTGGTACAGAATAAAAAGCCTAACATTGTAACTGGGAATAAAAAGGAGTAAATACATATGCAATTTATGTTATATAATTTACCCATGGACTCAGGGGTTGGCTTCAAAAATTTCAGCAACCAGTTCACTGCCCAGTTGCTGGGTGGGTGTGGCCATGGTGTATGTGGCTTAGTTGGCCTCCTGCACCACGGCAGGGGGGGGTGTTTTCATCCTCCCCGGGCTCCAGAGGCTTTCCTCAAGCCTGTTTCTGGCCTTCCGGAGACCCGTTTTTTACCCTCCCATGCAGGCCCTGCAATTACCTCGCATCCAAAATGGACCGTGTGGAGACTCCTGGGAGGGGAGGG
>JANHFL010004654.1:0-21861 GCA_032468155.1 Oxyrhabdium leporinum | reverse complement strand
TGCACAAGCAACCCCTGCGCACCCCCCGCCCCCGCACATGCACATCAGAGACCCGAAGACCAGGTGGCCGGCAGGAGGCATGCGCACGCATGCGTGGCAGAGCTGAGCTGGGGTGACAGCTCGCTTGCCCAGAGAGAGGGCTCTGAATGCCACCTCTGGCACCCATGCCATAGGTTCGCCATCACGGTTATAGACAGTCTCTCTACTGTTAGCGGATGTATTTTGGCAAATAATAGCTACAATATGTCAAAGTGACTTTTTACCGGCATTAATCTAGTTATACCTACCACAATCATTTCAGATGGTTCTAGAACAATGCATTCACAGCCACGCCTGAAGCTTCCTGCAGAGCGTTTCCCAAAACTAAAGGAGAGAGAAAACATTTAGAAGGAAAAAGATTGGAAAAAAAATCAAAAACCTCTCAACAAATTAATGCTATATAACTGTTAGCCGATATCATTGTTAATAGCAATAGCACTTGGACTTATATACAGCTTCACAGTGCTTTACAGCCCTCTCTAATGGGGGGAGGGGGTGTTGCATAGAATTTACCATTAATACCCCACATTTACATGAGTTCAACTATTCTAAACTGAATATATTACCACTGATTATAACCTTTTTATTCTCTGGTTCAGCTGAAGGTTGACTGCAGAACAGATAGCAACCACCTTCTATTAATCCTGTTCCTAAATAATCACAGTAACAACCATATATTTAGAAGATGATTTGTGAGCAGTTAATTTAAACTAATCAATTTTTTCTTAGGAGTGCATAACCAGGGTGGACTGATTTGCAGGCTTTCTGGGGCAGTCTCTCTTTAGACTCCACTCTTTCTTTACAGTTACCAACTGGCAAGAACACTTTGAATTTGACATCTAGCTCCAAAGGTATTTTATATGGAATAATGTGTGACAGTTAAAATAATTTGTTCCTAATTATACACTGTACTAGGTCTATAATGTCCCAATATTCTAGATCAGGGGTGTCAAACTCGCTGACAACGCCCACCCCTGGTTTAGCGAAGGGGGAAAAGTCGAGATACATCATGTGACGACAACATGATGACATGAATTTGACACCCCTGTTCTAGATAATTTGTCTCTTAGAATACATCATCTTAATGATCTCATCTGGACAAAAAATAAAACGGAATGTTGCTCAAAGAACACTGGGAAATCACTGATTAACGGTTCAATAAACAAGAATATGGTCGGGTTTTCTTCATTGTGGGTTTCTGACAAGGAAAAGGAAAGAGACTGAATTGTCATAACCTAGCAAATTATTAGAAAACATCATATTTTAAATTATTGTTAGGCCATCAGCTTATCTTTTAATTTTTAAAATTTCATTTATTAAAATAGTGACATAAACAGGAATTACTATTTAACAGGAATATTAAATAGTAATTATAAAGTTAAGAAAAAATTAAGCATAATAGAAATATTGATATAAGTATAAATATCTAGATATGGGCTCCAGTTCTAGCAGCTCTTTCTCTTTGCTATTTATGCTTAAGACCTGGACATGGCAATTAGCAACTAAAATCCATTTCATCTGTTCAAACATTGGCCAATAAAGCTTTATTACTTTAATAAAATAATACAAATAATAGTATTACAGAGGACACTCGGAGGTAGATATTACCCCAAACTTGTGTCTTCTATTTCTCATCCAACTCCTCATCAACAATAGATCTCTGACTAAACTTGGCAGATGTATTTACTTTTGCTATTATGTATAGATAATGCAGCAATTCTTTGCTGTTGCCAGATGATTTAATACAGGATTTTGGTCTTTCATCTCCTATGGCTATGCTGAAAAGCTTATCATTACAAGTAGTCCTTTACTTGCAACCAAAATTGAGCCTTGCAATTACAGTTGTATGTCATGATGGTTGCAAAGCAGATCATCACTTGACCTTGATTACTTGATTTTGTGACCTTTTTCCTGTGATCCCTAAGCAAATACCACAGTTATAAAGCAAATGCTGCACTTAAGTATACCCATTCTTCAATGTAGGTCACTTTTTGCTAGGAATTGGAAATAAATTCCAGCAAAAGTGTCATAAATATGTCAGTAGGTTGCAGCAAACAGCTGTACATGTGGGCCAGTTGCTGAGCATCCAAAATATGATTATATGATTGGGGGAGTGGCACCTGAACCAGGTTATAAGTAGCTTTGGAGGGCTTAATCATAACTTCAAACATTTGTTAATTTTATTCATCCATCCATCCATCCATTGTATTTACTTATCATCAAATCAATACTCACAGCCATTTACAGCAATCCAGTAAAAGGATACAATCAATTAAAATGCCCATAGAAAGTATCATAAAATCAACATTGTAAATGCATAATTTTAATAAGAAAGTATAAATAACACAACCAAAGTACTAGACAAAAATTGAATCTAACATTTGAATTGAATCTAATATTCTGCTCAGAATGCTCTTAGAAAACACCATAATCTTGAGTTCTCTAAAACATCTCATAGCCATTTATTGTCAGCAAAGTAGGCTAGTCCAGTAAAAATGAATTATAAATTTATAAAAGCTTCAGTTCATTGGAAAAGATGCAATTTAATTTGCCTGTAATCCCATTTACTGAATTCAGTCAACTAAGGCATTAACATTCTTCACAGTAAGGTTAATAGCTACTACAGGTTAATTTTCATTTTCTTAAAGGAGACCCGGGAGAGGAAGTTTCTAGCCCAACACTGTGATCCAGAGTTTAGTGTAAAGTATTTATGGAGTTTCATGAAGGCACCAGTTCTGAGATACTGATCTTCAGAAAGACTTGATGGTTTTCAAACAGGACAATAACATGAACTATTCAATTGCACCAGATTATACCAAATACCTGGATCCAGTGAGTCATTTTTCCAAAACAACCTCATGGGATATTTCACTTCATTCTCGGTACACAAAGTCCACTATTTGAGATAAAGTTGCTGAAACCAATGTGAATTATCACATTCATTATCGAAGGAACTGAATATTTTCCTAAAAGAAGTGATCGTATGTTCAGTCAACTTTACAGATGTAAATTATATCTGTATTCTCTATATATAAAGTTCTACATAATAATGTAAAAAGATGAGCTCAGATATTTTTCTATTTATAGTCAATCAGTAGAAATAAACTTTAACTATATAGAATGGAAACGCAGAAGAAAGAAACGCCATCACCTAATTCTGCAGCAGGAAATTAATACATTTCATCTCTCCTTATGTGGATCTGGCAACAGCTAGTGATTAAAGCATCCTGGGCAGGACAAGGAATTTCTCAAGATTGCAGTCTTCCACTTCATAATAACTCTTCAAAATAACGAGTGCTATAATTTTGACTCAATTTTATGAACACTTCATAAAGCTATTAATAGCCAGATAAAACTGCTTAAAGATTAAGTCAGGACCACACACTGTTAATAATTAGTCATCCCTACTCTTAGCAAATGGAAGTTATTAAAAGCTATGCATGCTTTCGTGTTAATATAGGTTAATAGTTCATCTCATAACTCAATTTCAGTCTACAGGGACCATGTCACAATGTGGACTAAAGGGGTTGCAATTCAAAGTGTACATCATTCAAAATTATGCTGCATATAACAGTTCTTTTAAAAACAATGCTTACAACAGCAAATAACAGCATTCCATCTTTCCAGAAAATTAATTAATTTTGTATAGCTTCCTGTCTTATAACTGTGACTCTGGAAGCCTCACAAAACTGTATGACAAAAGAAATACTCAATTACAAATAAACAACTAAAATAAAAACCATTAAAACTATTAAACATATTCTACAGGAAAATGCAATCCATACATTATTATCAGGATAGCTAACTTGCAGGCTCCATGCTCCAGTAATCTCAAGAGATGATGGCAAAGCCCTGATTTCAGAGCCTCCTGAAAGGCTAACAGGTTTGGGGCCAATCTAACCTCATGGGGAATGATGTTCCAAAGTGCGGCTGCTCCTGGATCCCATTAGATGACATTCCTTAATAGACTGAATCCATAACATTCCTCTTCTGGCAGACCTGATGGGATGGGTAGTTATAAACCAGGGAGAAGAAGTCCCTCACATACCTGTTACCATTCTATGTAGCACCACCACATTCTAACCACTGCACCACCACAACTCAATGATGACTTATAGTGACTTATAAGTCATCACTGAGCTGTGGTGGTGCAGTGATTAGAATGCACTACTGCAGGCTACTTCTGCTGACTGCTAGCACTTTGGCAGTTTGATTGTCACCGGCTCAAGGTTGACTCAGTTTCCATCCTTCTGAGGTCGGTAAAATGAGGACTCAGATTGCTGGCGGCAATATGCTGAATCTGAATCCACTTAGAGAGGGCTGTAAAGTACTATGAAGTGGTATATATGTCTAACTGCTATTGCTATTAGTAGCAACCTGAATTGAACCTGAGAACAAAATGGAGCACAGAGCAGAAGCTAATTGGGGAGCACACATAACTGCCCATGCTGCCATATATTTTATACCAGTTGTAGATCCAGGTGCTCTTCCAAGACAACTCATGTAGAAAGTAACCTATTCGGGAGGCAGGCCTTGAATAGCTGAGAGTAGAGCATTCCAATCCAGGAAAGGACACAACTGACACACAACTCAAAGTGGAACAAAGGTTCTGTTAGCTATGACAATCACCTGCTTATTGAATGTGAACTGCTAGTTCAGAAGGATCCCCAATATACAGGGTCTATTTGGGGGAGTACCACCCCATCCAGCACCAGAGATGGTAAGTTTCCAGAGTCTGAAGGCCCTCAAATCCCAAAGCATTCAGTTTTTCTGGGGTTAAACTGAAGGCTGATGTTCCTCATTGTAATGAGCTATAAGAATAATCTTAAGCAACAGGTAGAAGAGTCACAACCAAGAGGATGGTCAGTTAAGAGAAATCAGTCCAAAGGAGGAATGTAATTTGAGGAGTCTCAGTCTTGACCCTGCATAGTTTTCTTGAATGTAAAAGCAGGGAAGGGAGAGGCACATTCAGACTTGCAAAATATTTTTAATGTAACCTTATAATAAAAGTAGTATTAGTATCATAACTTTCATTTCCTGGTCTGGACTGCCTCAAACGGCTAAAATCTGTCCATATATCCACAGCCTCCAGATATCAGAATAGGACATCAACATCTAGTTCACTTAGGGTGGAGACATATAGGTAGGTATCATCAACATACTTTCTTGGATATCATCTGGCAATGGGGGACATGAAAGGAGCCTCCCTGAAGAAAGGGTGCTGTTAACACATTCGGGCATCCCATGGGCAGCAGCTTATAGCTGGCTAATCTTTTCAATCCAGAAGCATCTGAAGCGTAAGGAGGTACTCATTCCCACCTGTGACACTATGTGTATCCCAAAAAGGACCTTTTCAGGTCCACAGATGACTATGATTTCAATAAACATTGAGGGTTTCTCTGCAGGTAAGCAAGAACTGTTGCAAGACTTATGCCAAAATATAACTGCGATGTCCTGTGTATACAGGAGACCCACAGAGACAACCATCATAGAAGACCTAAAATACAGAGCATGTGGCTTGTAACAGAGAGGCCCCACCAAAAGTATGGCAGCAGAGTTTATGTGAAGCCTGGTATCCAGGTTCAGTCCACAGCAACATCAGAAATAAATAACATAGAAGTAATAACTGTAGAGCTGAGAAACTGTATGGTCACTTCAGTGTATAAACCATCATTAGCTGAGTTCAAGGGTGACAAATTTAATACATTTAATAAGGATAAAATAATTTTTGTCACTTGAGACTTTAATTGTCACAGCAGCATCGGGGATTATCCTAATGATGACATAAATGGAGAGGCTGTTACATAGTGGGCAGATTTGAATAACCTGGCTCTTTTACATGACAACAAATTACCAGCTTCACTTAACAGTGGAAGGTGCCACAGGGGATATAACCCAGACTTAATATTTGTGACTAACTGTATAATCCAGCAATGTGACAAAGTAGTCTGCCCACCTATCCCAAATTCCTAGCCCCCACCAATTATGTGTCATGTTATTGCTGTAGTTTGACCTCGGAGTATCCCCTTTAGACATAAAGCTAAAAAAGCTAAAGTTAAAAAAAGCTGACTTTGCAGAAGTATCTCACTCTTTTTGAGGCTGATCCTATGGCAGAAGACACAGTGAATTCAGGACAGCAGTTAATTACTTCTATAGCTGAAGCTAAGAGAGAAAGCTGGATTAAAATAATGGAGGAACTGGATCTGAGCACAAGTAGCCACAAAGCATGGACATTGTTAAGCCACCTGAATAGTACTCAAATTTCTTGGAGCACCCGAGAATTACCTGACTACTGGAAAAGAGCTGGTGTAGTTCCCATCTTTAAAAAAACGGGGGGGACGGGACATATCCAGGAAATTAATAGACCAATCAGCCTAACATCAATACCTGGGAGGATCTTGGAAAAGATAATCAAGCAACAAATCTGGAAATACCTAGAAGCAAATAACGTTATAACCAGAGGCCAACATGGATTTATCAAAAACAAATCATGCTAAACAAATCTTATTTCATTCTTCAACAAAGTAATTAAATGCT
The DNA here is from genome assembly GCA_032468155.1 of Oxyrhabdium leporinum. Taxonomy (NCBI): domain Eukaryota; kingdom Metazoa; phylum Chordata; class Lepidosauria; order Squamata; family Cyclocoridae; genus Oxyrhabdium; species Oxyrhabdium leporinum. The sequence continues at coordinate 15,285 of JANHFL010004654.1, read as the reverse complement.
GTGGACATAGTATAGTTAGAGTTCATTAAATCATTTGATAAAGTAGACCACAACCTACTTCTTAGCAGGCTAGAAAACTGTGGGATGGGCAGCATCACCACCAGATGGGTTTGTAACTGGCTTAAATAAATCATATTTAATATATAATCCTCAGTGGAACTACATTTACATGGAGGAAAGTAAGCAGTGGGTATTTCAAGGTTTCATTTTGGACCCAATATTCTTCAGTATTTTCATAAATGACAATGGGAATAGAAGGGAAACTCACCAAATTTGCAGATGACACCAAATTGGCAGGAATAAGCAATACCCCAGAAGAGATTCAAAAAGATTTAAAAAGATCGTGACAGACTTAAACACTAGGCTCTATCTAACAAAATGAAATTCAACATAGATAAAAGTAAGGTTTTACACAAGCAGCAAAACCCAACTTTATAGATACTGGCTAGGTGAAACTTTGCTTAATGCCAGTAATTGTGAGAGGGATCTCTAGTGGACAATCACTTAAATAAAGCCAACGGTGTGCGGCAGCAGCCAAAAAAGCCATTGCAATCCTAGGCTGCATTATTAGAGGGACAGAATCAAGATCACATGAAGTTATAGTACCGTTTTACAAAGCCTTAGTGAGGTCACACTTGGAATACTACATCCAGTTCTGATCGCCACTATATAAAAAAGATGTTGAGACTCTGGAAAGAGTGCAGAAAAGAGCAACAAGAATGATTAGGGGAGTGGAGGCTAATGGAGTGGATTAGGGGAGTGGAGGAATTGGGTATGTCTAGTCTAATGAAATGAAAGACTAGGTAAGACATGATAACAGTGTTCCAATATTTGAGGGGCTGCTACAAAGATGAGGGGTCAAACTATTTTCCAAAGCACCAAATGGCAAGACAAGAAACAATGGATGGAAACTAATCAAGGAGAGAAAAACCTAGAGCTAAGAAGGAATTTCCTAGCAATGAGAGCAAAACAAATGGAACAGGTTTGCCTTCAGAAGTTGTCGGTATTCCATCACTGAAGACTTTCAAGAAGAGACTAGACAACTATTTATCTGAAATGGTATAAGATCTCCTGCTTGAGCAGATGGTTGGACTAGAAGACCTTCAATTGGAAGTCCCTTCCAATTCTATTATTCTATGTTCTATGAAATTAGAACATTCAAATTACATCCTATTAAAAGGCAACAGAAAATTACTTTTATAATGCTGCCAAGGAAATATCCTGGGTGGGTCCATGAAGCTGACAAACTATCTTATTCTTTTAAATAAGGTTGCCTATTACCACAATTGTATAACTTCAAAAGAATGTAAAACAGACTAATAATAGCAATTGATAATAACAAAATCTGGCAAAGTCTAAGAGCAGGAAAGATAAAGAAAAAGACCACCCCCTCTCCCCACCCCCGTAATTCTGCTACGCAAAACCAAAACTTAAGAAGAAATTCAATAAAGCCAGAACTGAGAAGACAGCAATGCTGCTCCTGCAAAGAAGCTGAAGAAACAGTGGACCACCTTGTTAAGATGCTACAAGATTGCAAAGCCTGATTACAAACAATAACATGATAAAATAGCAACAATTGGACTGCGATATCAAAATGCAAGAAATATCACTTGTCTGCAAACGAGTACAGGTGGGACTACAAAATAGACAAAATATTATAAAATGAAGAAGCTAATATGCTCTGTGATTTTAGAATTCCTAATGGTGAATTCCTAATAGCGAATTCCCAACAGTGAGATCAATCAAGCAATGGAACAACTTGCCTTCAGAAGTTGTGGACAACCATTTATCTCCTGCTTAAACCGGGAGTTGGACTAGAAGACTCCAAGGTCCCTTCCAACTTTATTATTTTATGTTCTAATAATGATCCAACTTGTCTTATCACAGGGTAGTATATTGGCTCCAACTCCTTTTTATATTTACACCAATGATCAGTTGCTCCCTGAAGGAGCATACATACAATTATATGTATGCGAATCAAGCAATAGCTGTACGGGAAAAACATTTGAGGAGACTGAAACCCTGGTAGAGCTGGATCAATATTATTGTGATAATCAGTTAAGACCAAATTCAGCAAAAACTCCGATTCGCAATAAGCAATCTGCTAGGAAACTGTATATTACATGGAAAGGGATGTTATTGCTGCAGCCCTAAATATTTAGGGTCACTCTAAATAAGGGCCTAACATATAAATAGCACTGTACCAATACTAAACTGAAGGTCAGTGGACAAAATAACATCCTCAGGAAATTAGTGAGCTCTACCTGGAATGACAAACCAAAGTTCTCCTTAAGACAAAACCTCTTTGCTACTTAGCAGTCTGGTATAAATCAGCACATGCTTGAAAAGTAGATGTTGTTCTGAATGAAACTAGTAAAATTATTCCAGATGCCTTAAACCTACCCCTCTAGATAAGATCTACCACCTAGCCGGTATTGCCTCACCTGCTGTTTACAGAGAAGAAGCAGCATACAGAGAGAGGCTCAAATCATCAATATCCAGACAACATTCTCTCTGTTGCCTAAAACCAGCTCTCATCAGAGATTAAAATCCAGGAAAAGCTTACTTAGGTTGACAGAAGACTTTGAAAGCAGAGTGTACCTATGGAAATATACTAAGAATCAACACTGCATGGAACCAACAGAGGAACTGGCAACTGAGTCTGATGAAAGCTGGGAAGTATGGAAATCAATGAATAGACTGTGCACAGGTACAAGACTCAGAGACACTGAACAAATGAGATTATCTGATAGTTTATGTTCTTTGCGATTCTGGAGACATGCAGACAATATGTATACTTGTCCTTTGTGCCCCAATCAGTGTAGCAGGCAGGAATGACAGGGTGTCATTAATATTGCTTGTTTTGGGGCAAGATTTGTTTAATTCGTACGTATTTTAATCTTGTATTTTATATTTTAAATTTGATGTCATATATTATGCCTCGTTTTAATTGTGATGCTTTTGAAATGAATAAACACCTGGCAATAGTGGGACAAAAAGTGTGCTTCTGTCCTTGATCATGGTACCCTTCTGGACCAGTTTTGGGGGTTGGAGTGGGTGGCACAATATTGTGCTGATTCTCCTCTTTCCTTTGAGGCTAGTTCCAAGAACAGTGATAAGGGAGGAGATTTCCAACCCATGGTCCTTATTATGTGGGATGCTGTAGGCTTCAGTGTTCTCTCCTCTTCTATTTAACATCTGCATAAAGCCACTGGGTTAGGTCTTCCACTGGTTTAGGGTAAGTATAATTTCATCATGGACTCTCCAAGCAATGCCATGGAGGTCCTATTTGATCAATTGGAGGCATGGGAGGGGATCTGGATAACAACAGGCTTCAGCTCAACACTAGGAAGACTTGAATAACTTTGGGTTTTAGGATCCCTTGGCTCTGGGCCATCTCATGTTCTGGATGGGATTGCACTACCTCAGGCAACTCTGTACTCAATTTGGAGTGCCTCTTAGATTTCAACTCCTTCTCAAACAGCAGATAGCAGCCATGGCAAGGAGGGCCTTTGCTGAATTTCATGTTGCAATATTTTAAAGTCAATAGACACGGTTCAGAAGAAACACTATCTACATGTTATAAATAGTGACTATATTACAGGTTTGGGGTTGATGTGTTGGTATATTATATTCCATTAGTAAAATATATATTTTATTATAAAATGAATATGAACTAATATCAGGTATAAAATCATAATTTAAGTAGAGCTTCAGATAAAATTTTGAAAAAGAACAGATTGCGTTTACGTACTAACATCCAAACTAGATTTTTGTGGTCTGTACCAGAAGCTGCCTAGATGTATAAAGTTTTCTATTGTACTTTCAGTGTAATACACTTTAGATATATGTTCCTATCAACTGGAAACACAGATATAAATATTCCATTCAAATATGCAGTACTGGTAACTGATATATCTTTAAATATGCAGATGCAACCAATTTCTCTTTAAATATTTAAACTAAAATGAATTCCAATCATACCTGCTCCTTGGAAGAAACATTGATTCTTTGATAAATACCGAACCAGACAGAAGAATATACCAACAGGTCCCAATATCATCAGGGCTGTTAAAAAAATGAGAAAACATTAGGATGTATGGTTTTAAAAGAAGAAAAAGTAGGTAAATGTCATGGAAAAAAATGTAAACAACAGTGTTGTAATTCACATAAGTACTAGTGATAAGCTAGTTTTAACTCATGAAAATTTTCTAAAGATGGTATTTTTTCACTATGTCTTATCCCATACATTTCTACAGGATAAACAATTCAGTTATCTTCTTGTTTATTTATACTATTTCTATCCTGACAAATCAGATACTTATAACAGTTTATCAATAAAACCAAACACAAAATCCTTATAGCAACAAAATCAATAAAAGATCTTCCTACCCTAACCTACCATCCATATTAGCAACCATAAATGTTATAATCATTGTTAATTAAACTCTCTGTGGAAAAGCCCTATTCTGAATGTCTTCTAAAATGCCATCCAGAAGGGTGGCATTTTACATCTCCAACAGTAAACTGCTTCATACAAATGGAATACAAGCTTGCTCTATTCAGTACTCAGTACTCAGCATTCATATTTAGTGCAAACATACCAAATGGACTAGTCAGGTAGTCCTCAGTTACCTGGGTGCCGAGCCATAAAAGGCTTTATGGGTAAAAACAAATACTTCGACTTGTACTTTGACTGTCCACTGCCAGGCAATCCAGTGCCCACTAAAACTCTAGAGTCTATAAACTAACTGGGCATAGGGCAAAACATTTTCAATCAGGGTACTTCAAATGGGCTAACTTACACAATGTGTCCAAAATTCAGGACCCATGACTCCCATAGAACTGAAATTTTATAAAACAATTTTATGACATATTCACTTAAAGCATTTAATGACATAATACACAGTGTCATCAAACATTTCCTCTGGTCAACTTCTGATTTTTGACTGTGCTATACAGTTCAACATGGCCTACTTTCAAAGCAAATACATCTTTGAATGTCTTTTTGAATTTTTAAGAATTTTCTAGCAAAGGCAGTATATTAGAAGCTCTACCACTAATGAAGGCATAGAGGAATCTGGTAAGGAAATGGTTGCCCAGTAGTTTCTATTCAGAGTATATCATTAAATGGAAAAAAAATCTAATTTCTTTCTTTTAGGATAAAAAATATTGATAATTACAGAGGTCCTTAAAAGTTTGTGGACCCTTTTAAATGTTCAATATTTTTGCATAAATATGCTCTACATGACTTAGAAGACACAAATTCTAGAACTATATCAAAAGAAACAAAATAAACAAATTAGTCAACTGCATGACAAGAATGCTTTGTTCATTTATTCATTGAGGAAAGTGATGACCCAGTTACATATTTCTATATGGCAAAAGAATGTGAACGCTTATTTTCAATAACTGGCCTGCCACATTGGTCAGCAGTAATTACAACTAAACATTTACAATGACTATTGATCAATCCTGCACATTGGCACATTTTAGCCTACCCTGCTTTAAAAACAGCTTCAACTTAAGTGTCAGGACTGCCATCCTGCTGCACCAGCTATACTTTGCCAGATGCCAGTCCGCCATAACCGACAAGGGGAGGGAGCTGCAGGGAAGAAGGGGGGCTGGGATAAGGGGAATCAAAATTACTCTTCATATCATCCTGTGAGAGCTGCTGACCATTCCAAGGTCATGGAATGGAATGCAACATCATCCCACCTGCCAAGTCAGGGACATCCACAACATTTTTATAGGATGTACCCTTCTTCTGCTTTGACCATTATTCGATCATACAACTTGTGCTTGTTGGATTGTTGTCTTGCTTCATGATAGACTTTCTCTTGAACTTTAATTCACGGACACTTATCCTGACATTTTCTTGCTGCTGTAATTCAGAATTCATATTTCCACCAGTAACAGCAAATTGTCGTGGTCTAGAGGCAGCAAAGTGTGCCCAAATCTAGGTACTGCTGCCACCATGTTTCACAGATGGGATGAGGTTGTTATGCCAGAATTCAGTGTTTGCTGTTCGCCAAATATTACACTTTTCATTCAAGCCTAACATTTCAATTTGCATCTCATCTATCTACAGATTATTCATCCAATAGTCTTCTGTTTTATCCATGTGGTCTTCTATAAACTGTAGACAGGAAGCAATGTTCCTTTTTTAAAAGTAATGGCTTTCTCTTTGCAATTCTACGGTACACACCATTGTTCCATGTTCTCCCAATGGTGGTCTCATTAATATTGGCATTTGCAAATGCAAGAGAAGCTTTTAATTCTTTAGGCACCACCCAGGGTTGAGACATTATGGAGCATTAATGCTATGCTCTTGGTTTTCTCTTGGTTGATCAGTCATGGGAAGAGTAACACTGATGTTGAATTGCTTCTATTTTTACACGATCTGCTGAACAGTTGATTGATGGTTGAATTCAAACAATTGATTGAAACTACAGTTTTGTAGTTTCGTCACCTTCTGGTGAACATCAACAATTTTTTTCAGAGATCTTCAGAAATCTCTTTTGTTCAAGCCATGACACACTTCCACACACTTGTGTTATGATGATCAAACTTTAATAGGGAATACATAGCATTCTATTTTTAAAAAATAAGGTAGGATCCCCCCCCACACCCCTGATTATCATTCCATTGATTGAACATCTGACTCTAATTTCCCTTTCAAATGAACTGATATTAGAGGTCCACATAGTTTTGCCACACACAAATATGTACCTTTAGATCATTTTCTTCAACAAATAAATGAACAAGTATAATGGTTTTTACACATTTGTTTATTTAGGCTATCTTCTGTCTAATTTTAGGACTTGGGTGGAAAACAAGTCATATTCATGAAAAATATTGAAAATTCAAACAGATTCACAAACTTTTAAGCACAATAGTACTTTTTGACAAGTGAGCCTTAAGACTAACCAGCAATGAAGACAACAAATTAATGCTTGAAATACATAGGAATGCAAATATCAAGTTTATGCTGCTCTGCCAAACAATTTGTAAAATGAACCACAAAATAATTCAACTGGCAAGTAAGACCAGAGAATGAAATTAAACTAGAACTAGTATTCTGAAACAATTTAGCTAAATAAAAACTGCTTTTATTTCTAAGTCTATAACTACAGGTAGTCATCAACTTAACCCCACAACTGAGCCCAACATTTCCATTTCTAAGCAAGATAATTGTTAAGCGTGTTTTATGACCTTTCTTGACATCATTAAGTGAATCACTGCAGTTGTTTAACAGCACAGTTGTTAAGTGAATCTGGCTTCTCCATTGATTTTGCTTGTCAAAAAGTTACAAAAGGTGATCGTATGACCCTGAGTCACTGCAACTGTCATAAATACATATCAGCTGCCATGCGTCCAAATTTTGATCATGTGACCATGGGGATGCTGCAACAGTTTTGAGTGTGAAAAATGGTCATAAGTCACATTTTTCAGTACCATTGTAACTTTGGTCACTAAATGAATCATTGTAAGACAAGAACAACCTGTAATGTCATGAAACTATTGGGAACTTGTAGTCATGTGCAAAACAACCCAGTTATGTTAAGAAGCAATCCAACATAATTCCTCTCCCTCCCCAAAAAAATTAGAATCACACATATTAAAAGGAGTGTATTTTTAAAATATCTGATAGCGTAACAGTGTAAAATGCTTCTAAAACAAAGTGTAACAAACAATATTGCAACTGCTTTAAACTATTTGTTTCAATTAGGAACACAGTTAAGAAATACATTTTCCCCCAAACTTATGGTTTGGGGATTATAGAATACAAATAACCAGAAAGCTTTTCTATTAATTTAGATGTGACAATCCGGCATAATTTATTGTTTGTCATTTGGATAATGTTTCCATCTATTCTCAGTACAGTTAAAGTTAACACAATGCTATTTGAAAAAGTAACCAAACGTGCAAGGTTCACAAAAAGCAATAATATAAAATTAAAAACAGCAAGACTCACTAGTATAAAACTTCATTGGCTTCATGCCGCTCGTATCTCACAGTTTCACACATGATTCTGTAAAACAATTAAAAAAACCCATTTATGAGATATAATAATTTAGCTAATTATTGCTATTTAGCATTAATATTCACGACTGCTTTAGCCATTAAGTTTCTTGTCCTCTCTACTTGTATTATTAAGCTCATATGGACCAGTTCAGTAGGGGCTAAACCTATAGTCTATACAATATTATGTGATCCTTTGCCTAATTTCAAAGACTATTTGAATTATTTTCCTTTATGATCTGCAATATTAGGTGGGGGAGAGAAGACGAGGAAACAATGAGAAAAGTATATATCAGAAAAAAGTCAATTTCATCCATTTTTGGTCCTTGCTTATTCCTACCTTTCTTCAATTCCATATAATGGCATATACCCAAACAGATAAATTACTGTCAGTAATATTAAACTGTAATTGGCTTCCACATATATGTATCAAAACAGATGAACGTAATGTAGATACTGTGTTTATTATATTCTGTGATATTTCATTTTGCATAATTGCCAACATGATGGAAGATGCTATTTTATTGGAAATTAAATAACTCACTGAGTATTAATGGTCAACTGAAAGGAAACACAATGAACTCTGTGCTTTATGAAAACATTTAAAATAATTCATGAAGTAGTGAGAACAAAATTATGCCATTTAGAAAGACCTTGGCAACATTGTGCAGAAATGCATTAAGAAGCATATAAGAGAACCAGGAAAAGTGTTAATGAATCCTTTATTAATATCTTCAGAAAAAATACTCCAGAAAAGAGTGTTTATATACAGATGTCTACATGACACACTTGATTGTGAGTGATCAGAACTTTACTTGATGCTGATGTAGCTGAAGCTCGTTCAAGAGACAGAAGCCGACTTCTCAGCCTACATACACAATGGAAATAATTCCTAATGATTTGCTAATGAAAAATTGTATGTGGAGGCATTTTTTTTATAAAAGCATTATCACGAAATAATAAGCTAAGCAGAATAATTGACATAATTGTATATATTTTCAACTGAACTAATTATAATAGTAAAATATACCAGAAACTGAAAACCATGATTACTTTTTAAAGATAGCAGTAAACTGTGTCTATCCTTTAATGTCGATATTTGAAATAGGTGTATTTAGCAGTGTCCAGTCCAGAGTATATATTTTTTCTTAATAAATCTACATTTAGATGAAATATAACTTCTCAGGTGTATTAATTCTAATTAAAAGTAAAACTGGTAGCATTCCTAAATGAAAATTGCCAAATTGAAAAATCAAGGAACCATGAGTTACATTTGATTGCAGGTACTTGATTTTTGTTCAGCTTTTCAACAGCAATTGTCATGGTTAAATACAGTCATTTCTAACTTCCAAAAGTCACCTTTGGCATTTCGTAATGATAATTAGCAAATTCTAGTTGTTCATGAAACAATGCTGAGAGAAATCTGATGGATACAAATTCCTTTCCCACCTAGCTTACTCACAATTGTCTAACGGAGAACAATATTTTATCAAATAAAAGAGGTTTGAAGTAGATTCAGATGAAGTTACACCCTCTTTGAATGAACAGATTCACATCTTCCCTAATCCAGTTCTGCCACTTGAAATTTAGATATCACTTGGGGCTAATTTTGATTAAGCAACATTAGTTTACAAGCTGCAACATCTCCTGAATAAAAAAAGTCTGACCACGATCGTTTGCATTCTTATTAGTTTGTGAGACTGCATTTAAAGACAGTTCAGAGGCTGAATTTGATGCAAATCATATCTGAACATATTTAATAAAACCTTGTTCCTGAAGCCTGTTCCAAGTAAGGTCAGGTTAAAGTGCCAAGTTATTTTTTAAACCTTATACTGCTTGAAGCCTGTAACCTTAAGGATTGCTGTCCTTCAACATGCCTGAAAAATCATCCATTGACCCTTTTCTCTAAGTCTCTAAGAGATCAACAACATTTTTCCAAATAAGTACCAGAGCCATGTTTGTAACTAATAAATGAAGATAATAATAATTAATAACAATAGCAATAGTGCTTAAGACTTCTATACTGCTTCATGGTGCATTATAGCCCTCTCTAAGCTGTTTACAGAGTCAGCATATTGCTCCAACAATCTGGGCCCTCATTTTACCAAACTGGGAAGGATGGAAGGCTGAGTCAACCTTGAGCCAATCAGGATTATATAGGATAATTAAACCTAGTTAAGTATAATACTGCATATTTTTTAAGCAATATGTTATCTTAAAAATACAGCAAGCCACCCACAAGAGCAGCCAAACAGAAGGCTACTCTCTTCCACTCTCATGGGTTGACCAATTGACTATTTTTCAAGACTATGGGTAGGATAATTTGAGATGGCAGGCCACATCTGGCCCGCTGTTATAATTTAAAGTATGTGGCAATTAATAAGTAGGGTTATTTGGTTGCAGAACTCTGATGATTAAATGTTTTCCATAAGGCAAGGGTCCCCAACCTCCAGACCACGAACTGGTACTGGTCCACAGCCTGTTGGTTAACTGGGCCGCAGAAGTGGCAGTTGAGTGTGTAAAGCTTCATTTGTACATGCATGGAATCTAGGTTGTGCACGAGAAACCATTCCCTCCTCATGACCACCGCTTCTGCCACTGCCGGTCCATGGAGCCAGAAAGGTTGTGGACCACTGCTATAAGGATTTTGCCAGCCACTGATGCTACTTTCATCTAATGACAAATCATAACATTTTAAAACTCATCAAGGAACTTGGTTGAGCATTCTTTTGGTTTCTAATTTACTTTTCCTGGAGCAACTTACACATATGTGCACATACCAAAAAATCCACATACTTATACTTTAATTTGAAATTTCAAAATTTCATATACTTGCAAATATTTCAATTGGAAATTGGAAATTTTGTGATTTTTTAAAAAAATTCCTCTATAAGGAAAAAGAAGAAAAATACATTTACATTAACTGTTAACTTTATTAAGATTTTAGAAGACATTTATATAAGTAAAAATAATGATGGCCACATTTTTCTCCATTCACTGAAAACTGTCTAATAATTCATGATAGTCATGCAGAATAATAAGAGGTCAGTTTTATTTGAAAAATAGATGAGTATGTACAGTACATTATTTACTTCCGACTTGTGTTATTTTCTTTTAATGTTAATTTTATCTATAATTAAAATAAGTATATAAAAAAATTGCAATTGAAGCAATACTTTGTAACAAAACTGTATAGGCCTAAAAACAAAATGAAATACAATCAATTCAGCTTACCTGAGCTGATGTTCTCTTAAATTAGACAAAGCTTCCATTCCGTGTAAATAAGAATATACTATCTCCAGATCCTTGAAAAAGAAGAGAACAAACATTTAAAATAGTATGAGAGGTAAAATAGTTCCTATTTGTATAATAAAAGGAACTCAAACCAAATGATCTGATTGTACAGAGTGTATTATCACACCTACTGTATGTGAACATTTCTTAATTCCATAACACAGGAATTTTTCTGAGAAAACTGATTTTCTGGACATAATTTCAATTTTAATTAAATAACATTTTAATTAATGGATTTCAGTTACTACAAATCCTGCCCATTCCAAATACTATCATAAGTCTTCAATTTGCAAGTTAGGATGACTCTAAATTATAGCTGAAAAATATGCCCATCTCAGAGATATTCTAAAAGCTCACATAATAAGTCCATGTTCAATGTACAAAGAAATAAAGCTGGAAAGGAGATTCACTAAGTTAAGAGGGTATAATACAAATGAAAAATAGCATTATTTTGAAAAGCTTTTTCTATGTTTCTTTTAAAAAATACAGAATTGTTAAGAACTTATGAATCTAAATGATATGAGACTGTACCAATAGTAGGAAATAAAATGTGGAAGTAAGTTAATGTATCTTGCTAAATGCTTAGACTTATAAACAAAAAGAAGACAGGTAAGGAAATGATCCAGATAATTATAATTACATTTACACTAAACATTCAAAACATACATTTTTCTATCAGTTTTGAAATATTTTCTACTCATAAGACTGGCAAAGAATAAGAGTTCCAGGGTTTGTTTGTTTTTAAATCTACAAAACATACAAAAACTATGCCACACTGATTATTAAAAAGGTGGGAGGGGGGTTGGTAGTTTTCATTTTCAAGAACTTGGATAGAGTGAAAGGTAACATAGAAAATTACACAAAAATATTTAACACTAATACTGAAAAACAATGCAGGTAGCTTCAATTAATGACAACTTGTTCATCTATTGCTTGAATTTACGAGGGCATTGAAGCTGAGTACCTGTGCACCTGTGCATCCTTGCGTTCAAAATTACAATGGTGCTGAACAAAGAGAATTACAACCTGTGCTGAAGTAACAGCTGCTAGAGCCCCACAGTCATGTGATCAAAGTGCACACGCTTGGCAGCCAATTCATTCCACCTGTCTATATCCATCCATCTACATCCTTAAACACCAGGGAAGTTCCAACAGTGCAACACCAACCACACACAACCCCCTCCTATGAAAGGCTAAACACCTAGGAAGTCTCCACAGTGGGGCCCAAAGCAGCTGCCCAATGGGAAGTTCTAAATGCCTGGGAGACTCCAAGATTGTGCCATGGTATGAGCCATTCATTCTCCCCATGAAACATCAAATTCTTGGAAAGCTCCAGCCCAGTCACCCTCACTCCCTGCAATTTACCATGCCCACTGACTGTTTTCTTCCTCCCATGAGGCCACCAGCCATGAAGAAGAAAAATCTAAAGGCAGCTGCTCAGCTGCAGCATCTTAACATGCCCCCTTTCCCATGCTCCTGGACAGGATTGGAGTACTGCAGGTGGCTTCACAGAGAAAAAAGAAAAAAAGGAACAGTCCTCATTTTCCCAAGAATGTGCAGAAGACCCTCAATTCCAAAATGAAGTATTTATCTGCCTTTAGCATTTCTTCTTCTTCTTTGCAAAGGGCCAGACTGGGTATGTCTCATAAGTTTGATGGTTTTCAGAAGTGCCCCACCATGAAGACTTCCTGAGCGTTTGCGCTTCTTTTTAAACAAATTAAACAGGGACTCATGTAGTGAATACCGTGTTTCTCAGAAAATAAGACCGAATCTTATTTTCTTTTAGACTTCAAAATAAGCACTTAGGGTTATTTTCAAGGTGGTCTTGCTTTTTTTGAGGTGCAGCAAGCCAGACTCGGTGAGCTGGACGCGCCATGGATGCACCATCACCTCCATTCTGAACCATCAGCGTTCGGAATGGAGGCTTTTGACGAATGGGAGAAAAATGAGAAGGGGGGATTTTCCTGTCTGTCATCTATTCCTCAAGCTCAGCACAGACTGAGGGAAGGATGGCAGACAGGAAAGTCCCCCCTCCCCATTTTCCTCCCATTCACCAAAAAGCGTTCGGAATGGAAGCTTTTTGGCGAATGATGCCCCAAGGGGCCAGCGGGCTGCAGCTGTAGCTGGACAGTTGCTCTCCCCATGCACCCATGCCACTACTCATGCTGGTCACGCCCATCCCCCCAGGGCTTATTTTCGGGGTAGGGGTAATATTAGGCTCATCCCCCAAAAAGTAGGGTTGGGCTTATTATTGGGGTGGGTCGCGTTTTCTGAGAAACACGGTATCAATCTTACAAGTTGGTTTGCAACTATAGTTAAGCCTGTCACACAAACTAACTAAAACCCTCCAGAACATCCTAAGTAAACCAGGAGACCCAGAAAAAGAAAAAATCAGGAGTTATCTGCAACATACAATTGTAAGGACTGCAAAACTAGGATACAATAAGACACCAGTATGGTGCAATATGTGAGACAAACAGGCAGAATACTAGTAGATCACATCCATGAACACCAACTGGCAGTCAGAAGACATAATGAAAAACTGCTTAATTTCATTACACATGGATTGGCTAAATCATAACTGGGAATCTGTGAGTATCCTAGACCAAGCCAAGTCTAAAACTGCTATAGAAGTCCTAAAAGTCTGGCACTTAGACAAATCAGCAATAAATAGGCACACAGACATAAACAACATCTAAACATCATTCAAAAGAGACAATAAAAAAGCCAAAAAAGAAACAAAAAGAACAAAATACCTCTTCACCAGCAACCAACACCCAGATCGAAACAGAATAACACCAAGTTTAACATTAGACTAAAATCACAAACAATACTTCACTCAAGGTATGCCAAACAAGTAAGCAACAACTCAATCAAGGAATTATCAAGACCACTCCTAGAACATTGACAGAGCAAGCCACTAGTATATAAAATAAGAACTAACCCTCATCATTCCCCACTGTTGATGTTACATAGTTTGGCAATGAAGCATCTGCAAGAAAACAACCAAGCTCAGAGAGCACCAAGAATCCCAAAGTTCAATCCTAAATTACAAATATTTTCTTCTATCTATATAAAACTTTCTAGAATCATATTGCACATCTTAGTATCAGGGATTGTAAAAGCTGGAGCAAACCCAGATATCATTTATTCCAACTTCAGTCCATTACTACAGATCCCAATGGATGGCCATCCAGCCTCTATTTAAGCACATCCAAAGTAGAAATCTAAATAGAATCTATCTTTGATCTATATATTTTCTTATCTTCGGTGAATATACTCCCATGGTCCGTCAAATATAATTTGGGAATCCTCTTTGATTCTCAATTGTCAGTATATTTGTAGAAAGCAGCAGTAACAAGGAAGTTTACATAGGTATATCTAATGCAATAACTATAATCACTTTGTAGCTTGGATGTGGCAATCATTATTTATAACTTGGTATACAACACATCTTGATTAGTCAAACATTCTTTATATGGAAAACTCCTTAAGAAGCATCCTGAAATTAAAATTAATACAAAATGTGGTGTCAAAACTGCTGACTAGCACAGGATACAGTGATTATTTGATGTTTATATTAAAAGAACTGCCTAAGATGCCGTTCCCTGTAGAAAGAATGTAAGCTACTGCTGTGACTTATAAACCCTTAAAAAATGTTTTGCAGAGAATAGACTGTCCCTGTAAACTAAAAGAATGTAACTTCTAGCTCTTTAGGTAGAATGTGGGAGAAATAAATCTTGTAGAGGCCTGTTAGTTTTTCTACAATAAATTGGGATGCTTTTGTATCATTGTGTGCAGTGGTGGGTTGCAACCAGAGTTGAAATCTAGCCGGTTCGCACCGGTTCAGGCAAACCAGTAGGGAAAATTTTGATTGGTTCGGAGAACCGGCAAATATCACCTCTGGATGGCCCCGCCCCTGCCTGCCCGCTCACCGCTCGCCCTGCCCCTGCTCACCCCACCCCG
>JANHFL010004653.1:76142-92033 GCA_032468155.1 Oxyrhabdium leporinum | reverse complement strand
CTAAAGGTTGATTTCTGTAGTATGCAAGATTATTTAACTGGTACAGCTAGAAACTTTGCAAGTAGTTGATTTGCCTGTAACATGTAGAATCAATCTACATGCAGGAGAGAGTGTCCTTTCCCATTTCTCTGTGGATACCATGCATTCTATGGAAGTTCCTTTTGACAATTTGGTTCTATTCTGAGAGCTAAATGTCCTAAAATTAGAAATATGTAAATGTAGCATGTCAGATGACTAAGCATAATTAATTCAAATGGAAAGATCATACACTATGTTGATAAACATGTAACTGGAACTTCAATAAGAAAGGGAGTAGGAACTGAAGTTACCTTTGAAGTTTTCAGCTATTTGGAAATGGCTTTGCAGTGCTGTTTAGGTCTTATTTTTGTCTCTGCATGGTGCTCCATCCCACAGATAGACACATGGAGTATATCATATTTAGTAATTTCTCTGTTTACAACATCAGTGAAATGCAGTCACAAACTCACTGGATGCTCTCACAGTAGTGGAGGTACATTATTAAAAATAGATGTTGTAACCCCTTCTGCAAGCACGCCAACTCTGTGTGGTGGGATGCACCACACAGAGAGAAAAATAGCACCAAATCCTTCAGTCTTCAGGCTAACAAAAAAGTTAAGTAATGAACTGAAATCAATTTTTGTGTGTTGGTTTTGGTGGTATGTGTTTGTGAGTGTACGATAGTGACAAAACTTTACAGGAGATCTTTGCTGCAGGTCTTATCAGCCTTTCAGGTATGTGGCTGAATTTCTAAATATTCATAAAAATGCATCTAGACCTTAAACATTTTATTTTTAAAAAGTTATTTTATAGAAGTCTGTTCTCCAATTGTTAGAGAGAGACGTCGTGCCACCACAGGTGGCTTTAACAAAGAACATAATCTAATTTAACTATTACTTTGGACCTCTGTATTATGAAATTCCAAAACAAGGCTAAACCATCCAGCAGACTAGATATTGATATAGTGGAGAAAATAGAGTACCCCAGATATTTTTAAAACAAACTTTACTATGTGTACAAAAATGCTTGGGCTACTTGGTTCTCTCCATTAGAAAACCTCATAAGGTAATTTTTTAAGCTGATGGGAAAAAAAACTTTGACACTGCTGGAGGTTATCTTGTAATCAGTTTCAGACTTTGAAAAAAGACACATTATCAAAAGATATGGCCTAGTATTTTAAAAATACTTTTTTCCTTGTGGATGTCTTTTTGATTTCAAAATATTTTTTCAATATTTTTTCAGAGTATAATGCCAATTGTATTTATTCATTATTTTTAATGGGAATGCTAAATATTTAAAAATTAACCACATTTATTGCTACTTTTTAATATATTTTAATATACACATGAATATTAATAGCATCTTCACAGATCTTGACAAATAATAATCACTAGTTATAACTGATAATAGCATTTATTGGAAGTGACCAAGCATTTAATGGCTTTCTTCCTTACAGTTTTTGTTTCAACTAAGGGAAATGTGATTATTTTAAATGTTCAGTATAGTACGTTCAGGTTTAGTAATGTCATTAAACAGGAATTGAAATAGCTATGTTGTCATGCACTCTGAGATCAAAATAATTGAGCTATCAATAATATCAGTGTGCCTGCAAAATATTTTTACTGAGAGACATTCTATCTAGTCTTTCATGGGCTTCAAACAAAGTCAATCTAAAGAAGTTCAGAAATGGTCAGATGATTTTTGGAGATTTAAAGAAAAATAGGGCAAAGGAAAAAAAAAGATGAAATAGAGCAGAGGTGTGATGGAATGTGCACCTGGATAAGTAGTGGGGAGACTTTTGGCAACACATAAGTTTCCTGGAGAAAATGTATATCAGTTCAAATGCCTTAATTGTAGTTTTGGCCTGATATTAATTTGTCAGGAAATAAATTCAGGTAAATCTAATAGTAAGCATCTGAAAAGAGTAAATTCAAATAAAATTGTAGCTAGTAGCTAAAAAGTGCTGCTACATTCCAATGGAAACATTGTATTTGTCACAGTAAATGTGGAGGCAAGGGAATTCTGGGAAAACTAGAATTCTCGGTCTTCTGATAGCTAGGCCAGCATCTTAACCACTAAAACAAACTGTTTTTTGTTAGCAGAATAACCATATGCTACAAAAAGAAAAATAATCTAAATAGGAAATGTCATAAAATTTTAAATAAACAGGCTTCACATTGATTTCATGCAGAAAAGGTCACTTCCAATATCTGCAATGTATAGTAAGTCTATATTTTTTTTTCAAAGCCAGAAGCTAAACCAAACTGATGACTCTAGTCTTTAGCACTATCCAATAGACCCTTCCCACCATCTCTCCTAATCTTTTCAAATTAATCATTTAAAGGAAAAGGCCGAATCAAAGGGCAATTTCCCATACATGTTCTCGTTTGCTCAAGTTTAAAATTAATGACACAGAAACATAACCCCTCAACTCTGCATTGTACTCACTCATAGAACATAATTATACGACAGATCATAATTATTAAGGATATAATTGATAATAACACTTATTGAAGGTGGCCAAGCATTTAATAGACTCTCTCTTAGCGCTGCTGAAATATGTGTATCATAGATCATAAATGTTAAATATTGTATGCTCCAGGTTTTATAATTAAATTAATGATAAGTATAATTTATGTCAAGTTGTCAAGCTGATTTGCAACAATCTCATGAATTTGCATGTGAGGGAGGCTGGTTAACCTTATTTAAAAACAAAAACAAAGGCGGACGAAAAAGGAAAGATGGATTACCCATTTATCAAAACAAGAATATGAACAAACAACATATGTATTAGATCAATGCGAACAGTCCTTTTTTCCCTTATTATGGCTTCTGCCTTAGAAATGTATATGCACAGTGATAATATATGATACTATCACAAGGTGGTTTTTAGTTAAGAGATTCTGGTTTCCCAGATAGAACCCTTCTGCCATATTTTACAAAACGAAAGGGTGAGGGCTGTCTACAGCTATGCATTAACCTTAAAAAAGGCCCTTATCACTTCAGACTGAAATGGTTTTATTCATATTATCCTCTTTATAAAAAAAATGTGCGAAGAGTAAATGATAAGTATTTTTTCTACTTCAGGCATGGGCATTTTATCATCTACATTAAGTCTTTGACAATAGTTTAATGCTCTTCAGCTTATAGGGATGAATCTTTGCATATTCACAAAGGGTATGTCAAGGCTTTAAACATTACTCACAGAGACACACAGAGACAAAACAAAATTATTCAGAGTATTCTCTCCAGTTGTCAGTAGGCAATCTCACCATAGGTGGTTTTAATAATTCTTTTATAAACTAACTTAAACCTTTGACAGAAGCAAACCTCTCTTGTTCTTCTCTCTCTACTTAATTCTTGTAGTCATTAATGAAATCTATAAATTCTTCAGATTTATAAACTATTTTCTATGCCTTGACAGAGCAGGACAAACTACATTTCTATATATTAAATCTCTCTTTCTCTCTTTCCCTCTCATTTTCTTTCAATTAACAGTCTCTACTTTACTTCTGTGTTCCCTTTTCTTTATTTAAAAATAAATAAATGGAAGAGGGGCATATGAACAAAAATGGAATATTAGAAAATAACTTGAATCTGTAAGGATGGGGTCAGGAAGGCTAAGGCTCAAATTGGACTGAGACTCACAACAAAGGCCAAAAATACTAATAATAACAACAAAAAGATTCCTTTGACTGTGTAAGAAAGAAGAAAATTGAGGAAATGATCAATCCACTGGTTGAAGAAGAAGGCAGGAAGGTGACAGACATGCTTGTTTCCTATTTTGCATTTCTCTTTAAAAAAAAAAAAGTGGTCCAACTTGTCAGGAGCTGCATCAGAGTGGGCAGGAGAGAGATGCAGTTCCAAAGAGTCACCTCCTGATGAAATGAGAGTGAAATAAATTTAAATAAATAAATAGACAAGTAAAGAATTGGTGAGTGAGAACTTAGTGCTCTGAATGAATTCATGTTCCTGGGGCTGAATTAACTACAGCGCAGATTGCTAAAGGAATTGGTGGATGTGGTTGCGGAACCACAATTACCGTATAATGTTTGAGAATTCCTGGAGAATAGGGAAACACCAGAAAATTGAAAAGTGTTAATATTCTTTAACATCCAGTATTTAAAAAAAGGGGAGTGGACGCAGGAAATTTCAGGTTGATCACTTTGTTACCAATATTTAGGACAGGGATCTACAGGCTACAGCCTGTTCAGAACAGGGCCACAGAAGCTGCGGGTGAGTGTGCACTCAGCTTCACCTGTGCGCACAGTGCTCTCACATGCCTGCAGTAGGCAGGCGAGCACATATGCAGCTCCATTTGTGCAAGTGGTGTGTGCGCATGCCCTCCACTTGTGCAAATGGAGCCGCATGCATGCATGTGCTTATCCACTACTTGCACAGAACCATCCTCTCTCTCTCTCTCTCTCTCTCTCTCTCTCTCTCACACACACACACACACACACACACACACACACCAGTTCACAAGCTGGAAAGATTGGAGACCCTGATATAGGAAAACCTTAGAGAACATAATCGAGCAATGGGTTAGCAAGTACTCAGAAATGAATAAGATGATTATTATAAGGCAGCGTGGTCTTATTAAAATAGGTCATACCAGATTAATGTTATTGCTTTTAAAACAAAAACAAAAAGAAAAGCGAAATGGCTAAATTGGAATGACAGAATGTTATGGATATAGCATACCCAGTTTTCAATAACGCTTTTGATAAGGTTAACCACAGCCTACTTCAGTACAATGTGGACTGGAAGGTGCCACTGTGAATTGGATTCAATTTTGTTTGAACAGTTATACCCAGTGGGTGGTCTTTAATCAATCTATGCCTATGTGGAGAGAGAGAGAGAAAGAGAGAGAGAGAGAGCGCCACAATAGTGCACCTCAGGGTTCTGTCCTGGGCCAGTGCTCTTCAATGCCTTTATAAATGATTTAGACAAGGGAATAGAAAGTGCTCAGCAAATCTACAGATGACACAAAGCTGAAGGGAAGCGCTGACACCTCCGGAAGGAGGTCAAGATTCAAAGGATTTAATAGATTTAAATATGGTACCTTCTTCAATAAAATACCGTTCGGTGGCAAGAAAATTATTGGGGGTAAAAGTACAAGATTAGTACAAGATTGGTGGTAGCTAGATCAGGCCAGGGTACTGGTAAGAAAGTTATGGGTGTTCTGGTCTCTTCACAGCAGTCGCCTTCAAGACTGAGGAGAATATTCCTCTACAAGTAGGGAGGCATAGGCAGTCTCCCAAAAAGTGGTCACCTATCTGTTTTTTCATTAGAACCACCAGAACATTTAAGGTTTTAAAAGAAAACAGAACACAACAACTAGATAGCACCACATCCATTTTCTCAAATGGATGAAGAGTCCCAGATAAATCACAAGGCCCCAATCACCACTAAGAAGTCTTCTCACCCAGAAATAAGGTTGAGTGAATTTATCTGAAATATTGCACAAATTAATCACAGAGTTTTTATTGTTAACCTCCTTATTGCCATGGTGTAGACCTGAATGCAGGTATCTACACATACTTGATCAAATTTACTTCTTGTTTTCCTTCAGCAATACTCCGGCCAACCTTTCTAATGCTTTAATTCCTGGAGGAAATAAAGGTACCAACTGAGATAGATCATCTGGAAAAAGCTTTTTGAGAACAATCGTGTCCATCACATTGATGCTTTCTGTGGCCAGTTGCACAGGAGGCAATGGACACAATTACCTGCCAAAGGTAAAGGAATCTCCCCAAGTGCCCACTGGTAGCTATTGCATCCATTAAGCATCTGGGACAGACTGTCAAAATAGGTCCTATTTCTTGAAGCTGATTCCCAAGCATCAAAAGAATGTTCATGAGAAGATGATAAAACTTAAGTAAAAGAAGACTTCAACATCACAGATAGAAAGAAGTATATTCCTTCCACAATATCTACTACAAAATTTAGAATTTTGTATCAGTTACTATATTAGTCTAGTGTTCCTTCAAAGTTCTGAAAGTTAACAGTCATTTTTCATATTATTTATGTTGTGATATCCGTAGCATGTTTTGGTTATCTGTAGCAGAATTCCCACATATTTGATCTCAAACAGCTTCATGATGAACTGGCCATCATAACATTAAAGTGATCTGGTGGATCAAAGTTTTTTATTTTGCAGTCCAATCACAAGCATATATCTTTATCTTTGAAAGGTAGTGTTTCAGTCCTGGGTACGGCAGTAAATATTTCATGATCATCTTCATTTATATTGTGACAATTAAAATTCTGGCAAAATGCATTGGAGCAGCTTGTCAATAAAGAAATGATGCACAGTGCTTACCCTGGGGAGACTGTCGTATCCTAACAATACATCCTGAACCGAGCCCTGCCAAAATGATTGAAATTTAAGTTGTATGAAGAAGAATGAATATAATTAACATTAGTAATTGCCTTTGTTTGAAGCAAGAGCTTTCCTACTGCTCATACTGTGATGATGGCTAAAAATTCATTCCTCTGTTGTAAAGCATTATGCTACTGCATATACGCTGGAAAAACAAATCTACATACAGTCTGACACATTGTTAGAACAAATAGCGCTGTTGATCAATGCCTTTGTCCAGGGGGATCAATGGTATCCATGCTGGGTGATTTGCACTGACTGTGTTTCCCATTTTTATTTCCGGCACAGAAAGTTTACAGTCTCATAAACATACCAGAGGGGAGGACTGCCTGCTGTAGACTCAATGGCATCTAGACTTAGCTACATACCATTGATGGCTCTTCTGCAAAATTCAGTATCATTCTTACAACTCTAAAAACTGTAGAAAGAAAAGGATCATTTCACACTTTCAAAAAAGAGAAAATAGGGAGGTAGCAACTTTCACCCGGAATCTCTCATGGGAGAACTCCCACATTGAGACTTGATCAGTAAACAGATAGGAGAACATAAAGGAAATTCACAAATTGAGCTGTATAACAATGATCTAACACTTTTGTGTTCTAACATGTTTTACAGCAGTCTTAACGTAACTAACAGAACTGCATGGAGAGCCATAGACCTTTGCTGAATGTACTTATGACATGCAATATCTTTTAATTTTTAGGTGCTTAGATTGAGCCTTGCATTCTGGAATATCCACCCAAAAATGGTGAGTTTCTTCTACTTTAATGCAGATGTTTATGCATATACTGTATATACAGCAGCTATTATATATTAGTGGCTAAACTGTTGTATTGGGTCCAGAGAAATGTAGATTAAAGTCTATAGTTGTAAAACTCATTCAAGCAGTTCACTATTTCTCAGCTGAACTTACCTCGTAGGATTGTTGCTCTCTTAAAATAAGGGAAGATGCTCACTTTTTTCCTTTCTTTGCTCCTCAAGAAAATATAGATCAGGGCTGTTATATTCATGGCTTCCAGGCCAGATGCATCATGCGCTGGCTACACCCATGCCCAGTTTAGTGAAGGGGAATAAAGTTGTGATATGTCATGTGACACCACTGTGACAATGCAAGTTTGACACCCCTGATATAGATTATGCACTTATATACATTCAATAAATGATTATATGAGATACAGAAGAAGGGATAAGTCCTTGGAGACAATTTTGTTAAATGGGTAAGATCGATTTATATTTCTCAGAAAGAACAAATAATTACTAATGGAGAACTAACAAAATCTCGTGAGATTCAAAAAGGGACAAGGCAATGATTTCTGATCTCTCCATTTTTGCTCATTTTGCTTCTTGAGGCATTGAATAGACACTTAATACAAGATCTGTGACTTTTTTAAAAAGACTTATAAGTTAAAGGCATTTGCTGATGATTTGGTATTGATTTTAAAGGTTCACTAGATGGAGAAAAAAATGTAAGCAAAAGTATAACATGCGTTGAAGTAGGGGCACACATAACTATCTATGTTGCTACATTCTGCATTGGTTGAAGGTTCCAGATGCTCTTCAAGGGCAACCCCATGTAGCATGCATTTCAATAGTCAATTTGGAAAGTGAGCAGGGTATGCATTATGAGAGTAAAGCCTCTCAATCAAGGAATAGGTGCAACTGCCCAGAGCGTAATGTTGTACAAAAGGCCCTCCTAGTCATGATGGGCACCTGTTCTTGAAGGAGGAGTCATGAGTCCAGAAGGATCCAAAACCCCAATCCATTCATTCTTGCCAAGTTCGAGCCAAAGCCTGCTGTTCCCCATTCAAATGCTCACTGCTTCCAGATACAAGATGGGACATCCGCATTATCCCTTGATTTGCCAAGGGCAGAGAAGTTCAGATGGGTATTGTCAGTATACCTTCCTTGTTCGGCGAAGGTTCACACTGTACTTACCTGGCCTTTTTCTGTGCAAGACAATATGAGAAGCTGTGGCTTTTCAAGTTTTTCATACAAAAAAAAAATGGATTCACCTCAAGTTGCATAAGTTTCTCCCAATTCCTGATTTACATTAAGAATAAATCTCAATGAAGTCATCGTAACTTACATACAGATGAGCAGATGGAGGAATGAGCAATTGCATAGTATGCTGAAGTGAAAACATTACTTTTTTTTCCCCCTAGAGTACTTGTGTTGAAATCAACATTACATATTTAGAACTTGTCCAGAGTGAATGGCACAGAAAGCATAAGAAATGCATGGTTAAAGACTATTGAAATGATGACTTTATTCTTTACCCTTCCTTGTCCACCAATTTCCTCCATTAAAGCTCAAATAACATTTATTTGTAATTTGTATATCAAAGAAAGCCACACAAAAGCAGTTTGGGTGGGGATCTAACAGATGATCAAAGGACTGAGCACCACTTTTCCCATGCTTAAAGGTTCTTGGATCTTTTTCTTAAACATAAAATTATTAGGACCTTTGAGGCTACATATGGTTAATTTCCAAAAATGTTAGAAAAGAATAAACAGCTGAACTCAAAAAAGGCTCTGATACCAACAAGCCAAGCTGATTAACTGCTTAAAATTCTATGTAGACAAGCTCTTAAGCATTATTAATTTGTATATCAATGTGATCTCTAGGAGGCCCTTGTATTATTGATTATCTCCACAGGAGTCTTACTGAAATACTAGACTGTTTTACTACCTGGTAGCTTTTGGGTATCTCTGCTTTGTGATAGAAATACAGTTCCTATAAGTGAGAAATTATGAAAGATTATGACAGCAGTCAATGCCCAGAAAGAACTTTAGTTAATTTCCCCAGATACTATATATTCCATTCCAGCATTTGAGGATTGCTCAAGTAGGATACCATTTCAGACAGGTGGCTGTTCAGTCTTTTCTTAAAAGACTCCAGGAATGAAGCATCCACAACTTCTGAAGACAAGCTGTTCCCTGGTTAATTGTTCTCATTGTTAGGAAGTTTCTCCTTAATTACAGGTTGCTTCTATCCTTGATTAGTTTCCATCCATTGTTTCTTGTCTTGACTTCTAGTGCTTTGGAAAAAAAAGTTGACTCTCTCTTCTTTGTGGCAGCTCCTCAAATACTGGAATACTGCTATCATGTCATCCCTAGTCCTTCTTTTCTTTAGACTAGCCATACCCAGACCTTTAGTCATCTTAGTTGCTCTTCTTTGCACTTTTTCCAAAATCTCAACATCTTTTTTGTAAAGTGGTGACTAAAGCTGGAGGCAATATTCCTGGTAGTCTTACCAAAGATTTATAAAGCTGTGCTAATACTCCACATGATTTTGATTTTATGTCTCTGTTTATATAACCAAGGATTGTATTAGCTTTGTTGGCTGCTGCTGAAACTCAGTGCAATTCAACAAATTCAACTCAAAACTCCTTCATACCAGAAATATTGGTTATTCTTTGGATAATATGAGTTAGTCATTCCTGACTGAACAACTCCTGAAATTATACTTTGTTATAGACTTGCCTGTGAAAGGCCCTGCATAGTAGCAGAGATAAGCTGAGAATGGTTTGTTGTTGTCTCTGATAGGAATAGGGTTCTTAGCCCCAGAAGGATATGAGATTCTGTTCTGTATTCCTATTCTTCTACAGAATAGAAACAGCTTGCCTGCATGTATAGAATACTAACAGGAACGTCTTTTTTTTTAAAGACTATCCCCCCCCTCTGAGATTCCCATGGTTCCATTTTGGTTTGGTTTGGTTTAAAAGAAACTCGGCCATGCCTCATTTCATCTTTTCTCCAGTCACTCAAGTTAGAAGTGACTTCTAACCTTCAGTTCTCAAAATAGCCAAATAATCTAGAATATTTTTTTTTCCTGGAATAAAATAGGAATGCATATCACAGAAAAGTATATTTTAGAAATGGAGCAGAAAACGGAGCAGAAGTCACTGTGATGGTGAGTGGGGTCGACAAAGATCAAAGTAATCTATATTTACCCTATAGAAATGGTGGCCAGCCCTTCTGGCAACAAGACAAACAAACAGTGTGGATTAACTTTTTGTGTAGGCTGGATTACGCACTGAAAGAGAAAGGGCTATATGGTTCCCTCAAACTGTATGATTATGTGATGTTGCTGCATATCATTTTATATTAGAAAGTGTTAACCACAGAATTTAGAATCCAAAGGACTATAGAATAAGCCTGTCTTCCAGGCAGTGTAGAACCTAAAGTAGAGATGCCATTATCACATGTTTATGAGATCCAGCCTCCTCTTAAATATCTCTCAAGGCAGTATTTTCCATTATCAAGCATACCTTACTACCTCCTAATACTCAATAATAAGCATAGTTCTCTGGGTAAAATAAAAACATTTCAGGATTATCACACAACTGCATCCCCACTTCATATATTAAATGATAACATTCAAAGATGAAAAATAGGTAAGGATTTCTTGAAATGCCACCATAGAACACTAAGAATTAAATAAACACAAAGCCAAAATGACTATTATGCAATGAAGATATCTTACCACTGAGATGAGGTGCTAAGAAAATTTGAAACAAATTCTATGTGAGAATAAAAATTGTAATGTGGAAATAAAGATTGTCATTAAAAATAAACTTCTATAGACTATCCAGTTTTGATAGAGGAGTACGATTTGTATTTATTTTATTATCTTTGTATCTGCATTTAATTCTTCATATACTGCATTGTCTTCCTATACTGCACTTAATTATTGCTCCTTAATTTTGCAAAACTCATCTTGTGAAAGAGAAATATGAGCCAATGAATATCTGAATGGAAGCTATTCATTTTGCTACTATATTTTTCAAAGTTTCAACACCAGGAGGAGATAATATTTTGGAACTAGATCGGAGTGCATACTTTGTTTGCACATCTGGCCTTTTGGAGGCTTTAGGTGATGCAGTGATGTCACTGTATGATATGAACACTTTTGTCTTTCTGTCATGGGAATACATTTGAAAAGAATTAAAAGTGCAAATGACATTTTGTATACTGTAAGTTAAGAGTAAAGGGGAGAAGGGCGGAAACTCATGCTATGAAAATCAACAATTTCACCACCAAATTTCAGTGGCATGATCTAGGGTTCTGAAGGCTGCATAATGGGAGCTGAGGCTTTTTTCTGATGTCCACCAGAAATGTCTCCTATTTGGCAATGACAGATATCTTTGAATTGATATCTGTATTATAACCGAACAAAGAATGGAAGAAGCATGTGAGGAGGCAGCCACTTTGAACTCCTGAAAGACAAGTGGCTTTAAAAAAAAAAACCCAATCTAATCAATACTGAAAAAATTAATACACTGAAATAATCAAAATTGGGAAAGTAAATGTTCACAAACCTACCTTTGGTCGTGTTCTCAGATTTCCCACTGTTCTCTCCTCTTGATTTTGTACCTTTCTAACCTGTTTCAGAGACTCCTTCATTTATTTGAACCTGATATGGGGAATTCTAAGGTTGGAGGCTATTCAGAACACAATTTATAGGTTAAACAGCATGAACAAATGCATTAATACACCCAAAAATGAACCCAATTTAAAAAAAGAACCAACTACTTTATAAATATACATTTATTTTGAAGCAATGGGTATTGAATTCTACATTTAACCCTACATGTCTATGGAGATTCTCAGTCATCGAGGTCATGGTTGTCTCAAAGGTGCCTTTTCCAAGAGTCAACTGGACTTTCTGTTTTTTCTTTGAAGATGTTTCGCTTCTTATCCAAGAATGGATGGTGCAGAATGGAAAGATTGATACTTACAGACAGCTGGACATTTGCATTCTTTTAGCGGGTCCTTACGGTTACCTGGAGCTTATCTATGTCATCAGGGCCACCTGAGTGGTACAGATTGATGTGGACCCTTCTTGGAACTGTTGAAAGGACTGTGTTGTAGACCTAGCCCTACACTCACAGATCAGACAATTTGTTCTATAAATAATAAGTCTTTGGAAGAATATGTCTGTCTTCCTCGGGAGATATAATTTTGGAATATAATACTATGGTGTGTTTTTTTTTAATTATTGCTGCTGTTTCTATAGCATGTTAATAGCTCTGCCTGGACATCTCTATTTGGACACCATCAACATGCATTTTGACTGATTGTATGAGGAATGATCCTGAAGCACCCTAAGGCTACGTTGATCTCTGTTCTTTCCTTGTCCTTGAGGACAATTTTAGAAGTTTTTATTCTTATAATTTTATTTACCATAATCCAGAATATCAGTAATCCCTAGACTGAACAATACAGGGTTGCCTGAACAATACAGCCTCATGGTATGAGCTTATGGAATGAAATTGGTTTGCTTCCAAAAAATGATAAAAATAGACTGATTAATCACAGCATCTGAAAGTAATCAAATGCTTTTCTTTAGCTCTGATTTTGAATAATATCTACTCTTTTATACAACTTACTCTTTTCGAAATAGATCAGTACAAATCAGTGATGAAAAAAACATTTTGCTAGCTCAGCCCATATGATGCAGCATCCTACTTCCAACTGTATTTCTCCTTCTATTTATGGAAACAGTGCCTTTAAGTAGGTCTTCATAAAGAGGAAGCAAATGTTCAGGTTCCTGAACATTCAGAAACTTTTTTTTTCTTTTTACCACCCTGTAATCCCTTGCTTTGGGATGGGGTCAGGGTGACTGAGTGGAGTTGAGCATTTACTGGCTGGACACCCTTCCTGATGCCTATTTGGAATTTGCAGCAGATATTTTCTCTTTCCTCTTTCAGAGCCTATTTATACATTGTAATTTACAGAATTACAAAATGTAATAAAATTATAAAATCTAAAATAGATGTTCCTAATTATAAAAGGCAATGTAATTCCACAATTACGAAGTTTGCACAGGCATACAGGGCATCATATATGCCCTTTTGAAAACTTGGAAGTGGCAGAGAAGCCTTTCATATCTTCCTGCTTCCAAGTAATTTTAAGTGGCATTTGTTTGCACACGGAACCTATGTGGTGCAGATATGTGGTACAGATCTACAGTTCTGACATAATGACCATTCAGGGTGGCACTACTTCAATGGAAGCACTTTCAGGCTCAAATGATGTGATAATATATCAGTTACACAAACCTTCTAGAACTCATGAATCCTCCATACTTTGAGCCATGGCTTCAGAAGAGCATTTTGTTCACTTCTTCATTTTTAATACTACAGTATTCTTACCTGGTAGAATATGTAAAAGTGAGAATTGAATGAACAGTTTGTGGCTACTGCAACCAGGATCAACCTAGCTATGCAATGAATACTTGAAAACAATGTTGTCAGACAGCAACTGTTGATATCACCATGGCAATGAAGCCTGACAGGAAACTAAGGATTGATTCTGAAGGGAAAGGATAGAAGATGCTGTTGTGATGCTCTCACTAATTGCTGGGATTCTGAATTGGTATGAATGATAAAAAAGAAGAGGGAACCATCCTTCACCAAGTCTTCTCGTTTTCTTTTGATAATTTTGTATTTTATCATATATGCAATACCAATTATGCATATTAAGTGGACATAATTATCTGCCTATAGATCTTGGCTAGGGAAAGCTTAATAACACCTCTTAAACTGCTGCAGAATTCAATTGATGCAGTAGAAATTAATGGTCAATACTAATAATACTGTATTTATGAGATTTGGCTTCAAGACACAGGCTTTTGAAGTGAATTTCAACTATTATTTCAGATATCTTTGTGAGTGCATCTGGTGATCCTTAATAAACACAAATAGGATTATAATGAGTAATTCTACAAGCTTGGGAAAAACAATCCAACAACTGGGATTTTTCTAATGTAGCTTAGCAAGAGCCTGAAGAACTTGCATGGTACACCCACAAGTTTTAATTTGATAGGGTACATATTTCAAATTACATCACACAAAAACATAAAGAATATACAGAATGGTTTATCAGGTTAGATAAATGCCTGGAAGAGACTGCTCAGGCTATAATAATTAAGTCCTAAATTAAATAAATAAAATACTTCCATTTGAGAGGGACCAGTCACACCATCGTTTCTGTGTTTGCAGTTTCACAGTTGCTCATCAATTAATTAGTTAAAGGATGCCATTATATGCTGCCAAATTCTGTGTAATGGTATGTGGGAATGATCTTGGGAAATGGGACAAAGAGATGCTGCCTAGGGAATGATTAGGTAAGCCCACAGCTGCATGGTGGGAAAAGCAAGAGGCTCAGAAGGGATCCCTCCTTAATTCTTAAACTATAGAACAGAACAGAACAGAACAGAACAGAATAGAATACTTTATTGGCCAAGTGTGATTGGACACACAAGGAATTTGTCTTTGGTGCATATGCTCTCAGTGTACATGAAAAAAATACATTCATCAAGAATCATAAGATACAACACTTAGTGATAGTGATAGTTATAGGACACTAAATAAGCAATCAAATCAAACTAGGAAACTAAACAAGACAATATAAATCATAAAGATACAAGCAAGTGGCTATAGTCATAAGTGAGAGGAGAGAGGTACTAGGAAGGATGAGAAGAATAATAGTAATACAGTCTTAGTAAATAGTTTGACAGTGTTGTCAGAATCAGTTGTTTAGCAGAGTTTAGCAGAGTGATGGCGTTCAGGAAAAAACTGTCCTTGTGTCTAGTTATTCTGGTGTGCAGTGCCCTATAGTGTAATTTTAAGGGTAGAAGTTGAAACAATTTATTTCCAGGGTGTGAGGGATCTGTAGATATTTTGAGGTGTTTGTAGATAAAGGTGACAGTCGGAGAACTGTACTTTCAGATTTGCAAGATTTTGTTAAAGTAGCTTTAATGTAAACTAGAATTAGCTTATCTGGTCATGTTTTCTGTCTAGTTGACCTGGTAAGGCTGACATTCTGGCATACAGGAAGAAAACTTAGTACACTTATCATCAATAACTGCCTGCAAGTCATTACGTTAAGTTTGCTTAGATGCATAGGTACTAAATGGTTAACAATACAGCCATTAGTTCAGTAGGCCACATTAGCGCTGCTAAATATTTAGCAACTAAGCTGCTACAGAAACTAAGATGTCATAATTCTTTTTCTTACGATATCGCTAACTAATATGACCAATTCTCTCTACCGTCCCCTCTTCCCTCTACAAAGATAAAGGCTCACAGAATCACATACAGTTAGTCCTCAATTTACAACCACAATTGAGTCCAACATTTCTGTTGCTAATAACTGAGCCAGTTATTGAGTTTTGTTACATTTTATGACTTTTCTTGCCACAGGTGTTAAGTGAATCACTGCAGTTGTTAAGTTAGTAACATGGTTGGCAAGTGAATCTGGCTTCCCCATTGACTTTGCTTGTCAGAAGGTTGCAAACGGTGATCACATGACCCCAGGACACTGCAAACCATCATAACTAAACCAGTTGCCAAGCATCCAAATCTTGATCACATGACTATGGGATTGCAGCAAAAGTCATAAGTGTGGACTTCCGGTTTGACATCGTTGGGTCGTGGACTGTCTTCTTTGAAGCGGTCTGTCCTGGACGCCGTTAAACCTATA
>JANHFL010004653.1:45964-56711 GCA_032468155.1 Oxyrhabdium leporinum | reverse complement strand
GCCAAGTTTTGTTTCTCTCAACAAAATATTGCCGGAGATAATTGTGTCTCAAAGTTGCTGGAACCTCAGAGTCATACGGCTGCGGTATGGGGTCATACGGCTGCGGTATGGGGGTCAAACAAATGACTATATCTCTGCAAGTATTGCATCAGCACATGTAACACTTTACCAATGTTTATAGGGGACATGTGTGCATGTTCACGCACAATTTCATCGAAATCCGTGATAGTTGAGCAGGGACCCACAGGCCACTTGACATGGAGTGACCCTTTTGCATGCTAATTTTCTTTTAGTATGAACTCAAAGCATGCACAGGTGGTCCTTGATTTACAATAATTCATCTAGTGACTGTTCAGAGTTACAACGGCACTGAAATAAAACCTGACCTATGACCATTTTTCACACTTATGACCATTGCAGAATTCCTGTGCTCATGAGATCAAAATTCAGATGTTTATCTTGCTTGGCTCATATTTATGATGGTTTTAGTGTCCCAGGTCACGTGATCCCCTTTTGAGACCTTCTGACAAGCAAAGTCAATGGAGAAGCCAGATTCACTTAACAACCATGTTGCTAACTTAATAATTGCAGTCATTCACTTAGGAACTGTGGCAATAAAAGTCCTAAAACAGGGCAAAACTCACTTAACAACTGATTCACTTAGCAACATAAATTTTGGGTTCAATTGTGATTGTAAGTTGAGAACTACTTGTAATATCAGTTTATAAAGAGGCACCTAAAATATTTTTCTTTCTGTTTCTCTCACTCTCTCTCGCTCTCGCTCTCTCTCTCACTCACACACACAACACATACACGTGTGTGTGTGTGTGTGTGTGTGTGTGTGTGTGTGTGTGAGAGAGAGAGAGAGAGAGAGAGAGTTCTGTAATGGCTTCCCTCTCTCTTCAGAGCAAGTAAAATCAGCTTATTAAAAAAGCACCAAAATATTTTACATTCGCTTCCTCACACACACACGCATTCACACATCCTCGTATTTGTAACAGTTCTAGATATACATACACAAATATACAGAAAGACAGAATGTTTTGTAAAGGCTCTCTTCTCTCAGAGCAAGTAAAATCAATTTATAGATAGCACCTAAAAGTAACACACATATACATACATACATACATACATACACACATGGGGGAAAAGGGGGGGGGAGAGAGAGAGAGAGATTTGTAATGGCTTCCCTCACATCAGAGTAAGTAATATCAGTTTATAAAGAGGCACCTATAATATACATATACACACACACACCCTTCCTAATGTTCTAAACACACACATACAAACACAAACACAGAGAGGGAGAGAGAGGGAGAGGGAGTTTTGTAACGGCTTCCCTAACCTCAGAGTAAGTAATATCAGTTTATAAAGAGGCACCTAAAATATTTTTCACACACACACACACATGCACACACACACTTCCTAATATTTGTAACAGTTCTAAACACACACACACACACACACACACACACACACACACACACACAAAATAAAAAGAGGGAGAGGGGGAGAGAGAGAGAGAAAGAGAGAGAGTTTTGTAAAGGCTTCCCTCTCTCCTCAGAAAAGCTATGCTCTGTCTTGTATCAACTGTGAAATCAGTGTGAAAGGTCCAAGTGAAAAGCTTTTTGGAAAGCAACACCATCTAGCTTCTTGAGAGGTGCTTATAATGATATGATGACATATTGCAATCCTGACTTTTGCCAGAACATTTACTTCCTCGTGTTTGTAACTGTTCCAGAATTCAGGTGCCTGGAAGTCATTCTCTGAGCAGACAGGAAGGATCCCTCCCTACTTAAATGGTAAGTCTGATCCAAACCATAACCCCCTAAATATGTGTGCCTGGATTTGCTTAGGTGAACAAAACAGAGCCTTGTTCACTGTCCTTTGGAACTAAGCTTCCGTAGTTTAACATTTACATATTGTTTAAAATCAATGTCTGCGTTTGAATAACTTCTTGCTGAAGGCAGAAACACTTTGGACAAAGTAATGAAAGACAGTTCATTTATTCGGAAAGAACATAAATAACATTTCTTTTCCATATGTGGAAAAATACATAGATATTTCTTTTCATAAAACTGATCTTTTTGATTACAATTGCTTAAGAAACGTCTCAGATGGATTTCATCATTGGGGAACACTGACTTCATGGTAACACCATTAATCACTGCTAGCAAATAAATATGACATACCTTGTTAAAAATCAACATCCTGTGGCTTATATTTGGGTTTGATAGTTTCCAATCTGAATGCAAATAAATTGTCTATTAATGAAATTAAGCAGGTATAGGTTTTCCAAATGAAAGGATTAAAAATTCTAAGATCTGCTTTCAGTTTGC
Organism: Oxyrhabdium leporinum; assembly: GCA_032468155.1. NCBI lineage: Eukaryota > Metazoa > Chordata > Lepidosauria > Squamata > Cyclocoridae > Oxyrhabdium > Oxyrhabdium leporinum. The sequence goes on along the minus strand of JANHFL010004653.1, from coordinate 54,372 downwards.
CAACAATCTTAAAACACATTTACGTACTGTACACTTGTCCAGTCACTAAACTTTTTTTTTAAATGTAACTACTCTGTTTATTAATGCATCGCAAACTCATATCATTCAAAGTCAATTTCATGACTTGCAGGAAAAATATTTTAGAAAAAAATAGGTTTAATATTTGGTTAGTGTCTAAAAACAGTAAACTAAATAGACAAGTCAACACAAAGTTATAGGTAAGTTTAAATTGGTTGCAGTTTGGAAAACCATTTCTGTTTATTACATATCTTAACAGTTTATTTGGTCAATGACCAGCAAAAATAAAAATAAAAAAACATTAAAGTAAAACTGAACGGATAAACAAAGATAAAATAAGACATAAAATTGGAACATACACTGCTACATTGATACATTAATCACCTATGCAAGTGTAAATCTAAAATATTTATTCATTATTACTATTTATTATGTCATTTGAGGAAGTTTCTCTTTCTCCTCCTTTTTCCAGAAGAAACATAGTCTATCATCTAATCCATGTATCTTCAGATGATCAGCCATCTCCTATCTCCTGGAATGATAGATGGAAAATAGATGTAGGAAATTTACAGGCAGTTGTAGAAATCATATTTAAAACACATTGAAAAATATTTTATAGAGTATGAAAGAAAAGGACCGTGGTATACAGATTAGCACACACATGCCTTCTTGAGTATTCTATCATCATACAAGATCCTTCTTCCCTTCTTCCTCCTCCTTTCAGTTTCATCACATAGAAATATCACCTGCAACCCAAAGATAAGTTTGTATTAGAAATTCCTTATGGGACCTCTTGCAAATGTTTAGATCCTATATTCTGGCTAGATGTTAACTTTTTCTGAGAAAGATAGCATATTTAAGCTAGGTTCTGATGATTCTGTTTTCCCTAGACTCTAGGCGAAGAAAACTGGAAAGGATGGTATAATTGTCTTTGTTCTCTAAGTGTTTATCCATATTTAACTTACTCCTCTTTATTAGCTAATTGTCATTGGATCTTTTTTTTCTCCCAATCCCTAAAAAAAAATCTGCTGCTAAAAGAAAGTTTGATAGACAGCAGATGGAGACAAATGGCCCAACATCTATAGATTCTTCAATTATTCTTTCTCTGCCCTTCTCTAGGGCATCTCGCAGAATGCTCCATAATCATTGTCTGGCTAAAACATGGCTATTTTTACACATCATGAGTGAATCATATATAGCCATATTCTCAATGTCTTTTACTTCAGCTAGCTAACAATCACTAAAATCTCTCTAAACTGCTAACTTTTTTTATTTAAAAAAAAAGACTGTTGCCTAGGTTACAGTCTGCTTACCACCTACTGTCACTTTCTGTATATTGCAACATTTCATATTATTATTTCTTCTGCAGCTACTGTGAAACAAATAATACTTTCATTTGCAGTTAAACTACAATGAAAAAAATCCACTGACAAAAATAACAGAAATTGAAGTGTCATGTTCTTCCCACACACAACAAGCTATTTTGTATATGGAGACCTCTGCAGTTAGATTAATTTGTTAGAGGTGGAACAGACTGGAAGAAAAATAAGTTTTATGTATGAAAGAGCTAAATGTAAAAGACTTCAGCAAAATATAGACTTAGAGGGAAAAAAACATAACATAAAAGGCAATGAAAAAAGGTAGATTAAGGAAATATGTTCCCTTTAGGGTAGCTTCAGGTATTTGCTTCAGAAACAACAACCATAGCTACATTCTTTGAAACAAAACTTTAAAATGCCTTATAGAATTTACTTACTTATTTATTTCAGATTTTTAGATACCACCCAATTCCAGACTGAGTCTTGGTGGCTCACATTTTAAAACCAAACCATAGTACACAGAATATAATGTATAATAGTATGCATACAAAAAAAAATCAACTTCTATTGGGCAACACACCAAAACATAGGTAACAAGGGAGCCATATATGTTCTACCTCAATGCTTAGAAGAACAGTCAGGTTTTTAAGACCATGATGAGATTAATGCAAATATCTCGAGGGAGAGCAGGTTGGGAATCTCATTCCAGACAGTAAGTGCCATAACAGGGAAAGCACATTCTAGGATCCCAAAAGATGATATTGCTTAAATGAAGGGTCTAGAACTCACCAATTTTCCCAACTCCTACCAGTCCAAAACAAAAAGGAAAAGGAAACACAGTCATCACAGATATATGGTCCCTTAAACATCCATGTTCATATGACTTGAGAGATCCCAAAGGATTAACATATAATGTAAACATTTATTGAAACTAAAATATAAACCCTTTATTGAAATTTGAAACAAAAGAAGAACAAGTGAAAGAATACGGGATCAAAGTGGGCTAATTTTTTTTTGTTTATACTATATAGATGGAACAATGGGAAAATATGGCTGAATGAAAGGACTTAAATTTACAGTTATAATCCTAAAGAGAATTTTTATAAAATGATATGCCCTTGGTGTATGTCAGCAGAAAAATTATCTAGAATGCATAAAGACACTTCAGATGACAATAAGAAGGGACATTTTGGTGAATAAGTAAAAAAGCTAGAAAATTCTGGATTTAAATATACTGACTTGACCCATTAGTTCATCTTTTCAGAGCTATTTCCTTACCTAAACAGTTAAACAGAATGATCCAGGGCAAAAAAACAGTGGGATCAGGAGCGACTTACAAATTCCTTCTAGCTTCCCCATTGACTTCCTTGTAGGAAGCTGGCAGGGAGCACTGTAAACGACATCATGTAACTGCAGCTTACCATTGCTACATGTTTGGTCATTTCAGAGATATTTCTTTACCTAAACAGTGTTATCATGAACTTTAACGATTTTAATGCTTTTAATTACTTGTTTATCATTATAAAGGGTATGATTCCAATTTTAGCATTTGTATACTAGCTTTCTCTTTGATTTCTTTCTTTTTTTTTACTTTATATTTTTATCTTACTTTTAAAACATAATACAAATGTTATGGCTTGGGAGATGTTAATTTTGGACATATTTCAGTCATATCCAATCCTTCAAAGATATAAAAAATTGCCTATAATTATAAGTGCACAACCTTCTTGATCCCAACCAGCTCCTATGCCTCCCTAGAAATGTCTAGAAAAAGTAGATTCACTGCATTCAATATTTTCCTTTTCAAGAAAGTAGCAACCAATGGTATATGAAATGTCAGTGCTGATTTGCCATCTTCTTTAAATAATCATTTACCAGAAAATGCAGAAGCAGATACATAACTGTGGTAGCTACATTGGCATTATGATGTGTGATTTGATTCAGAAACAGAATAAAATTGTGCAGGTAAGATTTTGAAGCCTGGCTCTTGCATTTTAAGATTACATTCTGATCATAGTAACAGTCTTATCGGTATGCAACACATATTTAAATAATCAATTTGGACAAGCTGTCTTCTCACATCACTTTATTGGTGCAATGTCAGCTTGGGGAGATTTTCAACACAAGGATCAATTGAACATCTGCAACTCTGAGATCAGTCACTCCAAAGGCAGTGTGCATCTTGCTTGCATATCAAGAAGATGCAACGTACAGCAGATAATGTGGGAATCTAGCAGGATGTTTGCACAGCTTACACCTTTGCCATTTTCAGTAATCCAGCTCTGGGATAGCATTTTGTTTCCAGTAAAAAGTAAGGCACTATATTTAGTTCTGCAAAATCTTTAGGTCAGTTTTTATTTTACTAGTACTCCAAGGTGTATGAAGGTCAAGGTATCTTCTTAAATTTTCAAATATCAGTATTTGATTTACTTTGTTTGCATTAAAAAAAAGCTGCTGTTTTTCCTCTGTATCACAGAAACTCTTTCTTATAGAGGACAGATTCAGGCAGCCTATACAGGTCCATGGATTAGGCTGTAATTGCAGGGAGCTGATGTTCATGGCTATGATACTATCTGCATCAGCACTATTCAAGGTGTCTGCTACTTCCTCTAGTATTCGAAATGAGGCTTTCTGGTAGTCATAAACTTATTTCTATAAAGAAGCAACGATGGATACAATAATGTCCGGAAGGGGCCATTTCAGACAAATCTATCCTTTTCTTAGTGCAGGAATTAAAGCATCTCTAACAAATGGTTTCTACACCATCTTAAATATATCCAGTGAATGGCCACTTACCATCTCCCTAGGTAATAGGTTCCACTGCTGAACTGTTCTTAGTGTTTGGAAGATTTTTTACCATTCAGTTGAATCTGCCTTCCAGTGACTTAAATCCATTATTTCATTCTCTCTGCTCTGAATAACAGAAAATATTCTGTGTAGCATTCTTTGTGTTATTACAAAAGACCTATTATTTTTTTCCTCTCAATCTTGTCTTCTTCTATTCCACCAGCATTTCTGAAAGCATTCTGGTGCTAATTCTTCTTGCACTTTGTTGAACCTGTTCCACTTTGTCTAAATCCATCTTAAAATATAAATAGGGCAGAATCAACTGGAACTATTATTTCACCCATTTTCAAAATTATTCTTCTGTTGGTGCAGATTAAAATTTCATTTGCCAATTTGCTCTTTGATTTCTACACTTCCACCAACGCTGGCAGGGCAAACTCCTGTATGCAAACAGAGAGCAGACCCCACACTCAGTAAGCACTGATAATATTACCTAGCTGGCTAATAAAATGTCTGCAAAGAAACAACCATACTCTGAGAGCACCAAGAACAACAGTTCAACCTTGAGCTACAGATATTCTATTGCAGACATATGAAAATAAACCAGATATTCTTTCTTGGATTAAAAATAGCAAAAATGATGTTTCTTTCTCTTCCTGATAAAAGGAACAACTTTATATATAAGGTTGCTATAAAGCAACTTTTATGATGCAGTTAATAACTGGTTTATTCCTTCTTCTTGGTTAATACTTTAATGGTAATAATATAAAACTAGGCGCAGACTTATGTGAAAAGCACTGAACGCATTTTGAGCTAAGCCTTGTGAGTTTTTTGGGGCTATATTGAGCAGCCATCCAGTCACATTACTTTGAGATTCCCAGAAAGCATCACATATGACAATTTGGCTTGAGCCTAAAGGGATACAATGCCTTATATCCAAGAGCTCTGAATTACCATCTATAATACAAGAATTCCTAGCAACTATGACTGCTGTTTGTCTTGTTTTAGTTACATAGATCACTCCTTTTTTTTTTAATCAAGGGATAATTTAGTCCTTTTCAATTACCTTTTCAGTTATGGCTACATGAATGAATTTCTTTTAGACAGGATTTACAATTAAAGGTCTTATGGAAAAATATGGAATCTTTAACATACTCCGAGAAAGTTAATGTACCAGTGTTTTTGTTGTATACTGCAGAGTGCATTTGAGACAAACTCCATCATTAACTTTATATGCAGTTCATAGTCCATTTGCTGGGTTGCTTTGCCTTTCATGTTATGTTTCTTTAATATTTTACCACCAAGATATGTAACACTGCATTAATTTGTATTAGACTATTTGGATGTTTCTCTCTTCTGATCTTCAGAAAGAGTAGCTACAGCTGCACCCAGAATTTCTTATATCAATTTAAAAATAAGTTGCCCAGCAGCCCGAACATTTTATTTTAAGCACACTGTGATTTTACTTCCTGTGGAATGGATCAAAGCAAATAAGTCAGGGTAAGCTGGTATAAACTTTAACAGATAATAGACTTATGGTTTTACATAATAAAGAGATTATTTCACATTCCATAGTCTGATAAGAATAATTGCATAATAAGTCTTAAATATATCAATGCTAGATGAAACTCATTCTATCTTTGTGGGTTATACCAGTCCAAAATTTTCTACTACTAAGTTATTTAAAATTTATGTTGATTGCATTTTGTACTGGTTTTAATGATTATATAAATCTCATTGTCAACATTTATATTAGAAAGTATATTGATAGCATCCATTAAAAGAATCTGATTGACTGAAGACATCTTGGATCTATTGGTCAAACAGTTTATAAATATGCTATGATAAAATAATAACTTTCTGTGATATGTATTCCTACTGATCTTGTTATGTCCAATATTTTTAATCTAAGAAGAGTTTTCTTTTTTTTTAAAAAAAAAGAATGAATGTAAAACTGTGCTAACAAGCAGGTTATGCAAATTTAGCTTTCAGGTTCTATAAAAATAAGTATAATATTTGTATTTAATACTTGGTTTCATATCTAATAATAACAACAACTTTATAATAGTAGCTGAATAATAGCTGAATATTTTTTATAGTATCTTGGATGTTTGAGTCCCCTGATCTTTTTTATTCTGTATTTATTTCTTAGGTAACAGTATTTCAACATAAGAGTATCAATATGCCATCCTCATGATGTAAATCATCCCTATTATACACAATGAAGAATAAATTAGGTATTATGGGGTGTCTTACTTTCTGTCTCTATTATGCTACCATTATGTATATGAAGGTGTTGAAGCTAGAACAGGAAAAGGCTACTCCCTCTGGAATTGACTTTGCTAATTAGTTCTGTACCTTTTGAGAGACAGACAGATCATAGACTGACAGATAGACATAGAACATAAGCAAACAAAATAATTATTATGTCACTGATGTGTCTCTCAATATTTTTCTCTGTCTGCTATCCAGTTTTGCCAATTAACTGTTTTGATGTTTCCTGATGTTTAATAAAGAAACATCAGCTATACTTTTATTTGTGCCACCTATTCTTACTCTGATATGGGACTGAGGATGAATATGCTGAGTGGAGGCTATCTAAACTGGTTATTACTTATAATAATTTTCTAACAAGTTGAACAAATTTTATTCAAGATCTCAGACACTGTAGGTATTACAGAGGTGCCTGAATGATTGATATTATAATGTGTAAACATTTTTATTCAAGATACAGGGAAGCCAACGGAAAGAAAAACTTTGGAACAATACCTGTACTCTAGGTAATTGTATCAGATACACTTCTAAATTTCTCAGATTACTGCTTGAGCTCAACTCAGATCTTTAGAGGATGCAGGTCTCATCAAGAATGGGCCATATTCTTCTTTCTACATTGATCCCAATTCTTCCTGATCAGTTCCATAATTTTTAAATGGACAACTACCATTTAAAAGAAGTGAGTTGAGGTCACATGCTGTCCCTTCTTATACTAAACAAAATGAAAGGTGAATTATTTTGAGCTTCTTTCTTACATGTTTCTCTATCTCAAGAACATGTAATCTCGTCTCTTTCCCCTTAATGGCTCTTTCATGCCTCCCTCTAAATTATTTCATCTCTAAATTAATTTATATTAGATGTTCGGACGGGGGAGTGAGCACATGGACTTGTTAACCACATCAGTTTATCATTTGGCAATTGTGTGTCATAATCACAATTGAAAAAGTGCTTAATGTTAGCCCAACAAGTATACCAGACCAAGAAATCAGTGCCATACTGGTGGGGACTTTTACTATGAGATACAGGAACTGTATTATGAATGTTCTTGCAGTTCTGTCCCTTTTTCTTCATGTGAACTAGGGAGGATTTCATCTGAGACATTTTCTCAAGTTATTTTCTTGGCCTATACTCAAGTCCTTCTTATTTGACCATTGCTTTAGTAGCAGCAATTCCTCCTGTCCTTCAAAGCTATTTTCTGTGCTGTCTTATGGAAAAGGCACAATTCCCTTTTCTTAAAATATCAGCCTCCAAAACAGAACAGTACAGTACAGAACAACACCAAACCAAACCAAGCTAAATGATATGTCAAAAGGAAGAAATCAGCTAAACTTTATTCCCCATATTTTTCAAAACATGGATAAACAAGGGACCCCACCACTGCCAGCAGAGTCACGATTTAACTTCAATGTTTTAGGTTTGAAATATTATCATTTAATAGTACAATCTTATAAAGGTCTACGTAAAATTCTACTGAATATTTTTTTCCCTCTTCCATATACAGTGAACAATGGGGCTTAGATATATATTGAATCCATTAAAAATGTAAACTCAGTGAAGAACTTTTTTACAACAGTCAATTTTTCTATGAAGAACAGAAGGACCAGCAGCTGGGGGGAATATTATGTATCCATTTCATTTTTGCAAGTATAAACTTTGAAGCATTAAAACATTTTAAACACATTAAAATCCTTTTCTCATCCCATCTTCTTTTCTGTCAATGTCACATTTTTGTTGATTTTTAATCTGAAAGCAGGCACTGTTTTATTATCTTGAAAAGGTTCTCTGGGACCCTTTCAAACTGTAAAGCAAGATATAAATGTTGGAAATAAATATAAGTACAGTTCCTGCCAAAATCTTTTTATTCTGCAAGTATTCTGATTCTCATTGAATGTTTCTGATTCATCATGTATTTCTTCTTGTTTTGTTTTAGAAATAATAATAATAATAACAACAATAACAATAACAATAACAATAACAATAACAATAACAACAACAACAACAACAACAATA
>JANHFL010004653.1:31041-41177 GCA_032468155.1 Oxyrhabdium leporinum | reverse complement strand
CTGGTAATTGTCTGTACATTTCTTGGCTTGTTTTTGTTACAAATGGTACAAATTGTAAACAAATAGTAAACAAAAACAAGCCAAGAAATGTACAGACAATTACCAGATTGATATAGTTCTGTAAGCACTTAACAGTAGAATGGAATTTTGTCAATATTTAAAATGGGGGCCCACATAAAGACCCCATCAGGAGTTTAGAAAACAACCAGTCCTTATAAATTTCAGTTGCTTTTGCAAAATGTGAATAGAAAAAGTTTTATACCACTCCTTGAAGAGACAAAGGATGGAAAATGTAAAAGCAAAAACAGTTAACCCTGTTAGAATAAACTCAAAAGAGCAATCTCTAAAATCCCTGTTCTCAAGCAGAATATTTTCTCCTGGGCTTGCGGCAATGAGGAAAGTGGTGCTTCTTCTCTTTTGCCCAGCACAGAGCACACCAGGTGTCTCTGACTGTTGTTGGCCACTTTAGAAAACACACTATCAACACACCAGCAGGAGATTCAAAACTGGAAAAAAAGACATGGCTTCAGTTTCATTTTTATAAGCATATGACTCATTTAAGTTCCTTTATGCTCCAACATTTGAAAGACTTAAGCTGGAGGAAAATCAATAGTACCATTGTACGGCTTTTCTGAATGCATCCTTGTTAAGGGACAGCTGAGGAACTTAATATTGTGAGCCTGGAAGCTGGGCTATCAGTTAAGGAATCACTTGATCTTCCCTTCATTCCAGGCTACCTACAATGAAGCCGCCACTGCTGTCCTTGTAGAAATAAAATAAACCAATAGAGCTTTTGACAATAGCACACTGTTTCTTTCTCAGGGTAGTGGTGTGTTCATGTTCTGCAACTTTTGATCACATTAATTTATGTTTTCAATATAGACATTTATTATTACAATTCCAATTAATTTGTTAAAATTGTAGGCACTCCAACTTTGTTTTAACTTTGATACGATAGCTAATTTGATCTTTTTGTGATTATATTAAAAGAGCCGTGGTGGTGCAGTGATTAGAATGCAGTAATTGCGGGATAATTCTGCTGACTGCTGACTGCCAGCAGTTCGATTCTCACTGGGTCAAGGTTCACTCAGCCTTCCATCTTTCCAAGGTGGATAAAATGAAGACCCAGATTGTTGTGGGCAATATGCTGACTCTGTAAACCGTTAAGAGAGGGTTGAAAGCACTAAGAAGCTGTATATAAGTCTAAGTGCTATTGCTATATGCTTCTAATCATATGTGATCACAGTTCAGGCCATTCCTTTAAGGAAAAGAAATTGTTAGCGCAAGGCAACATGGTTTATCTAAAGATTGAAAGATATATTGAAAGATATATCATGGTAGAAGAATAACAGGAAAAAGAGGGGAACGTTAAAAGACCACTGATCTTTTGGCACATTTAATCATGTACTCCAATTTATTTTTAGTGGAAAATTTCTTATATAAAAAAAGTGGTATGAAACTAGATTTGAATGAGATTAACCTGAATTACTTAACTGAATCTTAAAATAAATTTGAAATATTAAACCAAACTAAGTGTTTTGAATACTTAAAAGAGATTCATAAGCCATTGGTTAATTTAGCGGACATTCTAGCGTTGCACAGCCTCAAACATAGCTTCAGTTTTCCTTTACATGAGTTAAACAGCAATTCAGTGGATTTTATTTCCATAATACCTGTCTGTTAAAATCTTTGGGGAATGTTGCTCTGCTATTTATGCCTCTTTCTTTGGTTAGAATTTATTTAGACAGAGAAAGAAAAAATGAGATAATTATATTGCTACTCTTCCACATTTCCTAAATCTGTACCTTCTTCTTTGCAAAATTTCTTAACTCATAGACTATCTGCTCTGAACTTTAGTTTATTTTAGATTCTATCAAGCTTTTCTTCATAACTCAAGAAAAAAAAAGTTTATTATTTAAACAATATTAACAACACATTTCTCAGATGTCTAAGTAATTATTAAAGAAACAATATGTAATGTATAATTGCCAGAAGAAATTAACTCTGCCAATGAGCCATGTCAATCAATAGATTCAAAAATATAAGCAATTAGTGATGGTGGACTCTTAAATCTTTGTTGAAGGTTTACTCTTTTTTTTATTATCAAAGTTTTGTTTTTAAACATCTCAAAATCTCTGACAGATTTTGGTCAAGTTGTTTCCATTTCAACAATTACTGATTTTAAAAACTAATAATTTAGAAACTGCCAAGAACCAAATGGTCCAAAACATTCCTTTCTTTCTGAAGCTTTTATGATGCATTACAATTGTTAATCTGTCTTTTATTATTAAACTTAAATAGCTAATTGAGACAAACGGTTCTGTGACTATTGTGAAAGCCTTTCCCTTTTTTTAAAAGTTAGAGTAGAACTCTTAATGCATGATTTAGCATCTCCTTTAGAAGCTTTTCATTGCATAATTTGGAGTCTGCTATGCTTTCTTCATTCCTGCTATTACAACTTTAAAAAAGTGCAAAGAGGGGATTTCAAAAATTATTAGATTCACATATTCCAATTTCTCTGGCTGAAGGTCTTATAGGCTTGCTATCCTTGAAAGGATCTGTTATTTTCAGTCTATAATGCCAAAAAAAAATTACCTGCCAGTGTTTAAATGTTGTCTCTTCAGAGTCTAAAGATAATCCTGAAATGAAATCTTGAACAATTAAATTGGGATCTCATTGATTTTCAATTTCAAATTACAGATTTGAATGAAGCCTTGTCAATTGTAACTCTTGAATTTGAACTGGACCTTTTCTGATTTGCATCTAGCCATATAGCATAGATTGTAATGATCCAACATTTTTTTAATGCAGAGATCATGTTCCAACAAAATATGAGCATTAAGATTCCTCTGCAAATTCTAGTTTTTGCTAGATATTTTTTAAGAAACATGAAGAAATATGGTCAATTAAAGAGAGGCTGAGGAATCCTTAAGTTCCTGAACTCAAACCAGTTCTCTGGGGTTAGCACATTGTTAGGAGAGCAGCTTTTCTCCCTCACTTAATTTTTTTCTATTCTCTTACTGTAGCTTCACCCTCATACTCAGTTATCTTATAATGATAAATTATGAGACCAAATTAGGATTGAGGCAACAGAAAAAGTTGGTATAGAGCCTCCACTTCTGCCTTATGTGATAGAAGCTTTGCTGGCTTGGTCTACTGCTAAGTGCCCCTGATCTGCCTCTACACTCCAAGCTCTTTCTGGCAAGGCTTCAGTTTCTTTGCCCTGGGTAGATCTTTGCAGTTTTTCCAATTCTACTTCTGTAAATACTTCATTTCTTATAAATCAACATTGAACTGCTGACCTCTGTTCTATTATTTCTGATTCTGGATGTTGTTCTTTTCAGAACTTGTGCGTTTATTTCAGATATCCTCTTCTTGTTGGACTTCACTTGTAATAACAGATCATTATTTCTTTGTTTTCAGTCTTTGTGTATGTGTGATGGGTAAATCACTTTTCTTCCAATAAACATGCAGCTGCTAGGCTTGATTGTTCAGCTAAAAATCCTGAGTTCTAAAGCCCATTTGTCACAGATATCCAGGAATTCCAATACCTTGAGGTCCTTCTGATCACAGGTGATGATCAATCCAGTATGGGTTCCTCTAAAGTATGCCCCATCATATTGTTTATGGGACAGACACTCTTTAGCTGGTTTCTCTGATGAGACCTGTCCACTATAGTTGAATCTCTTATTGTCCTCAGAGCACATATGCTTCACAGTCATGACAAGGTACAGTAGTGCCTCACCGAGGGATTATTAGTACAATGAATTAGAGTAGATGAAAGAGGTTTTTATGACAATTACATTATTAGAGGATCACTATAGAACTAATGCCAGGATAAACATTTGTCAAAATTGTTAATTGTAAGAATCATTGTCCAAAACTAACCTAATCAATAGGTTGGCAAATCAGAATAGCATGGTAAGGCTGATTGACCAATCTTCCTGAGGGGAATGGGTGAGGAAGGGAAGTTTGAAAAGGCTAATGCAGAACTGAAATGCATCAAAACCGATCAAAGTAATTTAGTGAAATGGCAGAATAAACATCACTGTCATTAAAGTGCTTTTAGTACTATTTATTTACTTCTTCAAAAGAGAAAAGGTGTTATGAAGTTATTTAATTTGACAGAAATACAAAATGAAGCTGACAACATTTTCATATTTTTTATTTTGCACATCTAAATAAGAAGTTCTCTGTGACACTTTGTTCAAAAGGTTCTGAAATGGCTATTGAGAAGAAACTATTTAATTGCTTTCAGTGTGGGAAAGTTCATTTTTATGGCTTGTTTGGAATGCTCTGAAAAGTCCTTAATAATCCTACAATGTTTGTCGCCAAATTTATACAATTACTTGTAAGAGTAGACCAAAACAATGAGGCATCTCTAGTAAATTATCCCAGTGTAAGACAACAAGCTGCATTCTACGTCATTAAATGTAACATGTAGTGTGATCCTCTAACTCATAAAAGCAAACTGACCGGCCAAGACTTAATATATTAAGCAGAATGTAACTTTAAAATTTAGCAATATATAAAATCTAGGTGCCTTTGGAGGCATTTATTGTACTGTTTAAAGAACTGTAGGGGTTTTATGAATTCTCAGGATAAGAATCGGAACAAACAAAAAAAGTAACCTGAAAAAATTATCAGAAGATATTTTAATGTAGATGACCTTCTGCTTTCAGTGTTTAATGTAGATCAAAAAACCCACAAAACTATGGCTTTAAGATGGCTATCATTACTTCAAGTTATATTTAAACTTTTGTTCTACAGTATATGTATATGACACTGTGTATGCACTTGTATCTGTAGGTGTGTGTGTGTGTGTGTGTGTGTGTGTGTATGCATTTAAGCAATATTTATCAGCCTTCATAATCCATTTGGACTGTATGCAGTGCATAGTAGTCAAATACAATAAAACTAAGCACTAAAAAGTTTTGATATTGGAAGAATAAATCTGCCCGATTTGCTCTTGTAAACTCAAGTATTCTCAGTCTTCAGTTGCCAATTTCAACTAAAAACCAACCAAACAGAATTCTCACCCACCAGCATCAAAACTGAAGTGATTAATGTTATCAAATTTCATAAAGAAGAGTAATCTATTTCAGTTGACTCTCAACTCTTCTCCTATGTTTGTACTTTGGGAGGAATTTTCTTCTTCGGTGCATAATAACTTGCCTGCTTTTAATAGTCTTTGAGAAATAAAATTGTCTGGATGATATAGATTATTCAGGAATGCAATTTATGTTGGTTGATAGAGCCTTGAGGAATAGAATTCAACAAGCTAGCCTCGTGTTCCATTTCAAGTATAGCCATATCAAGTTTGAGCAAACCTGATGAATTCCATTAATCATACTGCATACCAGACTGAAGAAATTCTAGTATCACGCAGGGTGATATTAATCTTCTCTTCAACTGCCATCTACATTATGCTGCACAGATATATAATATTGATCCCTGGAAGGTTATTTACTGTACGAGTCACAGCTAAGGGTCAGCATGTGTTGTCAGAATAAGACAATTTCTGTTGGTATGTTGCAGTATCTAGATTATCTACTGCACAATAGAAAGTGCATTCATGTGGTAGAACAGCCAATTATTATGAGCATTATCAAGACTGAGTCTTATAAATTTAAAGCAGCATGCTCAGGTTAAACAAATTAATTAAACAGCCAGGTACAGTCTGTTATCATACTAAATTTACAATATATTTAGTATTGAGGCTGCATTCATATAATAAAATGAGGCATTAATTCTGCATGGGAGGAATTAAACTTGTATAAAAGCTGTAATAAACTTTTCAAAGGGGATTCGTAAAGGATGGACATGTTAAAAAAATGTTGTCCATCACTAATAGTATGGTTTGATTTTCCTGGGAGGAGGGAGTGGTAAAACCAGCCAACCAAACAGAAACACCCCTCTACAAATACAACTTAATTGCCAATTATTTGAAGCACTAGAGAGAAATCATTTTCTAGTTTAAGAAAGAAAAACATTATTTGCCATGAAACAAAACAATTTCTTTCCATTGAAATTAAATGGGACTTGTTAGACAAACACACAGAAAATGATGCAGAATAAAATGTCAGCACAACACTAACAAGGATCCAGAATAAAATATTTCCTGGTCTAGAGGGACATGAAAACAGGTCTGGAATTTATCAGTGGTTTCATGAGGGATCATTTAAGCTGAGTTCCATGAAAAAAAAAAGGCTTTAAACAGAGCAATCATTTTCATGTTTACTCCAAAGTAAACCTATAGTTTCACTGGTGTTATACCAAACTAAGTATATACATAAGACATTCTGAAACTATGCAATGGTAAATCAACATGTTTGCACTGAAATTCTATTTTCTCAGAATGAATGAATTAGCCTTTGAATTGGCAGGGTTGTCTGCTGAGTGGGTTGGAAGTGAACAGCAAAGTTGTTTGTCAATGACTCATCTCTTAACTACTCTACAAAAAGGGGATGTTACCAAAATAATAATGGCAATGACAATAACAGCATAGCAGCAACAACAATAATAAAGCTGCAGCAAACCCTGCTTTCTCCAGAAATTCTTCCAGTGCCCTGAACAAGACACTATTCAGCTTTGGGTCACTGCAACACGTTTGACAAAAGTCATCAAGGCATCATATTGTTCAGATAACAACAGAGAAAGATGAACTTGCTAACATATATTTTATATTTCCGATGAGCTTTAGTGCACATGGATGTAACACTTGACAAATTGAAGCCTGTTCCATTTGTAAAGAAGGCAGACAGCCCTGTGCAAGAGTCTCTCAATGCTGCTATAAAGTCACAACTTTGACCTGCAATTCCTTCTGCTGCTTTGGGGCTTGACCAAGCTTTAGAAGACAAGCCAGGCATGCTGAACTGGGCCAGACTCCAACAGACAGAAAAAAAAACCCAGTGGCCTTCGGGAAAGGCTTGGTGTATTAATATTAATGACTTAGCCACAATTGTAATGAGGGAAAGCTTGCTAGAGTAACACTGAAATGAGGGTTAGTTGAATTCCATTGTTTCCACTGTGGCTTGTTTACAAATGCTTGTTTGGACTCCATGGCTGAAGCCAAGTGATATTTCTCATTTTGAAGCTCCCCAGAGAAGTTTTCACATTAATTGACAGCAGATTTTTTTTTTAATGAAATTCTATAGGAAACATGGTTGTCACAGGGCATCTCAAAATAGATGACTATTATATTTTAGATAGCTACATTTCTGCATATAGTTATCATTTCAAAATATGCCTGCCAGTTTCCTTTTATTTTTATAGCCCTTCAAGACCTTTCTTTTCAGAACAAGCTAGAAATATGATAGAGAAATAGATGTGCAAAAGTGATAATTCCAAAGATTCATGAATAAATTAAACTATAGATATACAGATGTACTTATTTTTCATACTGAAAGAGGCAGAAGCTGTATCTGCAATAGTTAACCTGCAATAGCCATTTCACCCACTGATGTTACTGTATGATATCTGAAATCAAGAATAGAGTTGATCCCAAATTGTTGGATATCTTTGGTGATTTTTGTGGAAGATAAAACATGCTTCTGGTTTGTTAATACTAGTAATATTTTGTGTACAAAAGTGGTGGTAATGTTTGCACAATTCTCTTTCTGCAACATTACTACCATTAGCTTCATATACTCATATTAGTTTGCTTATTCAATTACCTGTAATCCTATTTGGCCAATAGCATCATGGTTAATTATTATCACATGATATAAAATGAATACAACTGCTTTGAGCGCCAAAGAAAATAAAACAATACAATATAAATAAGTGAGGCTGAGAACACGAGGAAACAATAAAATAGGGATATGCAAATTTTGTGCCCACTACACCCCTTGATAGCTCAAAGTATTTATCAGAGAGGGAAGGGCTGGCATTATAAAACTATGTTTGTGGGAGATTGGATAGCGTTTTAAGTAGCATAGTAAATTAATCTGGAAAGGATCAAGGCTTTTCCTTACTGAGGGGATTAGAAAGCAAAAGTGAAAGTTTATTAGCCATTTGCAAGATGTGAGATACAGGTGGTCCTTGTATTACAGCCACTCATTCAGAGACTATTCAAGCGTGCAACAGTTCTGATGGGGACTTAAAATGGGTCCTCAAAGTTCTGGCCATAACAGGATTACAGGTCCTTGTGGACATATGATCATGATTTCTGATGTTCCCTGCCAGCTTCCCGAAAGCAAAGTCATGGGAAGGCTTTTATGGTTGTAAGTGTGAGAAATGTTCATAAGTATTGTGGCCTGTTGGCTGCCAGCAGAACTAGAAGCAGAGTCAGATGAGGAGGAGGTAGAGGGGAGCCTGGGCCAGCTTCGGAGCCTTTGGAAGGTTCTGATGAGGAAACAGATGGAGAGCCGGGGCCTTCTGTCTGCCCCCAGGTGGAGAAGCAACTGTCTTTGGGGCCTGAGCTGAGTGAGAGGGAGGAACAGATCAGGTCCATCCCAGATGCACGTATGCATAGAGAGGAAAGGAGAGTAGAGCAATGGAAAGCAATAAGCCAGCTCTCAGAGAAAAGAGGACGTAGATGCTAGCCAGCCCATCCCCGGGAAATAAATAGTAGGGGTTTGGGAGTGGCTTGTTGTCACAGACAACTGTTCATTTTCCAGTGGATGTCAATCAAGTCAGATTCCTTTGCCAGAACAAGGTTTGTCGGGACTAATGGCTCTGTATTGGAGATGCCAATGGAGTCTCCCTGCTGGGAACTAATAGGTAGTGAATTTGCCTCAACCAGGGTGAACAAGAATTGTTTCTGCTTGGCTTAATAATTGAAGGACTTTTTATCTTGAGTTCTCAAGTGAACAGAGAGTGCTCTGTTTCAGAAGGGGAAAAGACTTTCATTTGTAACTAAGTATTTTTGACTTGGTCTATCCAACGTGAATAAAGACAGTTCCTTCCCTGTTTTAAATAGGGGTTTGTTTTACTCATGAGTAAGTGGTTTCTCACTGCTGGCAAAGGCTGGGTCAGAACAATATGTCTTTTTTTCCCCAGAAACTTTAAATGGTAACTAAATGAATAGCTGTAAGTCGAGGACTATCTGTAATTTTATTTTTTCATACACTTCAGTTCTACCATTTTTAAAACAGAGATTAGAATTATAGAATATTTAGCCTTGTCATGATGAGCATACCGCATCAATTGATTGTGTAATTAAGCATGAATGGCTTTACTGAAAACATTAATTCAGACAGATAATTTGAATTAAATGAGATATTAAGGTAACATACCTGCTCTGCTCTGTGATTTATTTTGAGTATAGGTTTCAATTAAAAAAAAAACCTGAACTCTTCCATTATTTTGGAATTTCAGAATTGGCAGGCATCTGTCTCATGACTCTTACTTTGCCTGTCATATATGAAGCAATACATTGTAAAGATTATTTGGGGACAGTTATAGTTCCACAGCATGCCTGATGTTTCTTTCCAGTAATAGTTTGGGAAATGTGACATTTGATTTTTTTTGAAGGGGACTAGTATGTGCAGTAAAAAAAGAGAAGAAAAGATAACATGTCTTACAGTTGCCATGATTTTTAATCACAGCACACCTTAGATGTGTTTGATAGACTTCTCAAGCCATTCAAATCATACTGTCACTTCTACAAAGAATGGGATCTTTAGAATAACAGGAGCAGGCTTGTGAAGCTTTGAGTGCTGGATGGCAATTTGAATGCCTTCAGAGTCTTATAAAAGGTTTGTTTAGTTTTCAATATTTTTTTTTACAATTTGGGTTAGCAGGGCTTCAAGTGAGCATTTATATGAATTGAGCTTGGGCAGGCACTAAATCACATGATGCCCATGAAGCTTTCTAATGGAAAAAAAAGACTTTTTCCCCTTTCTATTAGTTAGGATAATAAATAATAAATAAATAATTTCCTTTGGAAAAAAGTGAAAACTGAATATTTTTTCATAGATATCTATAGTTAGAGAGTTATAACTACGGAAGTGAAAGCCATTAATAACAACAGAAATGAAAGTAAACCATAACAGGTAAGATGAATTTAAAATTGATTCTTAGAAACTAGTTCTTCTACTAGATCAGGATAGTCCATGAAATCCTTCCTTCCTTCCTTCCTTCCTTCCTTCCTTCCTTCCTTCCTTCCTTCCTTCCTTCCTTCCTTCCTTCCT
>JANHFL010004653.1:0-10922 GCA_032468155.1 Oxyrhabdium leporinum | reverse complement strand
GATAGTGTGCTACAAAAGAACAACAACAATGAAGACCAAGACAGACACACATAAAAAGTATCTACAAAGCAAGGTTCTGGGAGAGAAGGAGGGAGGGAGGGAGGGAGGTACATGCAGAGAGAGACATACACACACACACACACAAACACAGAGGAAGATTGGGAGAGAGAGAGATACAGAGAGGAGAGAGAGAGAGAGACACACACACACACAGATACAGAGAGAGGGAAGATAGGGAGAGAGGGGAGAGAGAGATACAGAGAGAGGGGGAGAGAGGGAGTGAGAGACATAGAGAGATACTGGGAGGAGAGAGAGAGATACACAGGGAGGGGGAGAGACAGAGGAAGAGAGGGAGACAGGCAGAGGGATACACAGAGAGAGAGAGAGACAGAGAGAGGGAGAAGGAGAGAGAGACACACACACAGAGAGATAAGGGTTTTATGGCTGGGTAGGTGTGTCTAGGGGGTCATGTGACTGGGTGAGAGTGAGTGACATTGAGTTGACCATCCCCACCCAGGTTTTGTGGCTCCTGGTATGTTTCTTTTTCTTTTTTTGAAAAAAGGGTCCAAATGGCTCTTTGAGTGTTTAAGGTTGCAGACCCCTGCCCTAAACTCTGCTGAAGATGTTATCTAGCCTATTCAGCTACATAAATGTTCAGAAACCAACCCATAAGCTCGGACAACAAACCTTCATCCTAAACCTATGATAAAGATATTACACAAAAACTGACTTACTTCCAAACAAAATACAGAATTATGATCATTATATATAAAAACACTATCAAAATCACCTAGACTTTTGGATGAAACTGCATATAAATAAATAAAGGTGATATTGACTCTAGATTACTTGACAGGAGATCACTTTCCCTTTTCAATACACCTTATTGCCATCATCTAGAGAAGTCCATTTCCAGTTGCCATGACTTCATTGCTTATATTATTATCATTGTTTGTCTGTTTGCCTGCCTGCCTGCTTTTCTAAAGCTAATATTATAAAAAGCATGATAAATACATACAGTTTATAAACAATCCAAATTTGATAAACTTACACATATTGTTGTCCCAAGATGCCATGTGTGAAATTTTACTGATATGTTGTGTTTTTTTGCTTTTGTCTTATTGCATATATGCACGTTAGGGACACAAAGTGAGTATTGCAAATAAACCCAAATATTCTACAGTAAATCATATGTGCATCTTCAAAATTCATGAACTTTAAAATCCAGTTTATAATAAAAGAACCAATTAAACTATAAACAATAAAAATATTCCCACTTATATTCAGAAGGTAGATATAATATAGTTCTATTAATGACAACAAACAAGAAGAAAAAGTATGATAAAAGAGGCAGAGAACCAAAAATAGTGTAAGAAGAGACTGGATGAGGCCAAAGATCAAATAATTGTGAAAAGGGGCACATTTCCCAACGCTGCTTAAAACTTGCAGTCAAATTTGTTGCGGATGTAAGGCAATGAGTACCACCGAAATAGAGCAGGGAGCAAGAAAAGTTTTAAAGTGATCCAGGTTCATAAAGAAAGAAGGAAAAAATATTAGAGCACAATGAGGATAAAGAGAAAGAAAATAGAAGGCATATAGGAACAAACATGAATTGATTTAATAAAACCTTGTACTATGAATTTATATTATATAACATTTAGGCTAAATTTCTCAAGGTGGTTCAGAGCATATTACAATATATGCTTTTCATCATATTACAAGTCACAAAACCACAATCTGTAAAGGACAAATGGCTATAAAATGTAATGATAGTATAATAGCAGCAGTTATATGTTATTGGCGGAGCATGACAACATAAATACTTTTAAAAAAAAGAACAGATAGAGATAACAATTTTAAAATAGCCAAATCTCACTTGTTGATCTGAATTATTAAAAAACATGATTTTTGGAAAATCTCACATAAAAAATGTTGGGCGTTAGACATGGAGGTCATGGAGGAAGAAGAATTAAATATTTTCTGTTTTCCATATTAGAGTCGAAATACTTGAAATGTTATGCTCAGTTCCTGAGGAATAAGTCCCATTGACCTTGGTGTGACAAACTCTTGAGTAAACATCTGTAGGATATGCAGTAGGAAAAATGGACTGTTTGTTAAGTTCATTTTTACAGTATCACATCACTTTGACAATCCTGATGATAGTTCACTGCAGTTATGTCATCTGAGGTCTGAGGCATAGTTCCCGTGACTACTCTGCTTCATTTTAGAATAATAATTTTATATAGGATCCTATATTAGAGTAGATTAACTTTTCTCTAATGAATGGATAAGAAAAGCAGGTGGATTTTTTAAAAACAAAAACAGGAAGGTGCTTTACTTTAGTGTCAGAGCATATGCTTTCCAAGCTGAAGGTCCTGTATTCAAATCTAATATATGAGAAAATAAGCATTATCTTTCCCTGAGATATTGGACTCAAAACAAACTATATGGTACTGAAGTAAATTAGCTAAAGGCAAGAAAAGGGTTTGTGTTTATTTGTATCCCAATTTCAGGATATCATTTTTTCCATTGTCACAAGCTAAACAAATCAATCATCTGTACTATATTAGACAAAATATTTTTTTCTAGCTTAAATGAAGTGTTGCAGATTAGTATAATTTTGTTCCAAACTTTCCACTGCTTTAGTAGCTATTCGTGGGAATGGTTTAATTTGTTTGTATTTTAGGGGATTTAATTGTAGAAGGATATATTAGATTTCAAGGAACTGGAAAGTCAACATTATTTATTCTCCCAGATTAAATATAAATAAATAAAATAATAATGAACAGATGTGATCCAAAATTTGTATTACATAACAATCATCCTGCACTGAATATGATCCTTTTTTTTTTACTTAGGAAAGAAACACAGGAATAGAAACAGATTATTATAAAAATTATACAAGAAACAGAAGGGCAAAAGTTATTCATTTTGGTCTGATATCCATTATGTAGCGATACAGTGAAAAACTCCCGTTCAGCAGCTATCTTGCCTTTAACCAAATGCTTAGTTTCTCAATCTAAATTTTCTAAATTTATGAGGCCTCTAGAAGAAGTTCTGCAAAACATTCTGAATATTCCGAGCATTTATTTTTGCATTATATGAAATGAGTATAGTCCTGTTCCAGTCGAAATATGCTCCATATATTTAAATACATATCTAAATATGTCCAGTACATCCCAGAAGACTGTATTTTGGAACAATTTTAGCCTCCTGAAAAGCAGACCTATTCCAGTCCTTAGTAGTAACTATGTCAGCCATGGTATATCAAAGGCGTGTCTCTAAGTACATCTGCATTCTTTGCTAATGAATCTGATAGTTAGCCACTCCTGATAATTAAACTTCCATGTTCAAGGCCAGACCTAAAAGAATCCCCAGCTATGAATCTATGTTTTGAGTTGGGGTTTTTACCCATTCAACATAGACTGTGACATCTTGAATCTTTTGAACTAGGGTGGCTTATACATGTTTATGCAAATGAATATACCTTGGCATTGAACATTGTACTGATCTAGAGCATCTCTGTTTTGTCTGGGTCAGTTCAACTAGCTAGATCAGTTTATTAATAACTCCGGACAATTGTTTAGGACCTCAGTAGTCTCCATGGACCAGAAACATTGGGATGAAGTTATTCATGTCATGGTGAAACCAGCAATATTGAAAAAATGTGATAATGTCCCTGATTTAAACACTGATGAATTTCCATCTATTACATGGACAGATGAGTTTAACAGATATAATCTAAAATAAGAAGCAGTGTGGTGTAAGGGATAGAGTACTTGATCAGGTCAATGAAGATCTGTTCATTTATGGAAATTACTGGGTAATCTTCAGACCATCCTTTTCTTTTTCACCTACAGAAAATATACATCTACTTGAAAGGTGAATAATCTGAGGCTTGAAGGCAAAATGCTTCTCAAATGCTTTGAGACCAGCCAAGTTCTGTTCCAAAAGTAACTGCCAATTTATAATATTTAATGAAACAGAAATGAAAATTACATGGGGAGCAATTAATAACAACTCATCAGTTACATTATATTATAATTAATTAGATAATTAATTACATCAAATCACATTCAGACATTTCCTTCTCATAACTTTGTTTACTTGGGGAATGTACCCTCTCACTCCACCAGCATATGGATAAACACCATTTAGAGTTTATGGTACTCCTCTGCTCCAACCCAAAATTATGTATTTCTGCTTCAGGCTAATAATGATATGGATTTATTTTTTTAAAAGAAAAATAGTACAGGTACTTCCTTGGAAGAATTAGTTCTTGTCTTGAGAAATGTGGAAAAGAGCATGAACTCCTCCTTCTTCAGGAAATATGCTGTGATCAATTAAAATGTGGGCAACAGATTCTCTTGGTATACCTTGTATAATTACCATTTCCTGTAGTTATATACTTTGTGTGCTACATATTTCTCTTTGAAGGAAAAGTGAATTATAAGTGTCATTATGAAAGTTAGCCTTCACACAATTATGTTGTGGTATGATAAAATCTGGTATTAGTTCTGGTTTGGGGGGAGGTCCCCTCCTTTTTTTCCCTTTTAGAAGCTCTGTATATCTATTTTCCATCTATCATTCACCACAGAGGAAGGTACACTTTGAGAAACAGTCATCATCTGCATTCCAAATATTGAGAGTTATGTACAGGTAATGCCAATGAAGGAAAGCAGGTCTTCTTTAAAATATGAAAATGAAATGTTGATATCCATCATTGTGAAGGGCATCATACTGCAGAGTTATGGCTATGAGGCTTTCTGGGAAGCATGCATTATAACTCATACTTATTTTAGTCACAGGGAACATTTTTAAGAATGATGGTTTTAGCCACTAACCACAGTACATAAAAAATTTACATTGTGCAACTGGAAATCCAACCGTCAGACATAATCCACTCAGTCTGATGAGAGAAGAGTCATTACTGGTTCCCTCAATGCAGATGCTGTCTGTCCCCTAGCCCAGATGGGTTTGACTTCTGTACTTGGTGGCCCTTTTGTCATTGGTTTTACAAATTCTGGGCTGCCTGATGTAAGTAGTGCTGCATATGGACTATATTTGGTTTTGTTGTGCTGTTCAGCAGCCTATTTATTCAACAAATTCCCAAAACTTCATTTCCCTCAAATATGCTTTTTGAAACCAAAAACAGTCGAGATTATTTCCCATCACTTGGAAGGTTCCTGAGAATTTCTCCTCCCCCAGATTCCCAAAATGAGCACTAGCAGTCACAAGCCAAAAACTTAATTTTGGATTTCTGCCTTAGAAACCATCTGGCTGTTCATTTGAAGGACGTAGGAGGGAACTTTCCATCAAGTAATGTCAACATCATGGAATTGGGCACTTTTCAACAATTTCACTGCTGTAGGTAAGAGCCAGGTGTTAATCTATTTTGACTTAGTCTATGGAACTACAAAACAAATAATCAGTTTTGGACAGTATGCCTGTCCTCCACAGATTTTAGCCTACATCCCCCAAAATCTCAGTCACAGAAGTTTTATAAGTAATCATACCATGATACTACTCGCAAAACCTTTGTGAGTTATTACCTGAATTAGTTAACTATTCTGATGGCAACAAGTAGTTCTATCCTGATTCCTCATCTTTCAGCTTGGCAAGCCTACTGGATTCTTGTGCTGAATCTTACTTAGTTGGGTACTGGATTAGCCTTCTTCTTAAACTATAAGAAGACTTAAACTGCATGGCTGTAGAGAAAGCAGCTAGTAATGTACAGCTAATGATAACAGCTCAGTTCACCTTGTTGCTTGAGTTTGTGAGTTCTCCATCCTTCCTCAGCTTGCTGAGTCTCTATCCTCAGAGCAAGAATTTAGCAATTGGTTCAGAGGAATCAGATCAAACCATCTAGTTAGCATTTCCTGCCTACCTGTGGAAAAATATTGCTGATTTCTGGCTAATCAATATGGCAGAAAGGACTGACTCCATCTCACAATTGTAAGCATCTAGCCAATGAAACAATGGTGTTGCGTGGGAACTATGGGGGGGGGAATACCATATGATAAGGAGGTATTGACATAATGTTTAATTAGGCTACTTGAATAATTTCATAGTTTGGGAAAAAGAACATTTTTTGGAATACAAAATACACTTGTTATGAATATTGATATCAACAGATGACTTATAATTCCTATACATTTGAGGGAAAGAGTAAATATATTAAGAGAAATTTCATTACTAATTCATTTGATATATTTTAAGAATATTGAAAAGTATTGAGGAAATTTCTATGGATGAACTGGAATATCCAGTGGGTGTTATAAGCATCATAATAGAAACGTTTATGTTGAAGATATAAGTTTGATTTTTGTTCTCATAAGAAATGGCCTCTGAAATAATTTTAATTTATACTTGGCAAGTAATTTTTCTTTGGAGGGAGGGCAGGAAGCACCTGGATAGAAAGAGAATCAATACTTTAGATCAATTGATCATTAAAGATTAAAACATCTAAGTCGCTACAAAAAGAATTTGAATTACCTAAAAATGTTTAATGGTAACATATCCAATTAAAACAATTACTGATCTCTCAGTTTTGATCTGACAGATTGTCAGCGTCTGAAACTCCTCAATTTTGGGACATATTGGAAAAGATCTCAATGGACTCCAAACTCACAGCTCACATCATATTAATAATGAAACATCATTATTAAAATAAGAATTGATAACTTTGGAACAAAGTTTAATTTCCTATTTTATTAATCAGTAGTTTTGGGTTCTAAAGAATGTCAGACAGGTGTCTTATGTTCTTAAGATGAGATGAATTCATCAAAATTTATAGGGTATATTTCATTTTGGACAATGCAGCAGATGTTCAAGAGAGGTTGCTGTCATTATTTTTTCTTTCTTTTATGCTAGTTTAAAGGAACTTTGTAACATATATGCTTTTGATTTGTTCTTTGGTTCTCCCATTTTGCTTGTTTATACACACCATTGAAAAAAATAAGTCTTAAAGTTGTGCATGGAATATTAAATTAAATACTAAAATAATGAAATGTATTACACTATGAGAAACTTTGGGTATTAGTCTTAGGATATAGCAAAGAAGATAATAAAGCATGACTACAAAGAAACTACATCTCAGCTGTAAAATCTGGGACTAAAAATATCTTCAGTTTTTGCTTTTGAACTGACCCTGGAAAATCTGATCAATATGACTCTGGGCAAGTTTAGATTTTTTGTTCAAAAAATAAGGTCCTCTGTAATGTATTTCTATTTTATATATAGGTTTTGATGTGTATTCTTCTTCATTCTAGATCCAATATTATTTCTATTATTTCTTTGTTATATTTCTCTTGTATATTACAAAACAAAATAATAAAAAGATTTTTAAAATTAATTTAATCTATTTTATACAGACTTATTAAATTCCATTTCCCAGAACAAAATGGGGAACAGAATCTGAATAGAAATATGTATTGAAAATTATACTTTTCTGTCTAAATTGGACCTGGTCTGCTGATATTTGAAAAGCTTTAAAATCTTGGTTGTTTCACCTGCCTTAGAGGTTAAGAGGTTAGCTAGAGTCCATGTAGTGTTTTTCTTTAATTGTAGACTGGATCTGACCTCAGCTGTCATTATAAGTTTTATATATCGTTTTCTTTCAATGCCATTTTTATGGTGTTTATATGCCACCCCAAGTCGCTATGGCAAAATGGGTGGCCATCAAAATAAATAAATAAATGAATAAACAAACAAACAAATAAACAAACAAATAAATAAATAAATAAATATTCAGATTTATTTGAATGTTTTTCTCCTTCCCCGAGCTTCCACGCGTGCCCTGCATCCAAAACTTACCTGCATGGAGCCACATGGAGAGCCCTGGGAGGGGGAGAGGGGGGGGCAGGGCAAGCCAGGAGTGGGATTCAGGGGTTCAGCGAACCCCACAGAATCTTCGCTAAGG
The DNA here is from genome assembly GCA_032468155.1 of Oxyrhabdium leporinum. Classification (NCBI taxonomy): domain Eukaryota; kingdom Metazoa; phylum Chordata; class Lepidosauria; order Squamata; family Cyclocoridae; genus Oxyrhabdium; species Oxyrhabdium leporinum. Next base: position 3,001 of record JANHFL010004653.1, on the reverse strand, counting down.
GTCCGCCCGAACCCCTACGAACCCCCAGCAGCCCCTGGATCTAAGTGACATTTCAATAAGTCTATGCTCCAAGTATCCATTAAAAAATAACTTGTGAGTGTATGTATGATAGTATTAAGATTCAGAGGGCAGCTGTGCCTTTCTGTTTTGCACACAATATTGTTTTGCAGTTTTCAATCTAAGTTGTCCAATCCAAACTAAAAAATAAATGTTCAAATCATGGATAAATAGAAAGAAACTTGTATAGACTGGCATTGGCTGCAAAGCATTGTTAGTTTGATCTGTGGCCCATTATCATTGTTACAATCACAGTGATAGATTGTCATCAATGATGATGAATGGGCTGTGAGTAAAGTAGAAGTATGTGACACTTGATAAGAGAATGAGCTTAACATTGTACTACAGTCAACAAACCATGCAACATTATTCTGATGCAACATCAAGTTCTCAGGTAAAGAAAGAATGACAGTAAATGGCAAAAGTGCTTTTAAGCTGAATATTTTTGCTGGTCTGATGCTCTTTTACTGCCTTTGGATGACCTATGAATGATCAATCTTTATTTATTTATATTTCCTTTTTCTAAACCACCCATCTTCCTCAGAGAGCTTAACAAAATGCTCCAAGTTTATCATGCATCCAACCTCCAAGCTTCTGCAGAATAACACCCTCTGAACCCAGCTCCTTTAAAAAAGACACATTTCCTCCACATTTCGAGGGATGTTGTGCTTAAATGACATCCTCCCAAATCGGTTTAAAAAATTCAGTGCAAGTGCACATGTGCCAAACGCAATCAGGATCTTGGTTTTCTTAATCAAAGGAACAGAAACATATAGATACAGATTAACAGAGTTGGAAGGGATCTTGTAGGTCATCTAGTCCAGCCCCCCCCACCCAACCAGACCCTACACGATTTTTGACAGGTGGCAGTCCGGTCTCTTTTTGAAAGCTTCCAGTGATGAAGCTCCCATAACTTCTGAAGGCAAGCTGTTCCATTGCAACCAATGTTCTCACTGTCAGAAAATTTCTCCTTATTTAGGGCATAAATAAATTTAGGGCATAAATTCTCCTTATATAGGACAAAGAGGTACCCATAAATTTCCTAGCCCTGAATGGGTCCGAGAGTAGAAGTAAGTAAGAAATGAAAACACTGATTAACACTGAGAAACGCTTTTTGAAAAAAAAAATCTGAGTTCCTTGAGCTTGCTTTCACGTACGTAGGTTTAAGATTATAACTAGAATGTCACTGATAGAGATAACCAGGCCACATATACACCTATCCTAAAAGATGTACTACTTTTCAAAAGACATGATAAGCTGCTCTTTTTAAGTTTGTGGTATAATATACCTCAGATACCTTCAGTTTTGCTTATCATACACACGGTAGGTGATGATTCAGTTATATTTATTGAAACTGATTTCTTGTTCCACAGAGAAGAATTATTTAGTCACCAGGAGGGATCATTTCAAGATGCACAGTCAGGATTAGTAAAACAATTTATATGTCTAGCTAAAAAGGAAAAAAAAATATCCCATTCATTCTCTCCTATGAAATTATTTTGCCAAATTACATGATTCACTGATAAGATTAAATTTGCAAGTGACAGTAGAAATTATTAACTCATTGGCTAAATGGTCCATTTGCTTAGCTTGTAAGTGGTGTATAAGATTGTGGGAAATAAAGAAATAAAAAGAATTGATTGGCTTCTTGATTGTTTTAACTTTATGAGGATGGAGACAAAACTGTTACTGAGATAATATGAAATTATGTGTATTTTAATTATTTTTTGTTCATGTATTTAATTAATATATTTAATTGTAGAAGAACATTTTTCTTTGCAGTTATAATCCTTTTCTCACACTGCCAGTCTTTCCAATTCTTGCTTGGATATCATACTCGTTGATATTGTACATATGGTAGTACATTCTGTAGTCTCCTACAAAAAATAATCAGAAGTAGATAAAGACGTTCACTGTAACATAGCATTTCATGTTTCTGCTGTGAGACTAGTCTGACTCCTTTTGCAGTTGCTGGGCCACTGTGAGAACAGATTTCTGGATGAGATGGCCAGTGGTCCCAAGCAGCATGTCACTGTTTATTATCTTTTGTTATTGTTAGCTAATTTGTAGTTGTTTGCACGAATCAATGTAGCAATGGAGATGAAGGGAATAAATAAAATGAAAATAAAATGGAACCCCCTCCCTAAACCAGCAAAAGCTGTAATTATGTGTCCCAGGGAATTTTCTCTATAGCTCCTAAGCCTTCCTCTGCTTTGTATTAGCCAGTTTCCTTTACAAAGAACTGGGACCGCTTACGTAGAAAGACCAACAGACAAATTTCTCTGTTCTCTTTCTTTCCTTCTATTTCTACCTTATAAGATTATCACTGTGGTTGGGAGTAACAAAGAAACCATGGCTTTCCCTTTTATTTCACAAAGACAGTCGAGAGAGCATCCTTCTCTCTATCTGACAGCAGGAACACAGCAGTCACATTCCCAGCAAGTGATTCGTGGATTTGCCTGTTTTGCTGCTTTGGGAACCTTTTTCCAATGCAATAGTACTTTCCAATCACCTACTACTCAGTTCCTAATCTTGATGTACTCCTGAATCTGTATAATTTTATATTAAAAACAAACACATTGAAAAATCAATGGAAGCAGTTGAAATTTGTGTATATAATGAAATTGAGGAAATCCACTAAGCAGCGCTTCATGGAGAGAATTCATGGACACAATTAAATACGGTAAGTGCATATTGTACAAGCGGCAGTGCTATACATAGTGGACTGATGTTGTGCTTTCTAAGATGCATCTTAACTTTTTGATGAGCAGTAAACCTTTTGATGGCTGGAGGCTACACTTGACATTTTTAGGTTGGCTGAGATCTAGTGTGGCACAAGAATGCAAATGAGCTGATTGCATTATACACATGGTTCTTTCTTTCTTTCTTTCTTTCTTTCTTTCTTTCTTTCTTTCTTTCTTTCTTTCTTTCTTTCTTTCTTTCT
>JANHFL010004652.1:63105-90368 GCA_032468155.1 Oxyrhabdium leporinum | reverse complement strand
TAGATAGATAGATAGATAGATAGATAGATAGATAGATAGATAGATAGATAGATAGATAGATAGATAGATATAGATAGACGATAGATAGACAGACAGACAAGATAGACGATATATAGATTTCTTGTGTACTGCCTAACTATCTGATTCTTCAACTTAATATTTTTAACATCGGCTGAATCTAATTCTTGAGACTAGATTCTCTCAATCCCAAAATAAATGTCTGCACTTCACACCAATAAATAAACATATAAAAGGATAAAACCACCCATAACTGAATTAAGAAGTACAATTGCTAAAGTAACAATTTTATAAAATTAATTATTGCATATACCAATAGTTTTCCTCCTGATGCACAATTCTCTCACATATAATAGCAATCCAATAAAAGCACAGATTCCTTTCCCTCTTTCTAGCAGAAATTTTAAAAAATGATAATCCTGGAATCCTTTGCCATTGGAAAGGAAAGAAGTAAAGTAAATAGAGATAAGCTCTGTTTAGATGTGTTAAAAAGGGTTAAATTCTCTAGGCAGGTCCAAGCAACAGCCAATCATCCAATGGATCCAGGCTATGCAACAGGCAGGCCCATATTCATTTCCATCTCATATTAATTCCTTTATTTTCAATAGCTTCTTCCGTTCTTATCAAGAAGCCCTTCTACCATGTTACGGCAGGCAGTGATAGTGTCAGCTAGCGAGTGAACAGAAGAGAAAAGGAAAGTTATTCTCTATGTATGCCTCTTAAATCTAATTATATCTTTGACTAAAATAATCCAGGATTCCTTTGTCAAGATGTCTCCTATTAATTAACTTCAGTTAATTAGAACAGAAGAGATAATCCTTGCAAATCAGTGCAGTGATATCTAGCAGCAACTAGAGGGAAAGCAAATACCACACTTCAATTGTTTAGCTTGAAGATCATCTGCTTTTCAGACATAACATAGTATGATAACTCTTTGCCACAGTTATTAAATATTAAATTTATTAAATGTTTTGGGGACATGGAAGTTGTCTCGGTTTAATGCTCAGTGTGTAAACAAAGCTGCCCCATTTTATCATAACAAGCTGAAAATCTAAGATGTTACCATCCTTCTACCCTTACCTCATAGTAGATTAAGTATATCCCTCAGAGTGCTAAATTAATTCTAAGGTCATTGGTGTAAAATTTAATCAAGCTGCTGATCATAAAGATGTAGAGATAATAAACTATAGATGAAGATTCATTTTGAACAATATCACCAGTTCAGACACCTATTTTTAAAGCTAAAATGGTAGCAATCAAAATAAACTGGTAGATAGGGGAAAAAAGAGTTATGGTGGTTATACACTCCCATGGAAAAAAGCCTAGCCAGTTAAGTATTAAATTTTTGAATTTAATAGTGGGAGACACAAACTATAAGCATTACCACCCCCCGCTCTCACACACATATACACCCAGAGCCTAATGCCACTGGCAACTTTGCAGTGAATAAACATAAACTTTATTGGCATTCATGATTCTTCCCTCATTTTTTTTCCCTTTTGTGAAATGTACATTCATATTGCTAATGACCTTTCTGTGACGTCTCCGAATCTCCTAGTTAAAAACTGCAGGAGCAGGTTGAGGGACAAATAATATGTTATCAATAAAAGAAAGAAACTGAGGAAAAATTAAAGGCAAAGCAAACTTAACCTGTTGCCGAAATACATACATGATCTTAACTTCCAAAGCTGTGGAAAATACGAATGGCTATCATAAAAGTAGACCTTAAATAAGGAGAGAGATTTCAATATTCTAAGTACTTCGTAGGGGAAAAAAAATTGAAGTGAGAAAAGCAAAATGTTTAACGCGCACATTCCTAGGGTAGATTTCATTTTACAATGTTCATGTCCAAAAACATGGCTTTGGGATTTACATTTGGATATTTCAATCACACACATGTAATTTTATGCCTATATGTAGGCTGGAGTATACAAGATAAGGAGAGGCTAAAATGTTCTGAGATGTTTCCTCAAATACAAATCTGTGTTTCCTTTGGTGGAAGGAAATTACATTCTGCCTGTCAGTCTCCTACCCTTATTCTCTCAGAGTCAAAGAGATTAAAATAAAACAAAACAAAACAAAACAATTGGATATAGCTCTGGAAGGTTCCGGCATTCTACCATTCTACATTTGAGATTAACGAGCTTTGTATATTTCAAATCAGAACAGAAACTAAGTTATGGAACACAATACATTTCCTAGGTATCTGCTACCTTTGCTTTGCAAAAAAGTAAACAGATTAATTGTCCTGGCTTCTTTATATGTGCTGCTTGTTTCAGACATATATAGTGTATAATAGTTTTTCTGTTTACTCAACAATTTCATTCAACTGCTGTGACTAAAGCAGGATACTTGTACATCAAAGAGGATAGAACTTCCTTAAAAGTTTTGTTGAAGGTCTCCTGCTATGCTACAGTGCAAGATGGGGGAAAAAAATCAATTGCTAAATGATGGTCTACTGTACAGCTCTCAATCAGAAAAAGCTTGTTCAAAGAGTAAGGCTAACTAGAACTAAATCTTCTAGATAAAGGAAGATGCACTTTCCCCCCTAAGTGATGATGCCTTCAGGAATAAGAAGCATTTTTCTCTTAAATTTCTCCCAGTAAATAATACTAATAAGATGGCACACTGGTATAATAGGCACAGTTCACCTCCTTGTAACCATGTTGGCTCCATTCGCCATGCTCCAAACTACATTTTAATTTTTATGTTTGCTCCTATTCTGATTCCATTACTTTGGAAGCTTTTCTGGAAGCAGATTCATATTACTTGTTTATTGACCCTTCTCCAAACAGAGGATTAAGTTTTGAATGGACATTAAGCTGCCACAAATAATTCCTTTCCAGGCCAAAGTGTTTGTGATCTCTACTTTCTTTGTTTTGTCCAAGTGATTTTGTTCAAAGTCTGGACACAAAAATAGCTGTTGCAGATCAAAAGGTTACCTACTATTCCAGGAGAGAGGAAATGAATAACCTGACCACTTTGAATGACGTGCCAGAACTTAAATCTGAACTTTCTTCTATCACTTCACATAATGATAAACCAGCTGGCAGCTGCTAATGTGACAGGACTCGCAACTTCAACTCCCATAGAGGAATTGAACAGCAAGTCAATTCCCATGTTATCATGGGAAGGAGCTATCATTTGACTTGTATTATTGCTCTCATTGTTTGGACACTAGGTTTTAATGCTCTTGGGCAGAACAACAACATTATAGCTAGAAGGAAAAAAAAGGGTGGGCGCAAGGGCTCTAATCTCAGCCTGCAAAATCAACCAGAATAAGAAACACTACAGGTAGTCCTTAACTTACAACAGATCATTTAATGCCCATTCAAAGTTACAATGGCACTGAAAAAAGTGACGTATGACCATTTTTTTCACAGTTACGACCTTTGCAGCATCCCCATGATCATGTGGTCAAAATTCAGATGCTTGGCCACTGGTTCATATTTATGAACATTACTGAGTCCCAAGGCCATGTGTGATCACCTTTTGTGACCTTCTGACAAACAAGTCAATGAGGAATCCAGATTCATTTAACAACTGGGTTACTAATTTATCAACTGCAGTGATTCACTTAACAATTATGGCAAGAAAAGTCATAACATTGGGAAAACCCATTTAACAAATGTCTTACTAACAACAGAAATTTTGGGCTCAAATGTGGTCATAAGTTGAGGACTATCTGTCCTGTGAGAACTGGTAAACACTATTCTGAGCTATCCCCTGTTCAAAGCATATCTTGGTCTCAAGCCCAAACCCTTTATCTGTGTATGGAGATGAGATTCACCCAAGGCACATGGATGTTTGATAAAGGAAAGGCATTTCCACTTGGGGTACTGGAAATGTGCTAGATTGTCATCATGAAGTAATATTAATTATAAATGGAATGGGCAACAAAATACCATAAACAAAATGCTTCTGTTTGGTAACTCCTTCTGGATTTCAAATTGTACTTTCCCTTTCCACTAGTCAATAAAAAATTCTTGGGATGTTTTGGGGATTCCCCATTCTTAAACTATTCTAATTTTTTTTTTTACTTCCTCCACAACTTGGTGTTGTTTTCAGTATGATGATCTCCCTCCATAACTAATGATGTTTTGATTAGATAAAGAATAATACTTGAAAAATTAAAGGATAAATAGACAGATATGCTATATGCTATGTAATATAATATGGTATGATATATCCAGAATATACTGCGAAAGGACAATTATTATTTAAACTTACAAAGCCCTGAAGTCTTTAAAACATGTAAAAATGAAAGTAAATAATAGTTATCATGACAAATTCCAGCTATGTCATGTTTTTCTCATTCCATGTTTTCAACTCAGTTGTTACAGATTTTAGTATTTTTTACTCTGTACTTATATTGAATGGAAAAAGCTCTTTAGATTATACCATAAATTACTCCTTTTCTGAATTGTGTCTGAATACACATAAGCATTGTCCTCTTAATTCTTTTCTGTCTTGGTTAGCAACTTTATGAATGAATGCTTTAATTTATTTCTCTTATAAAGCTTCTGTACCATCATTACTTGAAATTTATGTACCATACCTTCACTATCTTATACATTATTCAGAGGATACTTTGCAGAAAAATAGTTACGGAAAAATAACACTGTACTGTATTATAAAAGTCTGCTTTCTACGCCTCCCATAAATATGTCCTTCCTGTATATCTCCTTGTCTTGTTCCAGCTGAAATATGACTGGCCAAAGCTGCAGGCACATTTTTTTTTCTGTAGGCACATCAAGGATTCCAAACTGTTATGCTACTTGAATGGATCTCTTTAAAATTCTTTTGTCTCATTGCATATAGCAAAGAAAAAAAATATCAGTTTGAAAAGGAATGTGATGGAATAGATGGCCTAGCTTCAATGCATATTCTTATTTTTCAAAAGGGAATTTATAGAAAAGCAATTTAAAAAAAACTATTGCAGGGCATTTAAAAAAAATCTTCATTAGAATAATGTTCCCACCTCTACAGCGGGGAACCAGGTTTGGAGGAAATTATATGATGAAATTTTGGAAAAATCTTATCTTCATGATGGATAAGCACATGTAGCTAATTTTCACTGAACTAATAGCTGCATATTGTTTGATACTGAAATATTTGTATATAAAATCAGGCATGAAGGATCTTCATCAATGAGAGCTGATGATGTACCGTAGCGGCTAAGAGAATAGCTACAAATTATAATTACCAATATTATTTATTATATTTATATCCCATCTTTCCTTGAGTAACTGAGTTAAACTTACCTAATGAAAATTTAACTGTAAACCTGCTGATAGTCTGAAATCTAACTATTACCATTCCTTGTATAAAATGTCTAGTTCAAATTGCAGTTCTGGCAATAAATTCAGTAGATTGTTGGCAACAAAATGAGGTCTTGTTTTGGATATTATAGTACATCTTAATTTTAAAGAATTCTGGCTTCTTGGTCACCAAAAATTTCTTCCTCAGCTTCATATAGGGCTGTGAGTCTACTGATAACTTTGACCTTTCTCTTAGCATAGCATTCATAAGCTATGATCTTCATATCAATGCTGCACGAACTGTATGGGTTAGCAAGAAAACCTGGTAAGTAGCCATCATACTGATTTACGAGTAGACTAGAAGTATCTAATGAAGGTTTGGCTTACTGTGATTTCCAAATGTGACTGATATTTATGAACAGCTTTAAATAGTTTACAGCAGCCTTCCCCAACACAAAGTGCCCCGTGTAAGTCTGGATTTGAATTGAAAACTCAGAGAGTTAAAAATCCACATATACTGATTGTAGAAGGCTGACAGGTAGGTCTGCCTGCCTACCTACCTATCTATCGCTAGTTATCATTCTGACTGAACTACTTTTGCTGGAGGAAATGTATATTTTGAGTAGATTTTATTGTAAAATCCATTTTGATGACATAGTGTACATACTTGATTCACATGTACCTATGAAACACTAAGTGAATGTCCACAGATCTTTGTGGGACTGAAGTATCTTCTTCTGTACGATTTATGCGCTGTGGAAAATAATAGCTTTGAAATGGAAATAGCTAAAACAATCATTCAAGTTCAAAAATGAAAACCTCTGTGAAGACACTTTAGAAAACAGATGAATGCTTTAGTTATTTGCCTAGAAACTGAAATATAGTATTTGTAACACCCTACTACAGAAATAGTAAAATAAAAATAAAAATCCAGAGATTGAAAAACATAGCTTGTTCCAAAAAAAGGAGTAACAGGAGGTGCCAAGGTATTGTTTGCTGTATGCCACCCAGAAAATTCAAGGGATTAAAAACCAGTAGATGGCATAGTAGAATCAAAAGAAATAGATTTGGTGAGGGAATGAAGAAAAGAATAAAGTGCCAACTATTATAAATATTAACCTCACAATAAGGGAAATACAAGTAACCATTTTAGTCTGGCTGTAGGTAGCTACAAAAAGTACTGTGGGCACATTCTACCTTTACTCCTTCTAGGTTCTGAGAATGGTTTGAGAATGAGACAAAATCATCATGCCATCTTAGCAACCTCATAAACAATGCTGCACTTTGATGATACTGTACATTGAGAAACAATTTGGACAACAAGTTCTTTCAACATTGATAAGGATCCACAGAAACTTAAGTAACTTAGGTTCCCCATTGTTTTGTATAAAATATATGAGTCATTGCTTTGGGTCTTAGAGATTCAGCTGAAGTTTCATGAAAAAACTAAATTTCTTGCTCTGTAATCCATACAAATCACCGTTCTCAAAATTTACAACACAGACGGATGGGTCTCTCCCCTAACTATTGGGAAAACTGATCTAATTTTGCTAATTCTACAAATGAATTCGGTTTCTTTTTAACTATTAGTTCTTAATAGTTAAAAAAAAACCCTAATTCATTTGTTGAATCATGATCTAGACTGAAGGGGCTTTTGGATAATACATCTCTATCCAGGCAGTTTGAGAAACTAAATAAAGGATTGTGGTCTTGTAAACAAAGATTAGGCACCAGAATAAAATACTATTGGGAAAGAACCATGATCACTTTGTGATCACTTCACTATACAGTGCAGCAAGGCAGAAACAAAAGAATCACTACACATGCCACATGATACAGACCCCAGACAGTTAACCTCCACTAGAAATGGAGATACTTCAGACATGCTGAGTTGGCCAATTTTGAGACATCTTCATGTGTTGGTTGGTGGTACTGAGGTGGGCCTGTTTCTCTGGAAGCAGCTCCCTTTAATATAATCAGTGGCAGGAGCATGGTTCTCTAAATTTATAAAAGCTAAAGCCACAGGAATAAAAAATGCTAACCTTCCTGCTGGTTTTAGGGATATTATTCTTGCCCTGCATGTCTATTAAACTCATTTGTTGGGTTTTCTAGAATAAAAGTATACCAGGATAACTCCAATGGGAAAGTAAACAGAGATCTGGTACATCTAAGCTCCTCTTTAATGACTTTTGTTACTTACCAAGGCTCCTTATTCTCAGTCACACTTTTACTAAGACCTGGTTCAGGAGGGACTAAAATAACAAAAACGTAACAAAACTCAAACCCAACCTTATCTGATTTTTAAAAAAAGTCCAATCTACTAAAAAATCTGGAAAAAATGTTATTTTCATCATCAAATCTGAGTCGTTTCAGAACTATTTTTTGTACCCAAAATAAATTTACCTCTCCACATGATCAACATTGCCCGCTACACCGAGGCCTCCTATGGTATATATTTTGCCATCATAAACCAAACTGTTATGTCGACATCGTGGGACTGTCATTCGGGAAACGAGATTCCAGTTATCAAGGAGCGACATGTAGCACCAGACATCAGACAGAGTGACTCCAGCTTCCATACCACCTGTCCTCAGTAAGGAGAAGGGAAAAAAAGACAACAGTGACTCGATATATATTGCAAGGCAAGTCAACTGCAATACAAGAAGATCTTCCAAATGATACTTGACTAATTAAAATAAATCATTGTCGATTGCAAGCATCTGTTCCGATGATGCAGATTGCTGTCACTTATTTATGCATCCCAAAGGGGTTTTTTTTAAAGGCTGTCATGATGTCAGGCTACGCAGGACATCTGCATATGTGAGCATAATTAGGCAGCATTCATAAATACCCTACAGGCTATTCAGTTGCATATGCAACTGTATGAAGCAACTAAGCAGCTTACTCAACACTTTCAGATTAGAAATTAACCCTAACACATGGCCTAGGCAATGGATGCTACAGCCAGGAGGGCTGTTCTCAGAATCTCTGTGCCATCCATGGATGCAGAATGTAATACAGTAATTAAGGATTTTGAAGAATCACTGCACATTATAGTCTATGGCAGTGGTGGGATTCAGATTTTTTTTACTACCGGTTCTGTGGGCATGAGTTGGTGGGTGTGGGTTGGTGGTCATGGCTGGGTGGTCATGGCTGGGTGGTCATGGTGGGCCTCCCTGCAGTCCCCTGGTAGCAAAAACGGGCTGCGGGAGGACCGCATCGTACTCCCCGCACCCCGTTTTGGGCCTAGTGGGCCTCCCTACAGCCTCCTGCGAGCAAAGATGGGCCGCGGGGAGTTGCACCGCATCCCCATGTCCCGTTTTGGGCCTAGTGGGCCTCCTTGCAGTCTCCTGGGAACAAAAATGGGCAACGGGGGGGCCATGCCACACACCCCCATGCCCCATTTTGGGCCTAGTGGGTCTCCCTGCACTTACCTGGGAGCCAAAATGGGGCGCATGGGACTCCTGGAAGGGGTGGGGAGGGGTGGGGCCAGCCAGAATTTTTAATACTGGTTTTCCCGGACCGGCCTGAACCGGCTGAATCCCACCACTTGTCTATGGGTATCACTAAAATAATAATAATGAAAAAAAGTATCAAGATACCCCCAGTGGTATGTAATGGTTGTGCATGTGGCACACAGCTTTTGCAATTGATTCTTCTCTCACCTTTTCTCCACCTGCAATCTCTCATACCTTATACTTCCTTCCTAATTCCCAAGCAGTCCCCAAGGTTGATTATGTAAGTTTCCTTCCATAAGTGCAATGTTGGCTATAGTATGTTGTGGTTATAATGAAGTAGCTATGGTGGCATTTTAAAAATTGTGGTATGCATATTTACCCAAATCATTATGTGATATTGTGAATTTAGATGTCGGTAATGTTGTAGCATTTCTATTCCTCCAGTTAAACATGTGAGAGAAGAGCTTTCCCTTTTCACTAAAAGTAGGAAGAGGTTTCAAGGACAGATTTTTTTAAAAAATGAGGAGGGATTACATGTCTTTTAAGTAAACATGCTTATACAGATCAACAACTTGAGCAAACCGGCTTCAGATACAGAAACATAATCATTTTGATTCAGATCCAGATGCTTCATACTGTGTCACAATTGCAAGGAAAAGCTCTTCACAGTTTAATCAAGATTCCTAATATATCTTTTTGCACATTACACGGGGAAATTCTCCTAGGGAGAAAATCTGAGCTGAAATGAAATGGAAAATGCTTGAAGGAACTCTCTCCTTCCCAGCCAAACTATCATGCATCCATTCTGATTAGTTTGCCATATAAGTTAGCGAAGAATCCCTCATGTTTGTTGCTCACCTGAGAGGTAGACATTGTCTCCAGCGCTCACCACACTAAAGAACTCCCGATCGTAGAAGGGCAGGGTGGCCAGTGGGTACCATTTGTTGTTCTGAGGATTGAAGCATGTGACTGCTGTCAAAGCCCGTTGATTCATTCCAATCATCTGACGGCCTCCCACTAGGACTATGACTTCTGCTACACCTAGAATGGTAATTGACCCAAACATAGATTACTTTTTATAGATACAAACATATATTATCAGATCATAATCACTGAAGTATCATAATCTCCAATTTCCTCTACCTTGTTATTCTTTGCATAAGCCTAATTCTTTTCTGCTGTTTTATTAGATTTGATTATATGCACTCTGAACAGGATAAGCAGAGTATCATGTTTGTGTAAGACCTAAAATATTTTTCTTGCTGCTTAAGTAGCACACAATGCATTGTCTTTTTTCAAGTTCTGGCAAGATAATATATGTAGACTAAATTTGGAGTATGTTTCTTTCGAGTGCAAAGGCACCTTCTTTTCAGTATACCTTTCCCGCTAACATTTATGCTTATCCTTATTTTCAAAACAATATTAATATTGATCCAATGTCAAAATGGTCACGCCCTTTAACTCAAATGAATTAATATTAATCCAGGGGAAACATTACACTTCGCCTGCTAATATGGATTTGAATAATTATTCCTTAAAAGATCTTTGTGTAAAGAACTTATTTGGAGAACTCAAACATATTTTTCAAAAACTGAAGTTTTCTTTAAACGATGGATGTGCATTCTACAATAATCTATTGAGTATTGCCAGTATGACATCAAACAGGGTGTTTATGTTCCCTTCACTATGGTTGTTTTGGAAATTTTGACTTAAGGGTTTCTTTTCTCCTTGGAGAGAAGAAAATAAACACTACTGTACATTTTTAGTTGTCTCATGATAACATAAAAAAGAATAGGAACATTTTCAAATGTTTAACTACCATGAGTCTCAGTTTGGTGTAAGGTACTGGCCTAGAAACAAGGATATTGGGAGTTCTAGTTTAGGCACGAAAGCTAGCTAGGTGACTTTGGGCCAGTCACTCTCTCTCAGTCCAGCAACCCACGCAGGGCTGTTGCTGTGGAGAAATATGAAACAGAAGTATTACATGTGTTGCCATCTTGAGTTGACCCCCTCTCTCTCAAAAAAAGGGGTGGGGGGCGGGGAGAGAAACAGAATAAAAAATCTAATAATAATTCTCTGCTTTGGAATGAACTATTTATTGCTTTACAGATATTTCATCCTTGTTTTCCCATTTTATATGGAGATAGTATCAACAAGTGACAGATTATAAAATTTGCGAGTAAATTCAGCTGGCACTAAAATGATTGTTTCCAGAACAATGGCAGAAAAACTCATCACCTGTTTAGAACTAATGTGATTATAATAAATAGTCTCAAGAGAATATTGTAGATATTGTGATTTTCACAAAGAACTGAAAAACTCTTAATGAATAGTTACACTAATTGGACTTGGACTTACAAAAATAATCACTCTCTTATTCTTGACAAATTACTTTTTTTTAATTAATAATTTTCTGAAAATAGTTTGCATTACCCCTACAATTTTATTTATTTTTTTTGTAAACAGATACTTTCCGGAAATTCTATAATTATCAGATCTTTGATAAATTATTGGTCACCTCCAATTTACAGGAGTAAGAGAAGAGCTGTTCCTGAAAGTATTCCATCTTTCTGATAAACTCTCAAATCAGATAATATTTCTGCAAAAAATACAGGCTGACATACAGTTTTATATACTAATAACTTCTTGGCTTTTTGAATTTTCCTGCTGTCTCGAAGGAACTTTGAAAGACAACTAGTATGCCTTCCACATGTAAATATGCCTAAATTTTATGTGAGATGTCACACTTTCTTTCAACAGAATGGGTATGTTCAAATGTTTTGAACATTACTATAATTAAAGCAGATCAGGATATCTTTATATTCCCTAGATAATAAATAAAATCAGGGAACTGAACCTATTCATTGATTTAGCTATTCATTTTACATTCATTTCTCATCTTTCTCTTTAATATATGCTTATCACAAGGGTATAAAAGGAAATTTATCAAAAAAACCCCTCTATATTATGTTGTTTAAAGTATCAGTATAACAAAGAATGTCAAGTAAAATATAAGACTTAGTTGTTTACCAAACAGGGGCACTTATGTTATGACTTTCCAGACTGAAGAGGTCAATTTATCTAAACTGTTACATTCAGGACAAAAAAGGGCATCGCTCAAAATTGAAAATGAAGTAATTATCTGTAAACCGGCCCCCCATTTTAAAATTGTATTGATCCTCCAACTATACATCCATGCCAAACAATTTTTGCTCAAAGATCCTTACAAATATAGGCAGTCCTTGATTTATAACCATTCGTTTAGTGACTTCACAGTTACAACGGGACTGTAAAAAGTGACGTATGACCGGTTTTCACATTTATGACTGCTGAAGCATCCCCATGGTCATGTGATCAAAATTCAGCTACGTGGCAACTGTCATGTTTTTATGGCAGTTGCATTGTCTCGGGGTCATATGATCACCACGTGGGACCTTCCAAGCTAGCTACTGACAAGTAAGGTCAATGGGGGAAGTCAGATTTGCTTAAAGATCGAATGATTCCCTCAACAACTGTGATAAGAAAGGTTGTAAAATGGGGCAAAACTCACTTAACAAATGTCTTATTTAGCAACAGAAAGTTTGGTCTCAGTTGTGATCATAAGTCGAGGACAACCTATATTCCTTTCTGTCTCTTCAAGGCAAATAGCAAATAATCAGGATGGAAAGAGAGTGAAAGAACAAGATTGCTGGACTGGGAAGTGAAGGGGTTGATAAAGTAAGAGAAAAAGATAAACTGGACTGGTCAGGAAAAGACTTGTAAAGGCTATAGGTTTACAGTGGGGCAGGAGAGAGGCCACTGTGATCCCTTCTGTCTCACAATGTGAGGACGATGGGTGGAAAAGCCCTCTCCATTCATGGACTCCAGCGTACATTTTTTGGGGAGTCTTTACTTTTACCAAGGCAGAAATAACTTCTCTCCTTCAGTAGCCTGCCCCTTATTTTATGAAAATGAGGACTCATTTCAAAGGAGCGACTGAGATCCTCTATAGACTTATCTAGAAGTCACATTAGGTTTAATGGCTTTTCTGCTTAATAAATCTGCTTGCAGCCAGCCAGGCATTTCATGAATGATACAAAAGGTGTGTGTGTCTGTGATACCTCAGGGTCATGCATAGATTTAGAAATGTTATTGTAAAAACTTTAAAAAAACCCTATTATTGTCATCATTAAATGGCAAAAAAGAGAGATTACACTATTTTCTGGAAGGCAATCTAACATATTCAAGGATATCTGTAATTTTAAAGGTATTTGGGGAAAAAAGCCAGGTTGGATTAAAGAAATATAAACTACCTACATGCCCACAATCTCTTGATTGTGCTAAGCTGTTAAATAAATATGGCCAAACCATGACAGAAAACCATCTGCTAGGGAATTAGCCCCTGGTCTAATATGATGCATGCTCTCTCCCTGGTCCCCTGCCCCCCCAAAACTTTTGCCACAAGGAGAATCAGTGGGAAAAACCTGAAGAACTGCAGGATGCCCAATTGCCCAGTTTGATATCTGACTGTATCTTGGACGCTTTACAGAAAAGGTGAGAGGAAGCCTTTTAATCTTGGTTCTTTACTTGCAGCCTGCAAATACCATTAGCCATCTCAGAAATACGATATTTTTTCAAGGCTCCACCATTACCTGCTGATAACCTGGGCCGGGTTCTTGGAGTTTGCATCTCTTGCCTGGCATGTGGCAACATGTGATAACGTTTTGCTTCATTCACCAGGTCCCGGCAGGCCTCTGAAGATTTTATCAATTCCTCATTGTCAACAACGTTTAGTAGATAACTGGGATGGATGAAGGGCAGACGGACCACTGCCAACAGCTCAGCAGAATACTGGAAAAAAAAAAAGACACTCTGACTGCTTCAACAGCCCTCCCCTTTTTTTCTTTTTGGGGATCTATCTGGGACAGTGGAACATTTGTATTTGGCCTATTTTCACGATAATAATTCTGTCTAGGCTTTTCTCCTCTTGGGTTCCCTCTTCTCAAAAGATAGTTACGGCCTTGATGAAGGCAAAACATTCTTCTGGAAAAAAAAAGTAAGCCCTCTTATTCACAGAATGGAAGAAATAAAGTCAGAAGATACCAGTTTTTGTTTTATAGCACGTAAACAAACATTTCAAACTTAAAATTGATGGTGGAATCCATGACAAATTTATATATCTTGAACAGAGGAGGCTTGCTGTGATTTTTGCAAGTTCTTCAGTTAATTTTGAAATTTAGGGCAGGCTGCTTTATTTCAAAGTTATTCTGGTAGCATTTCAAATGTCAAAAAAGTTCTATGTTTATAGAACATCTAAAGTGAATGTAGTGAATAATAGCAGTAGTTGTGATAAAGCCATGGGCTTTTCTTCACTGACAAAACAAATACATTCTTTCGGTTTCTGCTAGAAGTCAAACTCAAGGAGCTAATAATCAAATGCATGTGGCTTATCTCCATCCTTCTGCATCAATAAAATAAACATTATGATGCAAAGGATATTTAAATAGCTGAAAACATCTATCATCAGTCAAGGCTTAACAGAAACCAAAAGTGCAAGTGAGAGAAAAAGGAATATTATAAGACAGAGAATTCATGCAATGATTTATTTTTTGCAACTGTTCATTTCTCCTAAATATCACAAACTGCCTCAGACCATAAAAGCACAACAGGTGTAAAAAAGGCAAAAAGAGCTGATTTGTAAAAACTGGGAAAGGTAATTAAGAATAGTCAAGGATATTGTTAGGGCAATGCTGTGAAACATTGGAAAGAGAGATGGAAACATTCTTTAAGAACTTCAAAGCACCTGAGATCTTCAGGCAACCGGGAGTACCGTTATCATTCCGAATACCTTTCTTAGCTAACTTTTCAACCTTGGAGACACTATGTGTTATGGAGAATGAAGACAGCCAGCTAAGAATAGAAGAAAATAAGGATTTGGAAGGAGTGCAAATTATACTCTACCTAATGTTCTAAATACACCTAATTCTAACTTTCTACAAAAGTGGTTATCAATTCAGATGAATTAGAGACTAATGTTTGGTAACTATGTTAGTTATGAGCTGGACATCTCACCAGTTTTATTTGAAACGTTTTTTTAGGACACTAAACTCCCTAGAGCTCCCACAATTTGATCAAAAGTGAAGTTTAAAAAACCTACTTGTATAATGGACAGGGGGAAGATAGCTGTTGCCTTTATTTTAAAAAACAAACAAACTAGCAGAGATGAAATATTAGGGGACTCATAAGAGACCACTTTTCAATCTTTGGCAGAAAACTACCATCTGTCAGTTCTACATTATTAAAACCCCTAAAATTTACATTTATTTAGGCTCTTACTTGTTTAACCAACAATGGAACTATAAGAACAAAAAGACAGAGAGCTGTAGGAAAAGCAGACTTTTATTTGCTGTTTTACCATTATCAGCTGCAGTAACCATTCAAATGTAGAATTAAGAAAAATGCTCATCTCTTCAGAACAGGAAATATCACAAGAAAAAGATCAAATTAATGTTCTGTATGTGTGCATTAGGTTATCCTGAATAATCAATAAAGGCTGTGTTTGAATAATATCACATCTTTAGACAATACTTATCCTTCAAAGCTTTGATAATTGCAGTATTATTGCAAACATATCCAATTTATTTTGACTGGTTATCTAATTGAGAACATAATATAAAATGATTAAAACATAAAACTTCAGCCTATGACAGCTTATGCCCTAGGCCCACTTGTTAATGTTAACGACACTAATGTATATTGTTAAAAAACACTACTGTTGTTACTGGCTTTATTTTCATGCTGTCTT
Organism: Oxyrhabdium leporinum; assembly: GCA_032468155.1. Taxonomy (NCBI): domain Eukaryota; kingdom Metazoa; phylum Chordata; class Lepidosauria; order Squamata; family Cyclocoridae; genus Oxyrhabdium; species Oxyrhabdium leporinum. The sequence goes on along the minus strand of JANHFL010004652.1, from coordinate 74,847 downwards.
TATTTGTTTCATATTTGTGTTGAATAATATAAAGCTGGTATCAAAATGCTAAGGGATATTGTTGAAGAAATGCTCCCGAAGTGTGGTATGACTGGCACATCTCTGATTTCCAAGATGGTAATTTCTTTAGGGGAGAAAACTTGAGGAAATATTAGCCAGGAAATTGCCCGTATCTTAAAAAGCAACAAGGATAACACAAGCATTCAGACTGAACTTCAAAAGAGGAAGCTGGCAAGTTGGGAGCCAGCAGTTCCTGGATTAGAGACAACATAATTGTTATAGAATTATGACAACATAGTTTAGGTGCCTTCAAACTTATCAGGAGAATAGCCAAATATCTGTTGACTAGGGAGGGCAGGAGAAAAAAAGCTTAGAATCTAAGCCCTGAAGCCCAAACCTATTTAAGGGCTTTGATTTCAATGTGCTGCGTAGAAGAAATCTTTGGAGTGGATATAGCTTTATTCTCAACTGCAATAGAGAGTGAAATCAAGCCAAATCATAGAAAAGCCTTCTGGCAAGAATACCTGTTTTGTAAAAAGGGGTTCAGTGTTAGGAAAATCGAGACTGACAACCAGGCTTACTCTGAAGCCTTACAAAGCCTGTCAAAAATAGACTGACTAGTTATAAAAAAATAATAAAAGAAAAAGTCAGGACAGTGTACAATCTCTCCAGAACATTGCAATGTAATTTAATCCAACAGAACACTTTAACAGAAGATGAGTGAAAATGTGTATCACTGACCAGGAAAGAAAGAATTCCAAAGAATTACAGGAGTAGCTAACAAGCAGAGCAAGGGAAATAACTGTCAGAAAAACTGTCTGTCCAGCCATAAAACGTAAGTAAATAAATCCATAAAATGTAAGTAATCTTCATTCCATCATGGGTATACCATCCCTCACTATAAAGCTGTTGGCAGTTTAGTTCTGAATAATTTCTGAAAGTTAACAATGCTATGAGCCTCACTACCGTGTACTTTACAGAAATGGGGAATAACAGCGGTTTCTCTTGGGACACATGCAGTGGCTGATGGTTGGAGGAAGCAATTCAGGAAGCACATTTGTGCCACAATATATGGGATTTGAGAAGTAATGACCGGAGCCATGAACTCCAGGACAAATTCCCAGTACAGAATCACCATATCCACAGAGGTCACTGGAGTTGCTAGAGTACTGGCATCTGGCTGACTATTTTGGATTAGATCAGGAGTGTCAAACTCGATTTCATTGAGGGCCGCATCAGGGTTGTGTTTGACCTTGGGGGACTGGGGGAGGCATGGCCGGGGGGCGTGACCGGGGGGCGTGACCAGCTCAACATCACTCGAGGCTGTTTTCGGCCATGACAGACTCCTACAGCCCTGTGCCAATGAAAAGGGAGCTTGATGAGGCTGCACTCAGCCTCCTCGGGCTCTGTTTTTGCTGGCAGAGGGCTGCAGAAGGTTGTTGCGGCTGAAAATGGAGCCCGGGTGGGCCATGCACGGCCTCCCGGAGCTCCATTTTTGTTGGCAGAGGGCTGCAGAGGCCATTGCGGCTGAAAACAGAGCCTGGGAGGGCCACGGGTGGCCCTGCCAACCTCCATTTTTGCTGGCAGAGGCACCACGGGCCAGTCCTTCGCTGTTTCCAGGGCGGCCCCGTGGGACAATCTAAGCACTGCGTGGGCCGATCCCTCCTGCGGACCTTGAGCTTGACATCCTGGATTAGATAAACTAAATATGCTGGACTAGATAGCCTTTGCTGTCATGCAGCAGCCTGTCTTAATTTTGAAATATTTTTTAAAAGGAATGGTTCACAGATGACTGAGTTCACAATTTGTCCTTGGGGAGATACTATAAACCACTTCTTTGGAACTGCCTTCAGGATAGATAAATGATACTGCATGGGATGTATATGAGGTGGCAGTTGACTAATAAAAATGCAGGTAGCCTTGACTGTCATCCCTCCCAGGTGAACCAGAGAGGAAATGATTAGATCAACTAATACCACCTTACTCTAGGGCTGCATTACTAAATCTTGGAAGTCTGAAAGTACAAACTTCCCACTGCCACTTTTAACTGCTTGAACCATAAGGGTGAACCCTTCCTCTTTCTCTGACCATGAAGCCACTGGGAACTCCTGTCTTTCTTGCCTGATTGTTTTTAATCAGCCTCAATTCTCCTCATCCCCAAGGTCATCTACACATTTCATTACGTTAACTGACAACTCCTGGTTTAATGACGTTCAAAATTATGATAGCCTCAGGAAAAAAATGATTTATGATCTATCCTTAAAGTTAGAACTGTTATACTACCTCCATGGCTACCTGATTACAATTTGGGTGCTTGGAAGCCAGCTTGCATTTATGACAACTCTAACATCTTGTGGTCATGACATCATAATTTGTGACTTTCCCAGCTGGCAGCCGATAAGCAAGGCCAATTTGGGAAGCCAGCTTCACTTAATGACTGCATGTTTTGGTAAAAATGGTTATAAAATTGGGTCTGGTCACATGATGACTCACTGTACAACTGTACTGACATGATAGAAATTCCAATCCCAATTGCGGTCATAAATCGAAGAACACTTGGTAGCATACATGCATACTTATTGAAACCTATTAGATGTGAGACAATGGCTTGAACAATGACCAGTTTCTGCTTAATTTATTCTGAATACTTTTCAGTTATGGTTTTGGAATAACATGATTTGTATGAATTCAGCTTCCATTTATTACTTAACCCACACTATTGCCAATTTCAGAGAGTTATTTAAAGTGACAACTAAGATTTTTCATATGGGAAAGAAAATGTGTATTTTTTTTTAAAAAAGGGGGAAGTACTGTTGGTAATTCACTCCAAAGCCTTCAGCATTTTCCCTCAATAGGTTTTTGTTTTAAAATAGATAATAAAAATCACCGAGAATAGAGCAGACCTTTACAGGATTACTTAAGAGTGTTTCTTCAGGGAAAAAGGAAAAATTATCTATCAACTTCTTGGATTTATCCTTTGAGACCACAAACTTGCTACTAGATACCGTAGTCCTTCAAATCAGAAGAAGATGAGAGATCAAAGAAAATCAATGGGGCCAAAACTCTATACATCTTCCAGCAAAGGTAGGTTTAGTCACAAACTCTATCTTGTAATAGACTAACATTGAGCTAGACAACAGGTCAATTGAAAATGATTTGGGAAAGGTACTTTGGAACAGGCAAGAGTGCTGTGGCATAGCACCGCTTTAAAACTGTGGGTTTTTTTCAGGTTTCCAGACAAGAAAATGTGACTCTTTTATCAGGTGACTCTTTAAAATAACTACATCTATAACATGATTTCTTTAATCAGCCACATCTACTTTTTCATGCCACTGCTTTGGAGAAGGATTGCATTTCCTCTCCCACCCATCTGGAAGCACGTCTTATGAATTATTTTTGAAGCATTTTCAAATCTGTTTCCTCAAGGAACCTTGGTGCTAATCAACCACAGCTTATTTGGCCATCTTGGCTATAAACAAGAGATGAGATACAAAGTGCGTTTCCTTAAATTTCCTAGTTTTGGCAATGGTGGTTTTTTTAAAGCAATACCCTTCCTCCAACTTTTTCTAGACTAGATTGAACAGTACCATCACTAGTACCATCAATCTAAGTTGTACAAAGCTCACAGAGAGGTTCCCCTTCTCTTTTGATATCTAACAAGGATGGTGTTACTAGGGCAAACCTACCAACACCTAATGTAGTAATTAAGTAAATGTTTAATTAGATCATAATTTAAAAAATCATTGTCTTATGATTTTAAGAACTGCTCACTGTGAAAAGGAATCAAAACAAGTTGCCCTGCCTCAACAACAAAAAGCTGATATTCTTTTAACCATTATCTTAGATGCTGTTCATAATGCCAATTAATCATTACCGGCATGGAGTGATGTAGAATCTGATTAAAATGGCACCAAGATCTTTGAGAATATGTGTTTGTTTGCACACATGGACATGAAAACAAGCATACCTCTCCCTGCCCCTGAAAAATGAGAGGAATTTTGTTTAAAACAATGTATGTATCATATTGTAGCTCTTTTAAATTTTCATATGAGTTCATTAATTTTGATACATTCTAGTAATCAAGGCAATCTATAAGATACTTAAGTTCAATTGTGACATCTTTTTATTTTTGTCAACTGAGATTGTGATAATTACATTATCCATTTTTTTTACTGACATCAGGAATACCTATTATTTAATGCAGCATTTAATACATATTATTTAATGCAGCATTTCTGCTAATTACTACTACTATTCCTTCCTTCTGTTTCCCCTATTATAATTTACTTTAACGTGTATCCTATTTCTTTATTTTAGAACAACTCATCCAGTTTTGCAGAATTCTTGTAGCTTAGAATTTCCAAAATGTCTCAGTATATATAATATGTGTATATCCCTTCAGAAGTCATAGTATATATTTGATTAGTTACTTATACGCAAGCAAAGATGGGTATTTTGGTATATGCAAACTTTAATATTTGTGCTTCCTGTTCATCCTGAGTTTCAAAAGAACTAGTCCTCAGCTCCTGAAAAAATCTGTGTAATTGTTCAGACATAATCTTCTCTTACAAAATTTAACTATTCACTTGAAAGAAATGAATACCATCTAAGTTCTACAGATAAAGCTTTGACAAATAGATCAGCATTGCTCCATTTTAATCAATGTGGAATAATTCTTGTTTTTATTTTCATTTTACTTAGCCAAAGGCCTTGCTTTAAGAATGCAGTGCAGCCAATAGCAATAACTCTTCAGTATTTTTGACATCTTTCACAAGATGTCTTTCACCCTAACCCCCGCTCAATGCAGATCCTCAATCCAGGGTAGGTACATTATTTCTTAAAGATGGCAGCTCAGCTCCTTCCTGTTCTATTCTAGAGCAACCTGATCATTATTAGCATTCTTATCTAAAGTTTCCTCAATGGTTCTAGTGATCCTTTTCATTTTACATGACAGTTCTTTAGATATTCAATGACCATTCTCACAGTGCAATACTCTCAAGGTATGGGGAAATGTAAGATACTGTATAATATGGGTTCTAAACTGCAGTGGAGTTCTTTATTATAGGAGGCGATTCAATTCAGATATGACACAATACTATGGGTAAATGCCCAGGGACAAGCCCTAATCACTTCCCACAATATAGACATCATGCTACTGTTATCACCTATGCTGAGTGTATTACTTAGCCTCACGTTCATCTTGAAACCAATAACGTTATTTTTACACGTATTGCTGTCCAAGCTCATCACTCCTTTCTTAATTTTCTATCTTTGATTTATTTTTAACTGAACGCAGAACTCTACTTTTATCATTGTTGAATTTCACCTTGTAGGTTTTACAAGAATGTCAGTCTGTCAGGATATTTTTGAACTTGATTCTATTTTCATATCACATCTGCAGACTGGAGAAACATCCTCTCTGATTTCATTAAAGTCAGTTCTAAAAACCATTTCTCACAACCGTCTAGAATGAAGCAAAGCCACTAATGAACACTTATTGGGGAGAATTCTTTAACCAACAATGTGTTCGTAAGGTATTATTCCCACGTTTGTGAAGAAAAAAAGATGAGTCAATGTTCTCAGGATGCCTCTAGAGAATATGCCTAAGGAATGGGATGTGGATCTAGTTCTCCCAAACTGTATGCACTTTTCATTATATAGTTCTCATTTTCAAATCCTTAATGTGTAGTCACAATAGAAAGCATGCAGTTAATTCTATCAGAGTTTTATTTTTCTTTAAACTGAGCCCATAAGCACTCACATAACTGTACAATATAAGCAACACCCCATTTGTAGTACGAAGACTACATCTTATTTTTGGGGGGTAAAAAGGTTGATATTTAATTGTCTTGCTAATTAATCAACTTGGAGACCTATTGCTTTTTTCTAGTTCTGAAGCAGTTTCCTTATACTTATGCTTCCCTTTTTTTCCAGTTAAATCTACATATCCCTTTTCTCTTCCATTTTTTAGTTTGTAAATAAAGCATCTGAAATCAGAATAATATAATATGGCTATTAATAGTGACATGTGAGCTATGGTTCAGTTTCTTAATCATTCTGTTCAAATCATACACATTTTTGCAGTACATTTGTTTTGACAAGATGGACTTATTGACAAATGTTAATGCTAAATGGTATGCCCTAATACAAATGTCTCTGTTTTTATGAAGGGGGCGTGATCCTAATTATTTACCTAACTATGCAAGGTCAATAAACTATTTTTAAAATAAGGAACCCCAGACCTCCTTCTGTATTGTATCAGAAAATTAAAGTATTGTTTATCTAATTTATTCTGTCATTTTTTAAAAAATGTCAGGATCTAGATTGAGAAAAAAAGATTTGGTAAAGTTGGTATATTTTAAATGTGTCTATTTTGCCTAGCCAAGAAATATGCTGATACAATTTTCTTCTGGGTTTTTATTCCTAAAGACTACAGGGTTATAACTGAAGTTGTAAACATTTTTGTGTTATTTTCTGTTTTTATGAAGCTAACACAAAAGTTATTAGATTTTCATTTAGTTACTTTAAAACATATCCCTTCTAGGATTTTAAAAATTCTTTCTTGATTTTAGGGATTTCAGCTTCTAAACTGGGTAAGATTATTAGAGTATCATCAGCGTATACATTAATAGTGCTTCTATTTTAATACTCCTTTATATTTTTGTTCAGCTCTAATTATTGTTGCTAAATTTCCACCTTAAACAAAGGAGCACTGGGAATTAAGGGGTATCACAGATTGGTGCCTCTGCTCAGTTTAAAATTGTTTGATTTTATCGCTTTTAATTAAAGCACTAGGTTGAGAATAATTTGAGAATAGAGCCAGTTTAGTGTAGTAGTTAAGGAACCAGGCTAGAGACTAGGAGAGGTGAATTCTAGTCCTGTTCGAGGCACAAAGCCAGATAGGACTTTGACCCAGTCACCTTCTCTGAGCCCTGGGGAGGAGGCAATCTCTTCCGAGGGATGTTTATTGGGGATTTCTGTACATCGCAGCATATTGACTGGCAAAGAAGGCATATCTACAACAATACCAAATCAAAATCTTTACAAATATCAAATGCTAATAGAGTCACTCAAACTTTAGGATAATTGAAATGATAAATAAATTCAAGAATTGTCTTAACTGAGCCCGATTTTTAGGGTAGGAGGAATGAAATTAGCCTAAACTGGAATAAAAAAATCGAGAAAAAATATTTTGTAACAAATAGTAAAAATAGTTTACCATTTTAGTTAAGATATTGTTCTACGTAGTGCTGGAAGTTATTTTTAATGTTACTGAAGAGTAACTACAGCTCTACTTTTTTCATGTTTATGGGATTATTACTCTGCCCCAAGCAAGCTTAAGCAGTTTGAAGAAATGTAGAACTACGATTTCTAGAACTGTTTATAAAACTTACTCTGGAATCTATCCTGACCTTGTGTTTTGCCATTCTTCAATTCTGTAATAACTTTCATAATTTGTCCCTTGAGTCCTTTTGTGATGATGTTTGTGACCATAATTTTGCTTTGGTATCAGAGGAGAGATGAATCATAGTGATTTACAATGCTCCAGGAAGATAAACCATACAACAACCTCTCCTCTTTAACTGTGCAACTATACTCTTTACTTTGTTATGAATCCTTCTTGTCTGTCATATCTTATTCTGATGAGCTGTCAAGTGCAAGTAGCAATTTTATCCCTGCTTGACTTCCTTTGACTTCCTGTCTATTATATATTTTAACCTTCTGGAGGATCCAATTCACCTTTTTGATGCAAAGATTCTTTGCAGTTGGCAATCCCTCAGAACTCCAGATGAAGTTTCTTCAGGAGCTCCGATGCTCCCATGTAACCTGACACAAAGAAGAGTCTGTCTTTCATATTAATTAGGACTTTGAATGGAAAAACCTCATTAATACATGTGTTTTGTATAATTAATGAAAGCCCTCACCTTCTGTTGAAGCAACCAAATTTAAATTTTGAAAGTGCTTGATTTGTTCCTTGAATTTAAGATGTGGATGGTTTGAGACCGTGTTAAAACGAATTCCTTAAATTGAAATGGTGACTGTGCCCGAAATTATCTGAACAGCCTCCCATTTGGAGGCTATTTTCTTGACACTTGGTGTCCTCTGTGAGCATAATTTTCTGAGACAGTACTATGCATTTTTAATGCATAAGAACAAAGGTACAGCTGGCATCCTCTATCTTTTCTAGTTTTCGATCCCGGTTTGGGATGCTGCAAAAATATAAGCCCGATGCATCATTGCATTTGCCAAATTTAACATTTCTGCAACTTTTGAAGAAAGGTATGTGATTCTTTCTCTGTGAGTTGGCCTGGACCTTTGCTTAGGTCTTAGGTCAAGATGGTGGCTTGATTTTGCATCAGCATCTCCCTTCTTCACTTTTTGGTACTTCTTTTTTACCATCACATTTATTTCTTCAAAGCACACAAGCTGAGGATTTAGCCTTGGGAATGCATTGGGACGTTCTTTCTTTATAGAGTTTGTTTATAGAGTTGTTATATATTTGGCAAACAAATAGCTTGCTGAACAACAGAGTTATTTCAAATGCACCAGTCTTCTTTGGCTGTTGATGCTTGTCATTCCCCTTTCCTTTTCTAATGGATATAAAGAAGCAGCAGCCATTGGGTAATTTTTCTAGTCTACTAATCCATTTTGAGCTCACGCTTTCTCTTCAATTTTCCTTCTCTTCACTTTTAGGTTTCAAAATTGAAATTTTCTAATCTTTAGCTCTTTAGTTTTGTTCAAGCGCTCCTTCCCCCCTCCCAATCCTCTATCAAGGTACATTTTGGTCCCAGTTTTATTTTAAAAGGATATCTTTGCTTCATGAAATTACCTATGGGTTAAATATTATAAGGGAAAGTTATTACTTTTTTGACAATTCCAGCTGCAATGCCTAGAAAGGTCAAACATTTCCCAGACGTCTTAAATATCATCTCTTTTTCTATAGTTACCATTATTTCATATAAAATTACATTTGCATGGTATTGAAATAAGTAAATGTTATCCAAAAGGTAAAGATACCTGAAGTTGAGCTTGGCTCCAGGAGATTACATGAACATATCTAAGTAAATTTCTTTGCAATAATACAAAAGTGGCATTGCCTTCTTCAGGGATGTTTTTCAATTTCTCAGTCCAGCTACAGTTGGGAATACTCTGATGGTTTCTCTTTCAAGTATTAACCAAACTCACTCTTGCTTAGCTTCCATATTTGGCCAAATACTGTCCCTGATAAATGTTAACTATCTTATGGAGAAAAGTAATATTATAAAAATGAATATTACTTCAAGACTTACATATTTACTTAGAGGCACTCAATGCTATTACTTTGAAATTAGCATTAAAGGAGACTGACAAAATATTAAGATTCTTTTAATGGAAAAGACAAACCCCTTGTTGTGGCCCGCCAGCTGCCAGTGGAGCTGGCAGCAGACTCAGATGATGAGGTTGGGGAGGCACTTGGGCCAGTCCTGGAGTCTGGGGAAGGCTCTGATAGATGGTCTGCATCGGAAGCAGAAACAGGGCCATCCAATATTTCCCAGCTTATCTCTCAGAGATAAGTGGGGAAGAAGAACAGCTGGAGCCTGTTCCAGATGTGCATATGCACAGAGCTGTCAGGAGAGGAGAACAACTGCGGAACAGGGGCCGACTCGGGAAGAAAGGCACACATGGACACGGAATGGCCCCTCCCTGGGGAATAAATAGAAGCAAAAGGGGCATGGTGGTTGCAGGAGATAATAGTTTGTATTTCTTTCAGAAGATTTGCTTATCGGGGTTCATGCCTCACAGAGACTCCTTGCCAGGAATTAATTTACAGATTTGCGACTGGAAGTTCTTGGCCTGGCAATTATCCAAGGACTGATAAGGTCTGTTCTTGCAATTAACCCTTGGAAGGATTATTGCTGGGACTTTTCTGTGTGTGAATGCCATGAATTCACAGTAACTAAATAAAGAGGAGTTTTTCGGGACAAGGAGTCTATTTCTTGGTTCTGCTAAGCCTGGGTCAGAACACCCCTACGTTATCTTTATCTAAATAACGGTTATCATATGGTGAAGAAGGCTTTAATGTTTCTGATTTTAAGTTTCTTGCTGGTCATATATTTTGACTTTAATTTCTCCAAGGAGAACATAAATAAATGAAACTACTATGGGCTTCATTGGAAAACGATTATTTGATCTCTTTAATATTATGGCAGAAACGTAACTCTATTTCTAGCAAGAAATTGACTATATTTTTAATATAAAAATTTGCAAAGCCTATTCAGAAAATGTTGGGAGAGAAGTATAATTTCAAACTTTTCCTCATTATACTTTTTAAGATAATCCCTGAAAATGTCAGGTATTTTTAAAAATTGTGCTGGAAATGTGAAATTATTGTAAAGCTGCATGTTGATTGTAACCTTGCTTTGTTGCCTATTATTTTAACTGCAGGCACATAGGCATTGAGAAGCTTAGAAGCTTCTTGTTATGATTTTTAATCAGGCGCGAAATGTTGACTGGGATCCTTATTTCAGTGAATTGAAGAATTGCTATATATTTATTGGGTTAGGCCAAATCAAACACCTCTTTTTATTTATCTAGGCATCCTCACATTTATACATATTTATAAGTAGTCCTCATTTAGCAACTGCATTATTAAGCAATTCTTCACATTTTGACAGCTATGAAAAAGTAACATCCTTGCATTTATGAGCCGTGATGGCTAGGGTTAGAATGCAGCATTGCAGGCTAATTCTGTTTACTACCAGCAGTTCGATTCCCATCAGCTCAAGGTTGAATCAGCCGTCCATCCTTCCAAGGTCAGTAAAATGAGGACCCAGATTGTTGGGGGCAATAGGCTGACTCTGTAAACCACTTAGAAAGGGCTGTAAAGCACTGTGAAGCGGTATAAAAGTCTATATCTTAGGCTGTAAGTGCTACTGCTATTGCTATGACCTTCAGATGTTTGTTAGGCAAAGGACAGGTGACGATAGTATGCGCAGTTGCAGTTTCACTTACTGTCCATTTTGTTTAATGACTAAGTTGCTGTGGTTGCTAAATGAGGACCACCTGTACTGGCCTCCAGAGAAACTTGTCAAAATACAGGAATTACTTCATATGAATAATACTATGAAACTTTATAATACGATTTAAACAGCTGGCATCAAGTTTATTTGCCTTCCTGGGGCTTAAGAAAATAGAAGGGAGTGTGCTATTTTAGGTATAGCTACCATATTTTGCTATAATGAAGTTATAGTTTGACATCTTCAGAGCTACTCAGCCGATTCAAAGTGTTACTTATATAAGAATTACTCTCCTGCAATACAGTCCTCCAGATTCTGCTTTCCATATATTTCTGGAGCTAACCCGATGAGCAAAAAATTCTATTCACATTGTATCATTATACAAAAAACGAAGCGTTAAATTAACTGTGCCACTGTTGAGGTTTCTCAAGTTGAAAGAGGTTTTTTTTTTTTTAAAAAAAAGAAGAAGCTTGGTTTACCTTTCTTATGCATCTATCCTAAGATTAAGTTCTGCTGTGTTGCTGTGTTAAAAGGGGAGAACTGACACACAAGGCAAAACTACTTGTACAGGTTAGTCCTGAGTAATTGATCAATTTAATTGAAATAACTCAGCAACTTTGTTTGCTTGAGTGCTGGGAGGCTATCATCTCACGTTTTATACAAGCGTGTGCATACATATGTAATATATACATACATACACATACACATATAACTGTATGATATACATATACATACACATATAACT
>JANHFL010004652.1:31016-62260 GCA_032468155.1 Oxyrhabdium leporinum | reverse complement strand
CTTTTTTTAAGTTAAAACATATCTTTCTTACCTAACGATTGACTTAAGAAAGCTAAAATGCTATGACATCAGAACATAACACAGGCAATATTCAAGGCTTGTTTAAAATTATTAAAACATATCTGTAACACTGTTTTTGCTTCATTCCTGTAGTACTTCTTTTCTTTCTAACACAATCAAGTTCAAATCCTTTTCATGTATGTGTTGTACTGCTAAGTCACAGTATGTTCGGCTCTTGGAATCCTTTTCAAATTAGCTCCTCTCCTTGCACCTTTAATCAATTACGGTGTTATTCTGTAAATTCTTCCAATTTCTCTGCAAACCTTTGTCTCTCAGGTACCATTAAGTTACTGTTGAGATAGTATTTTCAGGGATGCAGGAAGTTTTACAGGTAGTTCATTAAAACATTTTTTTTTAAAAAAATAGGCAAACCATTCTGTTTTATAACTGGATTTTTTATCGTTCACAGTATCTTTAAAAGCTCATCATGGGTGCGCCTATAAATGAAACAGTCAAGAGAAAGTTTAAAAAAACAAAACAAAAACCCTCCATCTTGTTACAATGTTAACTATCTTACAAGAAGGTTAAGCCTGAGAACAGATAATAGAGAACAGAAAAAAATAGCTTAAAAAAATAAGTACTTGAAAAGAATTCAAATCATGAAGGTTATATTATTCTCGAGGAAAAAACAAATATTTTTATTTGCCAGTTAAATCAGGGGTCCCTAACTTCTGGGCCACGATTCAGTACTGGGCCTGTGGCCTGTTCAGAACCGGTGGGAGCGTATGTGTGCAGCTCCATTTGCGCAAGCAGGGTGCGTGCGTGCCCGCTGCTTGTGCAAATGGAGCTGCGCGTGCTCGCCTGCCACTCGCACAGGACCATCCCCTCTGCTGCCCCCACCACTCCACAAAGCCGGAAAGGTTGGGGAACGCTGACCTAAATGAGATGGGAAAGTGCCAGATGAGGCCATTTTATAACCAAACCTTTCCCTTGGTGGATACAGCAATTGAAGACCTTAAAGTCCAGATTAGCAGCCAGCTCTTTGAACTGGAGCTAGAAACAGACTATAAACCAAAGAATCCAAGTTCAGCAACATCAGTCTGGAGCGGGGAGGGGGGGCTTGTCCTGTGATCTTGTAGCTGTATTCCGCTAAGAGATAATCCTGGGCCAGGTTCAGGTATGACGATAGTGCAAAGAAGAGATCTAGTCACCTCCGAGGCACTCTACTTTTGGCTCAGGGAGAATCCACCAGTGAAAGAGCTTCTGATCAAGTTACGATCTATGCTGCCTCTTCCCAGGGCAACAAATTATGATGGATCCCCAAACCAGACTATGCAGCAGCCATGGTTTTGCAGTCCTGGGATAGTATAAGGCTAACTGAAGACAGCATTAATTCTTGCTTTAAGATTCCACAGTGATTTTCCATTTTCCTAGCTCAAGTTGCAGAAAAGAAGAGAGCGGTGTGCGACAGAAGGATTTTTTCCCGAGCTCTTCTCACCTCCTTTTCTCTCACCATGTTGCACATGGACTTAAGATGGTAACTCCTGACAACCACACAGGCCATTCTGTAGCATGAGCAGAGTATGTGTGTGGAGAGGAAGTGGTTTTTGAGGGGTAGCACTGAGAAGTCTTACACTTTCCTACTACGGCACTGACCTCTCTGCAAAGCTCCCTTCAAGCAGCAATGAGGCTTTATAATAGGCTGCTCTGATCTCAGCGGAGGCTAATTTAAAGCCTCATTGCACACAGGGAGATGAGGTTGCTTTAAATGAGCTTTTTATTATACTTTAAAAAAAAAAAAAACTCACTCAAGAAAATTCCAATGAGGGTATGCTACTTATGTATAGGATATAACCTACATCCAAAATTTATTTCCATTTTCAAGGAACAAGATTTTATTCCTGGGAAGAAATTTCTCACGTAGCAGAAATGGAAAACTCTGCTTAAGACACAAATTATAGACAGGCCAAGAAGGGATGTTCCTTACTTTGGGCTTTAAGTCCATCTGCTTTGTAAATTGAAGATTCCACCTGATGAAAAGTATCTGGTGTCTTAGCTTTTCATTTTGTGATCTTAAAATGTAGTATAACAGCTGAGGGATTTTTGGGGATACTTCATTCAGCTCCAGGCTTTCCATTGTTGTCGAGTAATTAAAAGGCGAGTCTCCAGCCAACAATCTGTTCTCACTGCCACATGATATAGTCTAATTATTCAAGAAGAGAGCATCTAAGCTGGTTACTTTCTCTAATTTTTTATTTTATTTTTAAACATAAAACCAGATGATTAGAGGCGCTCCGATAATTCCAGAAATGTTATTGCCTGCAGTTGGCATTCAATTCCAAAGCACTGGGATATAGTTATTTACAAAGCATTAGCTTAATAAATATTGAGTTCTTCTTTCTTCTTCTGCAAGAATATTGAATGACCTTTGGAAAAAATAAGCATTTGCTCTTCCAACATGTCTCAGCTGCTTAGAGCTCTCTTAAAATAGTCTGATGCAATCCATGTAAACAGGATTCTTAAGACATTTTAAAGCAGAGATATGAAATGTACAAACTGTGGATCAGAACAGGTCATAAGGGAGCCCACGATGGCTGCAACATACATTCTGCCTGACATGTGATAGATACCTCGGTGTGGATACCACTCACCTTCACGTCTCCCTTCTGCAAACACTTCCCACACTGATTTTTCCTCTGAGAATTTTCCATAAATGTTTTGGGAAAAATTCTAGAACACGGAAAGCTACTGCAGATCTGTTTGGGCTTCATAATTTCCCAAAGGCATTCAAAATGGCCGAAAACACTTTTTAGTGACTTCGGTGAAAGATGGCTAATGGCGGATAAATCGCCATTCCAGACAGCTTGCCACCTTATACTGATCTCATTGAACAATCCCTAGGCGCCTCCCATTTGAACGCAGAGCAGTCTCAAGGACATCAGTATAGGGCTGTTGGGAAACCTGACCTCATAAGGAGGCAAATTTTCAAATAACTCAGCAGGAGGATTCTTCAGACTTTGAGAATGATTCAGAAGAAGTCAATCTGGCCTCACATGACCATAACTTCTCTCGGATTCTTTGGGCTTCTATGTGAAGTTGCTACAGCTTTAAGGCCTGTGTTCCTTTAACAAACAAATTTCGAATAGCAGTAGTCAGTTGGAAAACACTGAGCTAGAGCATCCCTAAGGATTCCAGGTTATCCCCACTGCTACTTAATATATACCGGTAGCTAAACTGCTGGGAGAGAGTGACTGGTGTTTTGAAGAGCAGCATCACCAAATATAGCAATAGCACTTAGATTTATATACTACTTCACAGTCCTTTGCAGCCGTCTCTAAGCGGTTGGCCTCCAAGAATCTGGGTCCTCATTTTACCGACCTCGGAAGGATGGAAAGCTGAGTCAACCTTGAGCGTGGTGAGATTTGAACTGCCAAATTGCAGGCAGCCGACAGTCAGCAGAAGTAGCCTGCAGTACTGCATTCTAACCACTGCGCTACCATGGCTCTTATGCTGATGAATGCAACTCTACCTCTCTTTCCCCATTTAAATCCAAGGAAATGATTCAAGTTCTAAGTCACCACTTTATGTTGTCAATAGGGTAATGACTAATGAGGGTAAATAAATTAAAGCTTAATCCAAACAAAACTCAGGTTCTTAAAGGCAAATTGAGACTAGAAATTAAAAGCTCAGCTCGATAGAAAGACATCCTTTAAACTCTGTGGGTATTCCTTGGCCATAATGACCTCTGGTTGGTTGGATTTGGCAGGATGTAAATGCTGAAATAAGTAAATGAATATTTGCCCAGGTTCGTGACTGTGTACAATTCTAGAGATGCCAGGTTTGATCTATGCATTAGTTATAATTTGTTTGGACTATTTGAATGTGTTCTATATCAGGTTGACTTTGAAAAATATTTAGAAACTTCAGCTACTTCTGAATGTTGCACCCCAAAAATAGGCCAGTTCCAGTTAAATGAGGCGTGTTACAGACCCAGTTTTTGAACACAATGCAATGTACTGCTTTGAACACACAAATTCCTGTGTGACTAAGAGACAGGCTATCTTCTCATTTGAATCTGCTCAGGTTTTAGGATCTATGGGTAAGGTATTTTAGTCTGCAAGACATGATTAGGGGGAATAAAAAATGACAATAAGGCAATATCTTCTCATAGATTGCTTGCAGCCTCTGAAACTCCCTGTAAAAGGAGATCAAATGAACATCGTTTCCATTGTTCTTTTATCAGCAGGCAAATAAATAGTTGATGAGACAAACATTGGGAATCTGAGGCAATTTTCTGTTGAAATCATTTAAATGTACAAATGCCAGTACTACTGATATATTTGTGATTATTCTTAAATGATGGCTTTTAATATTTTAATTAAAATGTTCTACTTTACTTGTGGCCTATTCTTAGCCATTTTCAGGGTTAATTCTGATGTCAATCCCATCTGAAAGAGCTGTTCTGACCATCGAGTCTAATCGTTTGCTGAATGCCAAAATCCAAATTAATGGATTTTGACAGGTGGTTGTCTTAGCTTCTGCTCACACCTTTCTAGTGAAAATGATCCCATCACCTCCCTGGGAAATTGGTCCCACTGCCAACTACTCCTACTACAGTAAGAAAGGTAATTTCTTCCCCCCCCCCCAAAACCACTGAATTGGAATCTGCCCTCCTATAACTTAATCTGTTAGTCTGTGTCCTGCACTCTGAGATAATAAAGAAGAAGTTTTAATCTTCTGTTTGACATCCTTCAGGTATTTCAAGAAGATAGTCATATCATCACCCCGCTATCCTTTAGTCTACCAAAACTAAATATAGCCAGCTCCGCCCATCTCTCTCTTCATACGACTTAAGTGTCTAGTCAGTGTAAAAACTTGCATGATATTTCCTGACCATGGGAAGTGCCATTTATATATCAACAGCTATTTTTAAACACACATTTTCAAGGCTATTGAGCTTGACTTTCTATACTTTGCCCCCAGTGCAATCTCTTCCTGAGTTCAAGAACCTAAAGATGCCATTATGAAAATTTAAAAGAAGGATTTTTATGAAAGCACCCTAGGAAAGAACATCTTCTATGTTAGAAGATAGCACCTATGTGACTATCTTCAGATACAGGTAGTGCTTGGCTTACAAGCAAAATTGCGACTGGAATCTTGGTTGCTGAGTGAAGCAGTTGTTAAGCGACAGAAGCCTTACGATTGATTTGTTCAATGATTCGACTCCGGTTGCAGCTGTTAAAACAATCTCTGAGGTTGTTAAGTGAATGGAGTGAGAAAGCTGCATGCTGAAGGATTTTAGCTTCCCTCTACGCACGGAAGGGAACTCCTCCAAAATCCTGGGTGGAGCTCTGGTTCTGAAGCCCTTGGGAGTAATTCCCTTCCCTTGTCTGTACGGAGGGGAACTCCTCTAAAGGCTCCTCTAAAGGGCTGAAGAAATGGATCAGGCTTCCGAGTCAAACCTTCCGGATCTGAGCTCCATTTCTGTGTACGGGGCTGGGCTGGGGGAGTGGGGGAAGCCCCTCCCACAAGGACTGCAGAAATGAAGCTCAGATCTTTTGTGATCCGCAGTCTGGAGAAGAGAATGCCTCTGCTAGGTTACAGAAATAGAGTTTGGATCTCCGCGATCCAAGCTCCGTTTCCATAGCCTGGCAGGGATGTTCAGCTCCATTTGGCAGGCAGCTCTTTCAGCCAGCCCCACTGACTTTCTGGGAAGCCAGCGGAGAAGATTGCAAATGGCAATCACACGCTCATGGGGCTCTTGGCAGCACGTCGTTAAGTGTGAACAGATTGCCAAGCATCCAAAATGTAGATGTGTGAACACAAGGGGAGGGGGAGGCGCAATGTTTAACCACGGTCGGAAGTGCTTTACAGGCCATAAACCCCTCTTTCTGAGGCCACCCTAACTTTGAACAGCCATTAAACAACCAGTCATAAGTCAAGGACTACCTGTAATATAGGATACAGCAACTGAGGGACAAAACAAGTTATGGCAGTCATCTTGAAAACTGATTTATCCATACCACATGACAGGAACTAGTCATCAATATCTGAACAATAATTTAATTGCAACCTTATTCACAGAAACATACACAAACATTTAAAATAAGAAATGAGAAACTCTCAGGCAAAACAAATCGGAATATCATAATAAATAAAAAAGGCACGTCGGAAGAGAAGTATGATGAGAAGAAAATGCAGGCCGGTGACAAAAAAATTATCTGAACAGCATGAATGAGAAGAAAAAGCAACAGTAGCAATGGCAAAGGGGGAAAAAAAATGAAACCACCTCTTACAACTTAAGTGTGAATTTTAACCAGCAGAGAAGAGAAGAAAAACAGCAGTACAAAATGAATAATGTTTTCTGTGCAATATCTTTTGGCCTCAGTGTACTACTATTCCAAGTATTTGATTCAGAAGATGCTACTGATGCTGAATGGTCCACGGACAGAGGTGGATTGATACCGGTTGTTAAGATTAGGCACAGTTTGGCAAACTGGCAAATCCCACCACTGGCTGGCCCTGCCCTGCCCATTTTTTGGGCTGTTTTCAGGCTGTTTGGGGGGCCATTTTTCAGGTCATTTTCTGGGCCAAAAACAGCCTGAAAAATGGCCTGAAAACGCCCCCAAAACGCCCTGGTTTGGGGCCCCAAAAAACAGCCTGAAAACAGCCCAAAAACAGGCAGGGGAGGGGCCAGCCAGTGGTGGGATTCGCCCCAACCGGCTGAATCCTACCTCTTCCTTTGAGGCGAGT
This sequence comes from Oxyrhabdium leporinum, assembly GCA_032468155.1. Lineage (NCBI taxonomy): Eukaryota > Metazoa > Chordata > Lepidosauria > Squamata > Cyclocoridae > Oxyrhabdium > Oxyrhabdium leporinum. The sequence goes on along the minus strand of JANHFL010004652.1, from coordinate 55,507 downwards.
GGCCGGGAAGTATGGCTGGGTGTGAGGACTGACATCACCCACCCAGTCAAATGACCAATTGGCTACGCCCACCCAGCCAGAGAACCGGTTGCTAAAAAATTTGCAGCCCACCACAGTCTACGGAGCAAAATAAATAAACTAATCAGAATTATAAACCGTGATTTCTTGACGACAAGCAGGAGTGAGCTGCATTGCCAATGGAGTCCAAGGATATACAAAAGCTTCATCCCAGGTTATGAACTTCTGCTTTTATCTTTCCAGAAATTTGATAGGATTTACATTCAATTTACCATCTTATCACAGCATGTAAAGCAAGGTTCGTAGATTATAACCAAGCCCTGCTTATTTTTTTTTAACGCAGGTCAGCTTCAAAATATGAAGTGTGAATATAGGTTAATAAAGCTGAGATTAATTATTAGTGGAAACAAAAGCAAGAACTAGTCTCCTTTAGGCCATTCAGGAGAGAGTAGTACACAAGATTGAAATTTGTTTCACATTACTACTAAGGCAGGAGAACACTACTAGTTCAGTAGAACTGGGCTCTTTCTGTGAATATTGTTGACTGCAAAATTAACCATGTACTGAAATCTTGCCTCATGCAGGGCACTCTTTATTCTAGGTCCATCCTGTTTCCATTTTTTATCCAGCTTTCTGACCTGCTGCCCTTTGCACTGAGCATAATTTAATGTCTTTCAGTATTCCTTTGGCAGTACAACAGCTTCTGAAATGTGCCGGACTATTTTAGATTGCTAGTGATTTCAAATGTACTTCCTGTATACTTTCCATATTATAATAGTGCCCAGAATATTTTGAATGATGGGATGACCTTCTTAGTCATCTGAGTATTTTAATTAGCCTACATCTCATAAGATTTTGCTGATCTCCACTCTAAGAAAGTTTGGGAGGCTATAAAACCAGTTTTGGTTGCAATGGATACCATAGTATTTATGGGGATTATTTGATTAAATCCTGGAGTTAAAAAAAAAAGTTAAGAGATTTTGGGCAAAATGTATATGTTTGTTCAGCAAAACTAGATAATTACTCCCCACCTTGTCCAGAGTTATATCTTATTTAAAAACACTGACATAAATCCAAACATATAAATACCCAGTAATATCTTTGGAATAATTTCATAGTTATTCCAGATTTTCCACTATTCTGGACTCTATTAAATTATTGTACCAAATGAATCAACCTCTCTTCCTTCTAGTCTGAGGGTTTAATTTAACAATATTTTTATTCTTGAACTCCTGAAACCCATAAGCAGAAACTAAGCCCCATTGGGAGGGGTGACTTATTGCAAAGTCTTTTTGTAAGAAGTAGTGTGCTTATTAAATAGGCAACCAATTTTGAAACTGTCTTATAAAATATATTTGTTTATGCGAGTGAAATAAGAATGGTTGAACACTGTAACCCATAGGGTGAAGCTATGGAATAAGGTATTTGCTTAGTTTGATTGTAATTCCAAAATACTATGATTCTACTTCATCATAGTTCTGTTAATATTTGCTAAATTCTGAAAAGCGTAATTTTGCCCTGATGAAACAACAAGGCATACAAACCGGTTATGTACATGGAACATGCCATAGAGGCATCTTATAAATGTCAGACGCAATAACAATATCACCTCGGCCACAACTTCATCGAGCTGAACTTATAGGAGAAGCAAATGAAGAGACTACTTGATCACTGAGTCAATTCTTATACCTTAGATCGATAATGTGTGAAGTTAGCTCACTATAAATCTTAATCGGCTAAGACAATTTTACGTACTGCTATTGTAATTCTTCTACCCAATGATAACATTTTACTATTAAGGGTTCTCAGAACCAGGACAGAATTTATAACCTTTTATCTGAATTTTTATCTCAATTAAGATCAACTGCTAGTAAAGTAACTATCCGGAGAAAGTTGCCCCAATAAATATTTACTGACATTTGCACAGCCAGCACTGATCTAGCGTAGCTCCTCTCAGTATACCAGGTTGATAAGCCAGTTATGTAATCAGCATGCAATGCTCAGTATTTTCTTATTCTTTTGTGAAGAATTATTCTTTTTAAAAAAAAAACACCCTGCCTTCCATTTTGGGAGGCATACCTCACCCAATACTAATCCTTCTATCTATTTTTTGTGTTGTTCTGGTAACAAATATGAGTCTTTTAATTTTAATCAGATAGAGCAATCATATGACGAAACGAAATACTTTTTACACACATTTGCATTTTTCTTTGCTTTCTTAGCAACCTTTAGATTTGAAAAGGAAGCCAGTAGCATTTGATGTAAAAGTGCTTTATTGAAAAATAAAAGGAAGAGCAGGAATCTCATAAAGTCTGCTATGTCCTTACCTGTGCTCTGACTGAGGGATCTTTTTTAATCCACTTTATCACTGTTTCGTAAACCAGTTCTTCCGTTTTTGTGTTTAGGCTGTCATTTGACATATAGGAAATGACGTCATCCTTTGAGATATTAAGAATCTCCTCTTGATTTGCCACTTCCGGGAAAATCTGCAGGGCGTAGGCCTTCGCCATATTGTATAGCTCGCTGCACTGCATTGCTTCAGCCATGGCTAATATCCCTAAGCAATTGCTAGCAGTCAACTGTTTTTCTAAAAAGAACATAAGAAACAAAAGGTATATAGGACAGCTCTTTCATTTTCTTGACCAATATTATTACATGCCAAAGGTCAGAAGTGGGTACCACGACGATGGCTTTTATTCATGGTACATGTAGTCTGTCTGTCATTTCTTGGTTCTGATTGTCATAAATAGTAACAGCACTTAAGACTTATATACCGCTTCACAGCACTCTCGAAGCAGTTAACAGAGTCAGTATATTGCCCCCAACAATCTTTGTCCTCATTTTACCCGCCTTGAAAGGATGGAAGGCTGAGTCAACCTTGAGCCGGTGAGGATCGAATTCCTGGCAGTGAGCTGAATTAGCCTGCAATACTGCATTCTAAGCACTGCGCCACCATGGCTCATGACATTTGAATGCCATCTGGAATCTCAAAGGCTGATTAGAGATGAAGGATTTGGCCTCAGATATTAAAAACACAGTAAGATAAGCACCAATCTCTAACACATGTGCATAATAAGGGTAATTATATAAATACAAAATGAGCCCAGCGTATCTTAAATATTAACCTTATTAAGAGGGAACATGAACAGCCAAGAGTAGGGGTGATGCTAAGGGCTGTGTAAACGTGGCAGTTCCGTGAGATCATTAAAGGGTACAGAAGCTAGCAATAAGATACAGGGTTCAACATCCTGAGAATCTTAGATTTCATTTAAAACCCCCCACAGTTTTTAACATTTATTATTATTATGGTCCCAGAAACCAGAGAAGCAGTTAAGGATACTGCTTCCTCCACCTACCCACCTCACACTGTAGCAGTGATTTTGTAGTTGCTTCCCAATTAAAACTCAAGGATTTGGGATTAAACAATTCTTGAAATTAATTGCATAAATAATTGTAAGTCCTCAGAAAAAGATTAAAATAAGTAAATCCTCAAGAAAGAAACCTTAAAAAAAAGATTAAAATAAATAAATGCTTAGTAAAAGATCCTTCAGGAGCCTTAAGAATGTCATCCCAGAGAAAAAAAAATGAAAGTAAAGACATTTCAAACGGAAGAGAAAATAATCTGAATCCCATATTGATCAGGGTAAAGAAAGATCTACTTTTACTTGGAAAAAATATCCTACTTGGCGGGTGGGGGGGAATCTCTTATGAGAAAGGCAGATTTTTCAGTGGAAAATCAAAAGTATCTATTTTTACATCAAGGATCTATCTTTATTTATGTAGTCCCTTGGATCAATAACATGCAGTTTCCTGTAATTTAAGGTAAAATGTGCCCTCGAAACTACTTGGTAGGAGACTAACCAAGTGTGTCCAAGGGGATTAAATGGTAGACAGCTGCAACTATCTTCTCCAGAAAGCTTGGTCCTTTCTAAAATGGAAGCCAATTGGACAAAGTTGTCTAAGGATATCACAGCCACAAAATCTGAATAAATGAATAACTGTGTTTTTGTACAATGTATTGAGGTTTTGAACTGGTCTCGCTCGACATGCGTACTACTAAAATTCTCCTGTTGGTTGTAACCTTCAACTAATCCAAATGGTGCATCATAGCACCAACATTTTGGAATCAAGGCACCTCACATTTGCCAACTTAAAGAACAGGTACGTCTGTGACCTTTTACTCCTCTGAAAATGAAATTTAAAGGATCTTCATAACAGTTGTATTGCCAAATTTGTGGCTGCTGCAGCACTGCCTTATTGCTATGGCCAGCTCTAGTCATGATTTCTGATCCTCCCTGCCAGCTTCTCACAAGCAAAGTCAACAGAGAAGGAAGTCAGAAACCAATCCCACTTTTGTTTGTTTTTTTGCCTGGCTGTGGTCATCCTGTTGATCTGTTTAGGTAAGTAAATACCTCTCAAAACCGTGACTCAACAGGTCATGGGGTTGTCTAGTTTGTCTCTAATGCTCTCATATTAGCAAAATAAGTTCCACTTAGAAAGTGCTTTCTGTGCACATAGCACTGGCAAAGATTTTTTGGATGGTAATTCAGGCATAATATTTAAAAAGTAACTTACTAGTAGTCTTCATGTTTGCTAATGATTTTTAAGGGTTACAATTATTTTGAAATCTATATCACTCTTATAATAACAAGACTCAGTTCTCTTGAATAATTCTTACTATCGAAGGATCAAGGGGAGATATAATGCTTCCAATTTCTGAGGCATTGGCTTTAACTTACTCTTAAGTTTCTTTTGTTTTACTGCTTCTTTAACCTGTGCTTCTTTAACCTGTCTGCTTAGTAATGATTAAGCTTTATATCAGCATTGTTAATTTTTGATTAACGATAGTCCAGGTATAGATTTTAAAAGCATCCCATCACCCAGGATTTAAAATTAAGAGGTTGTTTAAATGGAATTGTTTTAGTCAAATGTTAGTGCCAATGTTAGTGCCAATATAATGCTTCATCACGTTCAGACAGGTGGAAGGAATACATATAGGCAGGTTGAGACTTCATCGCTCCCTAACAATCTGCTAACCATGATTAAGGTATCTCACAAACCACATCTTCACTAATCCAAAGATATGCAAATGAAAGGGAGCTTCACGCACAGTGCCAAGTCAGGATTTGGGCATGGCTTAACATCATGAGCTAATCCAGCTCTAAAGATTTGTTAAGCATGGCTTATAACATATGGCACCATGCAAATCCATCCAACTATGCTTTATTCAGAACATTTTGATAAAAAATGTGGCTTAACATGATATGAAAACTCAAGATTCTCCAGTTTGAATGGCTGACAAGCAGAGGTATAATTGCAGCTGTGTTAGTCCACAAGCAGCCGTATAATTTCATCATTCCTTTTTCCTTCTTCACCAATGAAGACAGTAGATAGAATTATAAATTCTGCTACATTCATTGATTCTTATTCAGATCATGTTCTTTCTTAACTGGTCAAAACCTTGAGGTGCTATATTCAGCCGTACTAATATTGCAAGTTTCCATGGGAAAGCACTGTATTTAGAAACCATATTACATTTCCCCCTGTGTATCTGTTTATTTTATTTCCAAAATAATAATAATAAAAACACATTAAAAATCACCCACAAGACAGCAAGAACCGCTCTAAATATTCTCTTCAATCTTTAGGTTACTTAAAGCCATCTAAAAGAAAATGGAAGAGGAGAGGAAAAGGAATACAAATTCAAGTAGAAAATTAATCCCTAAGCCAATTTGCCTCTGTAACATAGTGAGAAGACCTAACTAGTTTTTCCATTAGTGTCTCTCAGAAGAACACTGGAAATAGGACTTTAAAATGATGCAATGCTTATGATAAAATGAAAAATGAGTCCAGCTAAAATGCTTTTCTCTAAACTTTTCATAGAGCAAATATTCTACGACCTGTTTCTGCAACTCAATCCAGCAAGGGCTATAAATCAAAACAAGCAATTATATTTTATGAATTCTCCAAATGAGAATGCAAGCCTCTAAGTTCCTCATATATAATGAAACTTGCAGCCAAGTCTCCCAATTGCATAACTATAACACAGTTCACTGAATTCAAATATTAAGTATTGGAAAAGGAAAGTTTCACATTGATTTAGTGGAAATAAATATATTGTGTTATAATAGCTGAATCTTTAGAGATAATGTGTACAGATATATTTGTGGGCTATTATAAAATCTATACAATCTATTAAAACATGCTGGAGCACAGTTATTAAATCTGCACTAGGGCGGCAAATACCATGAGATATCTATCTTTAAACTCTATGAATAAAATCTGGACCAAGCAAATGCAGTGAAATCAGAAAGCACAAATGCCTTAAGCCCCATTTGGGCATTAGTGAACCCAGAATGCTCATCTCATGTAATGATGTTGGTGGGGCAGAATTGGGAAATGATTCAAGCTCCCTAAAAGAAGAGCAAGGTTTCTTGCCTTTGCCATAACCTTGGGGTTGTGAGCATAAATAGCAAGTAAATAGGGAAAGGATGTTGGATTTTATTTTGCTTGTAGCACTGTCCCCAAAAGTTCAAGTGGGTGAGGTGAGGAATCCCAGTTTCAAAGCGCTTTTTAATTCCACAGTTATTCTGAATTAAGATTAAAAGTTCACCGGAATACACGAATGATTTCCTCTCCGTTCCATTTGAAGGCATTTCTAAGGGCAATTCTAGGGCTCTATGCCTCTTGGATAGTTACAGAATGTAAAATGCTATAGTCCACGTATAATCCTAGAGGAGCTGAAAGGCAAAACAGAAGGAAATGGCATCAACACTTACCTAGAAAAGAGACACAGACTTTGCAGAATGTATGAAACTGGAATTTGCTGGCAGCCTCGAGAAGGATTTTGGCGTTGGCAGAATCTATTACTAAGGAACCTGTATAAACAAATTCCAGAAGCAGTTCCAGTACATCTGCTGTGAGATTTGATAATTCCAGCTCCAGCTTCTCGCTGCTTCGGCTACTGTCCCGGGGTGACCTAGCAACAGCAGACAACGAAATTCTTACAGGACATTAACTTTCCCCCAAAGGTTGTCACTTACTGATGCCCAGAAAAATCACATTATAAATTCACTGACATAGACTCTTCTTGTTTTTGTTTAAGAATAAAAAAAATACTGTATCTTAAAGAACAGATGAACTTAAAAGGGTTTTTATTACTGGATCTGAAAGAGAAAAATCTGCACACCCAAAAAAAAATAAAAATAAATCAGTTTATTGCTACTCTGCATATTCATGCAAAAAAATCGCAAACCAACGAAATGAACAAAAATTAAGAACAAAATCAGCCAACATTAATGAAAATATGGAATAGGATTAAATTTCAAAGGGAAGCAATACATTTTTATGTTTGCAGTTCGCATCTCTCCATCATTGAATAACAAAACCAAGCAGGAGGAAAAATAAACCCTGCTTTGTAAATGAACATCTTATCTCTTTTTTTTTTGTCCCCAGGAGCCGCATCCTTCATAAAATACATGGAATTATATCTCCAAATAGAAAGTAAATGGCAAAATGGAGCTTAAAAATTCTTCGTATTCTCAAGGCTGCAGGCAATTTGAAAACAATCTGCATATTTGGTATGGACACATTGGTTGACCCTAAAAATATATTGTTCCCTTTAAGGCGCTTAAAAAAAAAAATAGAGGAAGGAAGGAGACCCCTCATGGTATTGCTTTGAAAACTAAATACAAGACGAGATAGACAGACAAAATGGTTAGAGCAAAGGAGGGACGGGGGTGGAACAACGACCAGCTCTGCCACAGCCAGCCAGCAGCCATCCTCTCGAAGTCTCATGACTGTGGCCTACCGCTTTTTCCTGCGTAAAGTGCTAGACAATTGGGTGATCAAAATAGCGCCTGCATTTCAAGTGTGCATTAGTGCTTGTGAACTTGTCAGACAAAAAATAGATACACGGGGAGGGTGGTGGGGTGTTGGGGAGGGAAGGGCCCAGTTCCTAATGGCTGGCACATGGACATAGCTGCTGCAAAATGCTAAAGTTGGGTTATACCTGAAAGACAAAACAAAACAAAAAGCATTTGGTAATATCGAGAAAAGGGGAGGAAAGTCTGTTAGCATAGGAAAGCAAACGCCTTTTAATTGGTTAGCGCCATCAGCACCTTCTCCCAGAAACCTTAATTGGTTTTAATGTGGGTTCAAGTCCGGGTACTCTGCCATTGAAACCTGTGTCGGAATTAACGCCAACATTTGTATCAGCTTTCAGCAGCTCTCAAGTCCCCCAATGATTACAACATTTATTTATTTTGTTATCCCACCTTTATTATTTTTATAAATAACTCAAGACAGCGAACAAACCTAATATTCCTTCCTCCTCCTATTTTCTCCCACAACAACCCTGTGAGGTGAATTGGTCTGAGAGAATGACTGGCCCAAAGTCACCCAGCTGGCTTCCATGCCTAAGGCCGGACTAGAGCTTGCAGTCGGTTGGTGTTTGGCCTGGTGCCTTAACCACTAGATCTAGCACATTACTATGATCCCTATTTAAGACAACTCTGCTCGGATGCTACCAACAGTTTTAATACCTCAACTTGAGAATATAGTGTTTACCCCTGATTTACAAATATGGTTGCATTTTACCTGGGTAAAAACTTACAAATTTTCCTATGAAATACTGTAAGTTTTATACAGAAAACAAAATAGAGAATGGTATACTTGGGCACTGCATTTAGTTCACAACTGGCTTAAATTACTCAATTATTTTGTTGCTTCAGTTTGTGCGAAAGTCCTTTCATCTCCCTATGTGCCTTTTTCTCACTGGTACCACATTGTTATTGATGAGGATGTGCTTACTCATTCCATCCTCCATTGCATCTATGCTGATGAAAACAGCAACAAGTACAATAGCTAGTAGTTAAATCTGTTAAGGCAAGGCAGCATTTTTTCTACTTGCTTAACGGGAAAATCATAGATGGGAAAAAACTCACTTTTTGCAAAAGTCAGAGAAAATGCAAGGTAGAATGTGAATCTGGGTGAGAGTATTTCTGCCCATTCTTTTGACACAAGTTGCTAACATTTATTTATGTTAATTGTATCAATAGTTCTGCAAGTGATTAATCATAGTCAGTTCTCCTTGGAAACAAAGGAAGGTAAATGCATCCAGAAACCTGTGAATAGCTTTAACCACTATTAGAATTGTATTTTATTTTTTTAAAAGCCAATATTTGAGACAACTCCAGATTGTTATTTCCCTCTGGAATAATTTTGTGATGATGTCTTCTCTTCATAATATACCAAGCAATAAATGGCTGTTCCAATTGATTAAGCACCAAAACAAAGCTAAGGTGTTTAATCAATCACAAAAGCTGCTCATGGAGAGCATAATACCCAGCAGAGATTTATTGATCTAACATGACTTGCCAGAAATGGAAAAGAAAATTATATCCTTTTCTTCTTCTGGTGACAGCTTAATATTGGCAAGATGAGGTAACAGAGCTGCTGTGTGGCACACAGATCAGGGTATATTGCATGACAAAAAAGTTCTTGACCCTATCAACAAAACAAATTACATTAAAACAAATACATTAAAAAAGCAAGCAAACACACAGAGAACAAATATGGCTTCCATGAAGATGGACAGCCTTGAACAAAGTTAAACAAGAGGATAGATGGATTTCGATCATGGTTTCTATGAGATAAGCAAAAGGATAGAAACCCACCCAAACGGACTGAGTAGATTAACTTCTATAACTAGACAAACACCATCTCCCAATCTCACTAAAATGTATCAATAAAGGAGGGTATTTGTAGAAATGAGGGGGACCTTGGTGTTCTCTGAGCTTGGTTGTTTTCTTGGAAGATGTTTCAGTACCCAAACTAGCTAATACTATCAGTGCTCACTCAACAATTTCAGCAGTGATTATGTTACCTAATTTGAGTAATGAAACATCTGTGACAAAACAACCAAGCTCAGAATTGCTGGACAGCTCAGGAAGCTCTGAATCCCATTTTTGGGTGAATTGAGGCAAATATACACATTTTCATGATCTGTATTGCATTTCATTGTTGTAAGATCTTCCAACAGTTCCCTAACTTACTTTAGTGCATATAATGGGTAGCAATCTGTCCCTATAAAAAAGGGATCTCCAAACTCAGCAACTTTAAAACCTGTGGATTTCAATGCCCAGCTGGCTGGGGAATTCTGGGATGTCTTAAAGTTGCCGAGTTTGGAGACCCCTGTTATAAAACAAGAATGTGCAATGTATTTTGGACTGAAGTCTGCACCTGAGTAGCATACCAAGACCCATGTTGCCTACAGTAGGAACTGACCAAGGCAGGACACCTTTATGAGGCCAGGGAAGAAAACAAACATATAACATTCTTTCATTTTATTCAAATTAAATACAAGAGAAGAGATGTAGCTCAGGGTGGAATTGTGGAGTTTCCAATACCCTCAGAGAGCACCACTGATCCCACAATTAAATGCAGTTAATATAATTGCTCCCCATGTTCTTTAATGATGCTCTCCTTCTGCCAAATTAAAATTAAATTCTGGTGGGAAAGGGACTAGGATGAGTATAGCTGTCTTTCCTTGACTCTCTGTGATTGCTTGAGGCTGCAGCAGGAAAACACTGCTGAAATAACCAAAGGCTGCAGTTGCTGAGAATACAGGTAGTCCTCGACTTACAACAGTTCATTTACTGACCATTGGAAGTTACAACATCACTGAAAAAAAGTGATTTATGACCATTTTTCACATTTATGGCCACTGCACCAGCCCCATGATCACGTGATCAAAATTTAGATGCTTGGCAACTGACTCATATTTATGATGGTTGCAGTGTCCCAGGGGTGATATGATCGATCACATTTTGTGGCCTTCTGACAAGCAAAGTCAATGGGGAAACCAGATTCACTTAACAACTGTGTCACCAACTTAATACTGGTAGCTGCAGTGATTCACTTAACAAATGTGGCAAGAAAAGTCATAAAATGGGGCAAAACTCACTTAACAAATGTTTCACTTAGCAGCAGAAATTTTGGGCTCAATTGTGGTTGTAAATTGAGGAGTACCTGTAATCATATTTAAGGACAGGAAAGTTGCATTAGCAATTAAGTATTTCTATGGAAAGGAGTAGACTGGGTTATGCACTGTCAAAATTTAGGAGCATATACAGCAAATTGGAAAACCAAAGAAAGAGAGAAGGGAATTAAAACTTTTAGGTGGTGATATGATACTACACCTGAAATGCTATATGTAGTACAAAGTGTCAAAATGTGCATTTGTACAATTTTATGTATTACTGGAGGTTGGCTGGAATACATTTTAGAAATCAGTAAATACTTAAATTGTATGGTGTCTTAGTTTTTTTCCTTCTCCCTGAAAGTTTAAATAGAATGATGTCATTTATTGGCCCAGTAATCACTGTTCACATTATAAAGGTCAAACATTTCACACTGTGGCAGAAAATCAATAACTTCCCCCAACAATTCAAGAGGGGATTATTTTTTTTTGCTTCCAAAGAATAATGTCTAATAATTAATGATTTTTGTCCTTTTTTTTAATCAGCCTGGCATTGGAGAATGGATGCACTGAATAGTTAGTCAGGTCTTACAAAGATATTAGGAAGTCAGTCAGAACTGCACTCAAGGTATATCAGGGGCCAACCAATTTTCTCAAGTTAGCATTAAAGGAGGAAGTGAGCTTTTTAGTACCTAACTTTTATAAGGTTTATCAGTGAATTATTTCAGAATTAGGATATATGGAATCTATAAGGGCTACACCAGCAAGAATCATGCTCTTCTGTATTCCTGCTATTGAACATCATATAAAAATAATAGGGAGATATATCACCCCTCCCCATATGTATATAGGCATCATACTCCTTACTTATTAGACTTCTATTATTTAAAGACCTATAGGATTATGAAGCAAGTATTTGACCTTGGAGAATGCTATCAAGAGTTTTACACAGAATTATATCCATGTCTCCACACTCTGTCAAGTACTATTTTGCCTCTGAATTCAAGTGTTGCGTAGCTATATTTCCCACTTATTTTGTAGTGTAAACATGGGGTAATTAATGAACCTAATTTATGAAATTAAGGTTTTTTAAAAGTATTTTTTACATGATTTGAAGATGAAAGAAGAAAAATATTACAATCTAAGAAAGTATGTTTTCAAATAATCTTAATTTTTAAACTGCTTTTGTTATCTCATTCAGGCATACATTACTCATCCTTCATAACCACCACAAGTGGTCCTTTTCTACACACAGTGTGCAGATGTGCACACCTTCTCATCAAAACATTTCACTGAAATTGCTTAGTTAAGGCATTATTTTATGGTATTACGGTGTAAAGTTCCTTCAAACTCAAAGCTGCTTTCAGAAATTTTAGTTTATAGATGGGATTTGTACACAGCCTCCATCTACCCCCACAGGGCTAAGCTTCATAGATCTCATTACACCTGCTAACCATATTTATTTTGGTTGATTAACCATCTGATTGTATTTTGAAGGCTGGCAATATTCTTTTTTTCAAATTCACATTACATATGGAAAGCTATCTATACATATTATAGACAGCTGTCTGCTCTGTAGTTACTTGCCTGAGTTACATTAACAAGTCAAAACAAACTCAGGTTGTTCAAAAATGAAGCCATATGCCAGAAGAAGTGGTGTGACTACAGTAATGTGAGATTCATAATTCAGAACAATTGTTTCAGCTTTTTTCTATCTGAGAAACAGCATTCCCTACAGAGGACGTTTCAAAATTGTTAAAATTATTGTTTTGTGGCTAGCAAATTCTTTTGACTGAAAGTTCCATGAAGTTTTGTCTGTCTTGGAAATTATTAGCGGCAGTCCTGTTATCTATTAAAATCTGTTTACAGTGTGTGAGAACACTATATTAAATACCCCAGACGTGTTTTATTTCAAGTTGGCCAACTAACCAGCCCTGACTAGAATTAAGCAACGGTATCAATTTTAATAGGACTGAAATAGTAAAAATTATTCTGAAATTGGTTTGATTGGTCTGGCATTTACATCAGACAAGCTATATTCATAAAAAGCTGAGGATAATTAAAATAATATGGCTTGGATTATTTACTACTACTTTTTAAAGACAATAGTTCCAATTCTATGCCTCAGTAGTTGGCTTCAAACACTGTCAGAAGCCATTGTTTGTTTAGCTACAGTAAATGACTGTGGCTCACTGAAGACTTTTAAAAAGAGACTGGACAGCCACTTGTCTGGAAAGGTATAGGATCTCCTGCTTAAGCAGGGGGTTGGACTACCAGACCTCCAGTGTCCCTTCCAACTCTGTTATTCTGGCTAGGATTGTATAACATGCTAAGTCAGAATTAAGTAAGGACATAATGGTTCAGTGAACTGTGAAGGCTCAATCCGTCTCTTTTTAGTACCAAAGGACTCTACATTGTTTACTGTTGTGGAAAAATCAAACTCCTATCATTAAAAAAATTATCTCACACAAAAGTTAGTATCCACACAGCAATTTCACATATGTTTTCTATTTTGGGGCTGCCAAAGAGCCCATTTTTCACAACTACTAAAAATGTCTCTGCTTAACTCCTGGTGGAAATAAATCCCATAATTTAGAATTATAGCAAGTGAGCTAATCAGAAATGTTTTGGATGCCTACTAGGTATTTTCTGATTTTAGCACAAAACTCACCATCCAAGCTTTGATGGCATTCGCTATTACTTCCGAGTCAAAGGCCTCTGCATAAGACTCTTGCTAATTCCATTGCTTTCGCTGCGAGTGCCATTAACAGGTTCCATTTTGTTCCCGAAATATGCTGATGGGGGTTGTGATATACCTATTACAATTTTCTGTTATATTTATTCCATTACATGTTCTAGAAGAATATCTGCCCTTTCACTATTTATGACTGTTTTATAATAGTTTCAGAAACTTATCTTGTAAACTTTACACATTTTTTTAGTTATTTTCAATTCTGCAGATGGATGTATTTACTACCTCAGGATATGAGGATTTACCAGATCTATTTCAGCGTACTGGAAGGATGAATCCTTTGCCCTATGTTTACATTTGCTCAGTTTTGAGAAAATATCTTTCATTGGTGCAAATCCATGGATCTAACATTCTGCGTCAGTAAATTACTCACCACAGTCACTGTCATTCAGTGAAGCCAAATTTGGCTTGATGAGAAATGCTATGAGCTAAACTTAAGCAAATTTAATGCTATAGTTGCTGAGCAAGTATGCTGAACTACAGATCTGCTATTCGGTTATAACTTTTTGGTTGGGGAGGGGGAATACAATCTTAAAAGCACAGCTTAAAATAAGAGGCAAAAGAATGAGCCAGTTGTCCCTGGAACAAAATGTTCCTTAACAGGCTTGTCTTTCTTAGAAAACTTACTGAGTAGGCTTCCTTAGAATCTGTTTCTAGAGGAACAAAGACAATGGACCGAAGAATAACTGTTGGCCCAAATACATATGAAAGCATCACCAGAAGCCAGCCTGTCTACTATAATACATAATAGCTCAGTTGGTTACTGAATTAAACAAAAAATATACAACTAAAATGCTCCTGAAGCCTCAAGGACAGCCAAGGACAGAATACAAAACATAGCAGGAAAGAACAGTTGTCATTCTAGACATAAAGCATTTTCTCTGGCCTCTTTAAATCATATTTACTGCACAATACTAAAAGAAGGTAAAGAACACAGTTGTTTCTCTAACAATTAATTTTCACTCAAAAGTATCAAAGTATTTCCCGCTCTAAATTATGCAAAATTCCAGATACTGCAGTATAACTAAGTATTTGTTGAGTTCAGGCTGAATTTTATGAACATTTAATCATTCTTATATGCTGAGTAAGTTCCATGTGAAATAAGAATTTATCAAGTGTCTAATTTACTGAGATCAAACAACTCTCTAATATTTTTATCCGGTTTCTCCAACTAGACAGAATGGTTGAGCAAGCCAGGAAATCTGCATCTTGTTTAAGGATTTTGGATTGTTCAATTAAAATTTTATGTGAGAGCTTAATTCATGTAGTGTTGTTGTTAATTCATATACCATTGTTGTTGCTCTTCATGATCTGATAGATATTATTTCATAGGAGCACTTGTCAGAAGCTGTGTTTATGTCTTCATTGAATTAGATTACTCTGTTGCTTTTGCCATTATCTAATAGATGTTAAACCTCAAATGCCTCTGCCTCCTATGGATCTGTAGAACACATTAGCATTTTTTACAGAGTTCTGATTCCATGCATTATTGATATTAAGATTGCAAAATCTTGACCATCATCTTACTAACATGAGTTAAGTGCAACTATTCAGTACTTTGGAGTATTGTTCAGCACTGCCTTTTTAAGATAATATCAACTGATCTTTTTTCCATAATTACACAGAGTAATGTTTAACTGCAACATTTTGCAATCTTTTAAACAATGGTATAATAAACCACTAATTAAACATAGCTGTCTAAAGATCCCAGTGTTGGAATGTAGAAAAGCTTGCTATGAATTATCAATGTCTCCAGGTGGGGCTAGTTGCTAGACAAACCACAGGTGAGATTTAATGGATCTGACTGCATCTTAATATGATTTGTTTTTTCATCAGTGAAATAAGTAAATCCAGCTATTTTGCTGTAGTTTCTGACTTTGTATGTATACTTTCTATTCTTGAAATATGAGATAACCATGTCCTCCAGAGATGTTGAAAGAGTTGTTTCAAAGTCTTTCCCAAGTCATCTCCATATCATTACCTCTTCTGCACTTAGGGATTGTTCTAATTGATAAATAATCAGGGGGCTTTTAGGGAACAATTCATTATATCCAGATTAAAATAACTTGAAACCAGTGACAGATCCATTTGGTGATCTGTATCAGTTGTGTTTTAATACTCAATCTGGTGTTCTCTGACAGTAGCAGAGAAAAAATATATTTGGAGCTTAGACTCCAAAAAGCAACCCTACAAATCTTGATGGAATTCTGTTACTATTTTAAGGGTACAAAACTTAAGGAATTAAGTTCAGTGTTAAAAAATATTAAAAGACAATCTGGATTCTCATTTTGCCACAAAAGTCCAGTTTTGATTTTAAAAAGTGTTGGGAATAGTGTTAAGAACTGAAAGACTACCCTTAATAGTTTGAGATTGAACTTTCAAAAGGTGTAAATTGGGGTATGACCCAAATTGAAAAATATGTAGAAATTGCTAAGGATTTTTGCCTCAAAAAGCTTTAAAAAAATGAGCACAGCTTGAACAAAACAAAAAGCTTCAGTAAGTACACTAACACTATGTTGAATGCTTTGGGCTAGGAATTTCTCATGTTCTTTGCAGGACCCAGTAAAGTGGAAAATAACTTTGTTCTGTTCAGTCTTGACTATTATGGTTCAACAATGTTTTAAAGCTGTTTTTGCAAAAATCTCAATCTCAGATTGTTGCACCATCCACATAAAGTAACCCATTAGATGTTTGTCTGCTATTGTCTGCTCTTGCAGGCATATGAAACTCCTGGCAGTTAATTGACTATGTTGTTTAAAACGTGGGATGGAAATATTCCCTATAGAGATCATGATTTCCCTTTGACTTTTATCTAGGTCCCCAAACAGCCAGGACCAGAAGGGCGTGAGACTCAAGTAAATATATGGTTATTGGTTAAGTCATGAAATCACCTTGTGCACCACTGTAACACTGCAGCATGCCTCACTGCCTATTTATCCATAGCAAAAGCAAGCATAGTGATTAGTTTGACATTGCTTGGACAAGATTTGCAGTTCTGTTTTGACTGAATGGAAAACCCTAGGAGTAAGCACTAAACTTTCAAAGGACGCTGAGTGATCCACGGCTTTAATATTAATGAAATAGGTGTCTAATTAAGTTGGGATGAAATACATTTCAAGAATAGTCCTCTTGATTTTGAGATGCCAGATTCAGTTTACTCAACAGGTTAATGTGATCCTCTCTGACTCTTCAGAGTAAATATCTTGTATAAATCTTACAAATCTAGTAATTGTTGTCAGGAAGGTCAACCAATGAAAAAACTATATTTCATTCACTTTTTAAAGGGGTTGAATATTTAACAAATTAAAATAATACAATATCATCTCAGTGCACAGCACTGTTGCAAATATACTATTAAGCTTCTAGGAGAGCACGACAATTTTGCTACTGGTGGTAAAAGGAGCAAAACAACAATAAATAAACATTTAAATGCACTGTTTGATTCATGACATTTGCATTCTGTGTGCAGGTTCCTGATCTCTAAAGGGTCACAGCACATCTAATAAGTGAGAATTTCACAATTCATTAAAAAACAACAACAAATCTTAAAGTATGCATGCACTGTAGCACAAACAGCCCTTTAAATTGGAATCATGTTTTTTAATTATTACTGGCTCCAGATAAATTTTGCGGATACTCAGTTCTGACTGCAGTTAGGTTTAAAGTCTTATCTCCAATTGATATTTTCAGTCCTGCAGGCTCAGGGCAAGACCAATCACCTTCCGTGGAAGGAACTGACATATTTAGAAACTCAAGAATGTGTAGTCTGAGTTTTCCAGAGGTTTGGCAGCTGTAAAGCATCAAATCTAAAAGCCACCTGAAATGCTAAAGAAGAATACGTTCCACTGCTTAACAAATAGAGCATTCAGCAGAACTCTTATTCCAAACTAGCTAAAAGAACATGGGTCTATTTTTCCATAATACTATTTAAATGAGCTAGTTTGAAAAAAAAGAGAAGACATCACTAGCATTCTCTGGGGACCCACGCAGCTGTAAAAGGAAGAGTACACTTTGTCCTTTCCACCAAGCCATTGGACCATCTCTCAAATTTTATAACAGGATTAACAGAAGTTGCTGACATTCCTTTGGCTTTAATTCATAACTCAATACCATTTAAGCTAATGGCTCTTTTCTTTTTAAATAAGGTAGTGCAACCCTCTTTAATATTCTGTCTTCTGGAAGCGCTGGACTAATTTATACGCTGGCCGGAAACCACAGGAGTATGCACCTAAGGCCAGGACAATGGAAGTTAGAAAAAGGCAGCCATCTAAGCTAGCGGACTTTTAACGTCATGAAAAGGAGTACATTGTTAATTTGTCATTAGTATGCTTTTACTGCCAGGTAAGGGGAGAAGCATTTATGGGTTTTTCTGATTTGCTTCCAAAATAACTAGGATGACTTTGGAAACACTCCAAAATTCTGACAGCATTTGCTACCCCTCGCCTCAGATGGCCGAGTGTCTTGGTTAATTGTGTTTGTGTTCAATGGCTGTTAATTTCGCTGCTAATTTTGTTGTGTTCCAACAGGCATTTAGCAGATTTAGTATTTACTCAGTTTTAGACACTTTCACTAAAAGTGCAAATTGAAAACAAAAACTAGGACTTGGCTAAACAAGTACATAATTATTTCTAGCTTTGTTTTCCCAAGTGAACTGAATCTTAATAAAGGAGGCCTAAAGTATGGCTTCACGTGGTTTTGTAAAGAAAATCATTATAGGATGCAGCAACCTTCTGCGGAAATTAATAGGACTTATACACATTCAGTTTTGGAAGTCATCAGGAGTAATACATAAACTACTAATCTATTTGAATACACAGAATAAACTTAAACATCTGGGATATAATTAAAGAATTATCATTAACAGGACAGACCAAACACAAACAAACAAACTCAGTCATCCAGGTCATGGTTGTCCCAAAGGTGCTTTTCCAAGAGGCAAGTGGACTTTCTGGTTTTTTCCTTGAAGACGATTCGCTTCTCATCCAAGAATCTTCTTCAGCTTCTTGGATGAGAAGTGAAACATCTTCAAAGAAAACAACAACAAGAAAGTCCTGTTGTTTGTCTCTTGAAAAAGCACCTCTGGGATGACTAGATGGTGATATCACTGTTGCCCAGGGGACGCCCAGTTGGGGGCTCCTTTCATGTCCCCATTAAAACACATTGTTACTATTTTACTGTTGATTCATTTCAGCAAATTCTCTTGACCCACTTCTACCATGTCTGAACCCATATTAGGTTTTGCTTGTATTTTTTGGCTTGTGACGTAAAAGGTGTGAGCACTTTCACAAGATGCTGACACATCAATTCCAAAACAATCAAGTCCTGAGTTAGACTTGAAACTTCAATAAACTTCCCATGTAGAGGAGTAGAAAGTTCTTGTAAGTTTCAAAAGCAGCAAATTTAAAAAAAAACACACCATCAATATTTGGAACCTCAAATTAATTTCAAGTTATTTTCTACCAGTGCCTATAAAGGGAAATATTTCAATCCCAAGCTATAACTTATAGGGACTACAATAGCTAATAGCTAAATACACAAAGACATACATATATGTGTTGTATCTGTGTGTGCAGAGTTGTCTTATTGACCTACTTACAGATAAATTACACTTATTTATCTCTCTTATGATAAGAATACCTCTTATGCTATAAAACCATATTCAAAATGTAAACACCCCCACCCCCGCAAATCGGAAGAACTGTCTGGTATCTCTGTTCATACACAATGCAATGCCCAAAGTAATTGAAGGAGAAATGATACAGGAACATTCAAGTTATATATGCCTGAAAGGACGCAAATCACTCTGCCTGAAAGGAAGTAGAATGAAATCCCATCCAATTTCCAATTTTGTTCATATAAATTTAAACTACACATCTGAGAAGACTGCAGTGTTGAAAATTGGCTAAGAAATTTATTAAATATATGTTGTGCAGCAAACACAAGTTCCCAAAACTATAGTTTCAAAGGAGTCTTTCCCAACATTCTTCTCCAGAATTGCATTTCCTATGGAAACATATTGGTATTCAGCTGACATTTATTTGGGACACTGTGTTTGCTGATGTGACATAGAGTTCTAGCTCAAAATCAATGGCTGAAACAGCGCTAATGGCTGACCTTCTCATCCACCATAAGAATGATTTCCACCCATATGCTCCAACATATAATATTCCAGATTTGAAAGCCTGTGATAGGGGTCCTTTGCTAAAGACTGCAATTTGGAGCATATCTATGGGGAGCAAGTGATCTCTTCTCCCATCCATTCACTGCTTCATAATTCTAAAACATATCTTTCTGTATTTGCTCTACAAGTTAAAAAAAACTATTTGGGTATAATTATACACAACTGTGATACTTAGTTCTTCCTAACTAGAAGCCCCATTTTAACAGAGAACTCATGTTTATCCTTACTAAGCCATGTTGGTTTTCCATCTTTAGGTTTTACTCTGTTTGCATCTCTTGCTATTTGTATTTATATATATATTTATATATGAGAGAATGCAGGAGTCAGAGAAGTCTTATGAAGGTTTGAATGTGGACGTTTTAGTTCTAACTAGAGTAATGGAAAATACTATCTCTAATCATATGTATCCAGTCTCACTTATATATACACATATACCTGTCAGAAGACTTTATATAGTTCTAGTTCTGCTCTTTTAGCTACAAAGTCCCATGTTCATCCATCTTTAATTATAAAGAACTGTGAGAGCCTCTTCTTATTAACTTTATCTTCATTTTCATATAGAAACATATGAAAATGTTATTGTCCTGGAAGGATAATTTCTGGAAGATTAGTGTGAAACAAAGGGTGGGTACTAGGTACTAGGTGGATACAGCTATGTTATATACAGGGACAAGGTCAAGACTGTCCTAACATATTTGTGTTCAGGGGAGCTGGGGTTTTCTTAATAGGTTAAATGTGATTGATAGCAAATAATGTTAACCAACGCAAAGTGGCAGGCACTACATTATCAGGTCTTGGCAATAATAGGGAAGAATTTTGCAAGTTACAAAAAGAAGTCCCAGAAGTCCCAGAAGATGGATTCATTGAATTGCTTAATTAAAGCATTTCATCTCAACTTCTGTTAAATTGTTTAAAGGAGGCTCACAGAAGTTGAAGATGCTAAAATTGCAAGAAAAACGATTAGGAGGTTATTAGTGATTTGTCTTAAAGTATTCTACAATTATTACTGAATTCAGACCTGATACCATCCAGAAACAGATGGTATCTGACAACCTGACTAGCAAGGAAGAGACTTTGCAATTAAATCAGTGGTACTGCAAGACTAGTCAATTACAGAGTTTTTTTATCAATGGAGTCAAAGACTTTTCCTGCAGAATATATATATCTCATCTTGGCAAGCGGCATATCATGTAACCTTCACTAGTAAGTGATAATGAGTAGGCAGGAATACAGAGTCCAAGAGCAACTAAAGCTAGCTATAATTTGGTTTATGGAAGAGGGAAAAAGTATGATACCAGCTCAACTCTTTCTGAATAATTGATAAGGCAGTTAGTTCAGCTATAGTATAGTGTCACCACAATTACTTAAAAACAAACAAATAAAAAAAAACAAGCTTTAATGAAAGGACATTTTTCTGTTTCTCAGAAAAGAAGATACAGCAAAAATGCAACCCTGGAATAAAATATAACCACTACTGTGTTAGTGACAGCGTTTAAAAGCTCAGTTTGAAAGCCAACACCATGTTTTGCAATCCCCATTTTTTCCTTTTTTTGTACAGTCCAGGTTCAGAGTCTGTTCTGGAAAATACAGCGAGGTGGAAATCAGGATCCAGATTAATTTGCTGATGACTGTAGAAATATGAACATTATTGTATTCTTCCGGGTTCCCCCAGTCTTGCTATGTTGATTTGCTAATACTGTAAAAATACCATGAATTTATGAAGGAAACACATTTTAAAATAATCCATGTAATGGTAAATAAATTGTTATCATGCAATGTTACAATCAGATGGAGGGAGAAAATTGCAAAGATGGAAATTTACACAAAGACACTATGGCAGGCCTGACACACTACTTGGTCAAGGGGGGGAATAGTTACTCTATCAAGTAGAAAGAATTCAGATTTTTTTTTTTTTTTAAATAAATTTCTCTGTCTCTCTTTTTTTATAAAGTCATTCTAAAAAGGTGTGACTTCAACATTTGATTTATTGTGTAGTCACCTTTTTCAATTCCACAAGCATCAGATGTCCCAAATGTCAACGTCCAAAGGGTTAAATGTCTATTATACAACACAATCCTTGTTAGTATGAAAACTCAGCAATTTTTAAATAATATTGGTTATTGCAGCCTAGAGGAAGAGTTAGTAGTATCCTTTTTAATTATTAACCTAATAAGTGGTGTTTTGTGATCAACGCTGTTTTTCAGTTATTTGAGATTGATTTTAAAATGCTCCATGACAGAGCATTTCTCTTTGGCCAAAATGTGCAAATAACGAGATCTGGAATTGTGCAGATCAGCTTATGTGTAAGAAAGGAATCTGAGTCTTTTGTTCGAAAAAAATACATTCAGAGTAAGTGGAAAGAATGGCTACTGGCTCTGTGACAGGAGAGTCAAATCTTCATAAACCTGAAAGAGAGGGGAGGAAAAAAAGCGACACAAATGCGTCCTACAAAAGAACAGACCAGATCACAGCTGGAAGGAAGGCAAACCTTTTAATCAGGTCCTTGAAATACAAGCTGCAGGAAGCTAGAACATTTTGGTGGACTTCAAACTCTTTGCCTTCAACAATAATTTTCAGGTCTGTAAACTCTTTCGCTCTGCGTTGCTGGTTCAACTCCTTCAACATTTCTGCAGAACAGAGAAGACAGACAGTGCCAGGTTTCCCATTAAGAGATTTTTTTTTTCAAAAATGTATTATTTAAAAAGTAAAAATTAAAAACAAGAAGAGTAGTAGAGAAATAGGAAATGTTTGATGGTTTTGTTGGCAAGACTGGTTCAACGTTGGATAGTCAAAGAAATCACAAACATCATACTATATAAATAAATATATGCATATAAAAGTCAGAAACAATATGTTTAGGCAACAAATCCTACATTTCAAAGAGAAAAATAAGTTTTCCTGCATCAGTCAAAATTGGAAATGCAACAACCCATCAGCACAGAACAGTTAACAATACATTTCGAAACAGAATGCAAGAAGAACTTGCTTGACTTCTAAATATACTGGAATTAATACTGAATAAACTGACAATTTATGAAGCAATATGAAAAAAGTGCAACATTTACAAAAATCCTTAACTTAGTAATGTTGTAAAAGTTCTATTAAACCAGGAAGTTTTTGCTAACAGCAGGCCTATCAATGACAATTTGAAAATTATAAAAGCAGCAGGAAAACTTTCTGACATATTTCATATTTAATTTTAAAAAAAGAGAGAATTAAAGGCAGTCTTACTATTTCTTCCAATCTAAATTTTCATTGTATTCAGTTTTTAGAGGAGTTTTTACAATTGAGTTTCTGGTACCAATTAATTTCAACCCAAGGCAATACAGGATGACTTTGGAGAACATTTCCCTCTTGCAATAATTCACTTACCATGCATAAAGCGGGAAGAGCAAATCAGCAACATGCCTTAATCCATTTAAAGCAGATTGGGAAGCAAGAGATTATTTTCTAAACTAAAGTACCAGAATGGCTGTAAAGCAGATGGAACACGCATATTTTGGTAAACAGACAAAGTTTGAAATTACTAATTAAGCTGTGCTGATATTCCATCTGTGGCATTACATTTGCAATAGGTCAAGAACTTCAATTTCTTCAGCCTCACAGCTACAATACTGTACTTCTTGAAGCTTAATCCATTTGCACTAATAGGAATAAAAGATGACCTTTAAGTGTGTCTGGCCCTCACATGCTAAACATGCTTGCTAATAATTGTCACTCCCCAAAAGTACCTTGCCAAACTAATTCATTGTGGGGGGAAATAGCAGCAATTAGACACACCACCAACCTGTAGTTTGCAAATACTGACATTATATATTGATAATGTGCAATTATACTTAGAAGTAAACAAAAAATATCTAAAAACACCCTGCGTACACTTTTCTTTTTAAAAAAAATAGAATCACGATGAAGTCTGAAAAGCTAATCGTTCTGCGCAGAAGAGGGTCAGAATTCTCCAGCCAGCCAGGAATCCTTAGAGGGGCACAAAAGTCAACAGCAGGCTGCATCAAATCTGCTTTAGAGGAAACTGCACAACTGTCTGGGGTCCTTCAAGGAGCCACTTGAGCAGAATCCATCTGAGCAAAAACGCAGCAGCATGGTTCAAAAACACCCATGCTTTAAAGTGGGTCAGACAGAACTGAATGTTTGCAAAGTAGGTTTGGACAAGTTTCATCTAAAAACGTCCTAAAATAAGGCACGCAAACTGGTCCATGCGAAGGATTAGAGTAGATCATGACATACATCTTTGAGAAGTAGAGTTTACTGATACCCAGAGCAAATGAGACTTTGCAAAACCAATACAAGAGTCAGAATAATTTTTCAAAATGAAAAAGCAAACTAAGATTTTGAGTATTTCAAAGGAATGTGTGTAGGTATGCGTAAGCAAGAGTGATTTGCAAGTGTGGGGCTCTAAAGAACATGGCTCACTCCAAAACAGAATAGAGTAATGAATGACAGGATATAGAAATACAGACATTTCTGATTCTCTCTCTCTCTCTCTCTCTCTCTCTCTCTCTCTCTCTCTCTCTCTCTCTCTCACACACACACACACACACACA